>NW_024121921.1:1804662-1989662 GCF_016745375.1 Pimephales promelas
AAATTATCCTCTAAACTGGCTTTTTTAGGGGGCTTTCCTCTCAGGGTGAATGAGCTTTTTTATAATTGTTTTTTTTCCTGACATCTTTGAAAGACAGAAGCAATAATTAATGCATCTTGGCCAGAATATAATTATAAAATACTGAAAATGATTTTAAAAAGTGAACCTATATATCGACTATGCAATACACTATATTTAATTTATCTATGCTAATAAAATTATTAAGGCCTATTTGGAGAGAGAGATGTTTATAATGTGACAATATGTCAGTCATCGTGATTCGTGTAATAAGATGACTAGGCCTAGACTACTTTGTTCTGAGCAGGTGTTGTCAGTGAACAGGCTGTAAAACTGTTGTCTAAGTTACAGACTGATACTAATTAAATGGGAAACGAATCGATTACCTAACGTAACCTCGTTCTCTCTAGATGAGGGAACGAGCATTGCGTAAGCTAGCTTACGCTACGGGAAAGATTCATCTACATCAGTCAAGTTGTCATAGTTTTTGTCAAACAAGTTTGTGAATTTGTTGTAACATTAAAACAGGAGATCATGACTTACTCCGTGCTCCAAGTGATGTTCGGAGCTCCAGTGATTAGTTTCATCTGTGGGACGGGTGAAGAAACTTTCGGAAGATGTTGTAACAGAATCATATGAACAATTCCAGGATATGCTTTTTTTTCATTGGTTGTTGCGTAAAATTTTACCCAGATACAATAGTGCCCTTTTTCTGATTGGCTATTAAGTAGCACTTCTCTTTTTTTTGATTGGCTGATGCGTAGCAGGGTCGACTGCTGAACTCCAGGCGAGACGCGCTTGATTCTCACGTGAGAGCGGCGCGGCCAGAGAAATTGCGTATATTAAATATATTATTAAGTTTTTTCCGCATGAGAAATACAATGTGTGACGGGAGTGTGAGACAAAAGACTGAAACGAGTGACTGTCATGCTCAATGCGTGACACACTATAAAAAATATTTCACACTGACTCCACAACATTAGGGGGCCACAAGGGGGTCCAAGCTTGTTGTCGCAGGGGCACTGGCCCCCCCAGGCCCCCGCCTAGAACCGCCACTGCTCACACACACACACTTTCTCTCTCTCTCAAGAAGCAAAAACATGACTGCTAAAGGTTGTATCAGCGATGGCGGGGTAACATCACTTAACATCACGAGTGATATTCCCTTAGGCCACGCCCCCTTGTCTCCCCAAAGTATTATAAGCAATCATGCGCATCCCGTGTGCAGAACGATGCACTTGAAGCAACACCAAGTCACAGCACGCAACGCTTCACATTTGAAAAGAACATAGCGAAGGGATGGTATCTAATCTATGCTTAGTAGGGCTGCACGATTTGGGAAAATGTCATATTGCCATTATTGAGCCAATATTGCAATTGCGATTTGCGACTCCGATATAATAAAATGGTTTCATGAGTCCAACTTGCTTGGTTCTAAAGTAAAATGCACACACAGATTAATGTTTATTTCTCAACTCAAACTAAAAACAACAACAACAATAAATGATTGATAACACCTATAATGATCAATAAACCATCAACCAAACCAACATTACAGTGATTCCATCAATTGAAAGCCATCAACTTTTTAAAAAATTATTAGGCTTAAAAAAAATATATAACAGCTTTTAAATTAAGTGAACTTCAAACAATCCCCACATAAACCCATAATAAAAAACATATTTACCTGTGCCCTTCCTGTCTTAACAGGTACAGAAATTGAATAAAGTTATCAAACAGTCTGCGCTGCCTGAATCATAAATTATATATATAATAATCCTTATTAAAGCTACAAAAGTTCTTTACTCAAGATCAGTGAGTAATTTTCTAATTTCCCTTTGTTCTTTTAACTTTACTGAAAGAACGCTTTATTCGCTGCTGGCCCTTTAAGAGCACCCGTTGCCGAGACGCGGATCTCACACGCGCCTCATAGCACAACTCACAACTCTCACATTTTGGCATAATTGTGTGTGCTATTGTTCGTTCAAGCTCGAAAGAGAACTGTTTATTCTGGGCTGGCACACGGTCAGTGCATGCGCATTATGCGAGTCTCATCTATTCTAATCTAGGGCACTCACAGGCAGCTTTTCACTTCTTGTCGTGCAAAATGCGAAAAGGCATTTGAACCAATAAGAGGGGGATCTTGTAACACTAGTCAAAGGATGACAAAAAAGAAGAGATGCTGCGCTAATAGCCCTACTTTGTTTATTTCATTTAAAATCGCGGCATTTTGCGTTATATAATTGCATAGGTTTGAGATCGCTATTACGACTGCGATATAATTAATCGTGCAGCACTAATGCTTAGTGTATTCTAAAGGGCAATAAACTCCACTCCAGCAAGATAGTCATTTTATGCAAATCATAGACCTTTATGCCTTATCTACAAAGAAAGTATAATATTGGGAACATTGATCTTGAAGAGAGTGTCGTCGTGTTACTGTCGCAACCGAACGCGACGCGCTAATGCTGATGCATGGAGAATGACTGAGGCGAGATGACTTTCCGTTAACTTTAACTTAGAGACTAAAATATTAATTTTACCACACATTAAGCTATTGAATGACTTTAGAAGTCTTGGAATATAGTGTGAAAACTTGATTGTGCTTTACAGTTTTTTATGCCTTTAGTGGGGCTTAACAAAATAACACAATATGCAGAATGTCGGACGTCACTTATAGGCTAAACTGTTTTTATAGATAAAACTATTTACATTCGGCAGTCATGAAAACAAATCTCAGATAACGGTTGACTAGGTAACAATGTGTAATTTTGCGCCGGAGTTCTCCTTTAACTTACATTAGCTAGCTAACTACGAACGAGCTAACCAGATAACATTAACAAATTGACAAGCACTTACTGGGCAGAATATGGCTCTTCAAATGACGGACGAAATTGGAGGTTGTCATCTGACTGTCGATCTTAACGTTGCATGTCTTGCAAAGCGCTGTTCTTTTGCCATCTTGTTGTAAGAAATTCTTGAATCCAAAAGCGACGACGACCCTCGTTATCCCTCCGGCTGACATGTTGATGTGATCTGATGTAAGTGGGCGTGGTGTGCGCGTAAGGTATGAGAAGGCATGACTGATGATCTCTGATCCAGTCATGACAGCGCTATTCTCAGCCTGCGCTCCAGCTGGATCAACTTTATTTTTTTTTACATAATTTATATATTTTATATTCAAACTGAAAACATGATGTGATTAACACTCAAGTCATATTATTACATGCAAGTGTGTTTGATTTATGGACCAAATTTTCAGATCAAGTTTATGGACCAAGTTAATTTAATTAATAAACTAATTATATAAAACTATTAATGCACTACAATTAAACTGGTTATATGCCTTTACTTATAAAAAAATAAAAAAACTTATTTAAAAAAATACCAGGCTTAAGGCATTTATTTTTTATGCAGGCCATACACACAGGAGTGAAATGGTTAATACCCCTCCCCCTACAAACACACACACATACACAGACAGGCAAAGACAGCAGGCTCAGATTGAGCAAGACCAAGTTATAATATTTGTATAATTTAATTTAGAAACAAATGATGTATAATTACATTTTTAGAAGATATGAGGCTTTTAGTGTTTACTTTTTTGACATTACTTTAATCTTTTGCCATAGTTGCACATGTCTATTGGCTAATAAATGTGATGTATCTGTTGAGTTTCAAGCAATTTCAAGCAAGCTAAGAGTCCCAAAAGCATCAAAAAATAATGTTAAAGTTTGTTTCGTTGCCACGGCATTTTGAAAGTGACACACTTCCTGCTGCCAGTTGGTGGCGCTATAACTTTGACTCACAATAGTCACATCCATGTGATCGGTCTCTTACAGCGAAAACACTGCTGAAGTTTCATCAAGATCAGTTAATGTATGCTGAAGTTATAACACACATCCTGTTCCATGTTTCTCGCCATAATTTCGTTTCCTCGCCACGGCCAAACCGTTCGAGATATCAAAAATCCCGTGGCACTTTTTCATCCTTAATGTCTTGACTTCACGCTGATCGAGTTTCGTCGAATTTGGTTCAGTGCTCTAGGAGCAATAATTTAAATTACATTGCATGTGTTTTAAACACAACCCTAAATAGCCAACTTCCTGTTGGGCTGGGGTAAAAAGTAAGAGTGTGAAGTATATATGAAACGATGAGATCTATATGTGTACCAAGTTTCATATTATTACATGCAAGTGTGTTTAATTTATGGACCAAATTTTCAGACCAAGTTTATTGACCAAGTTAATCTGATTAATAAACTAATTATATAAAACTATTGTCAATTCACTACAATTAAACTAGTTATATGCCTTTACTTATAAAAAATAAAAATAAAAACTTATTTAAAAAATACCAGGCTTGAGAAATGTATTTTCTTTATGCAGGTCATACACACAGCAGTGAAATGGTTAAGCCCCCTCCCCCTGCACACACACACACACACACAGACAGCCAGCCAGCCAGCCAAAGGCTCAGAGTGGCCATATTCAAACAAAAATATCTGAGTTTCTGTGGGTCCTAGCTAATAAGTGTCAATTAAAAAGTTGTCCGGCTCGAGGAGTACAATATACATACCAATTTTTGTAACTCTAGTTAAAACTAACCACCCCACTTTTGTCAAAAGGTGGCGCTACTGAGCCCTCACCACGCCCGTTTCTGCAACTTTGCACATGTCTACTGGCTAATAAATGTGATGTGTCTGTCGAGTTTCATGCAATTTGAAGCATGCTAAGGGTCTCAAAAGCATCCTAAAAGCATCCTAAAAGAAGGGTAAAGTTTGATGCGTCGCCACGGCAACAGTTTCAAAGATATCAAGAATCCATTCACAGGTCTACATCTGCCGTATGTTTACATTATACATATGAAGTTTGAAGCAAATCGGGTAAAAATAAAAGGGTGATATCTAAGCATTTTGAAAGTGACACACTTCCTGCTGCCAGTTGGTGGCGCTATAACTTTGACTCACAATAGTCACATCCATGTGATCGTCCTCTTACAGCGAACACACTGCTGAAGTTTCATCAAGATCAGTTAATGTATGCTGAAGTTATAACACACTTCCTGTTTCACGTTTCTCGCCATGATTTCGTTTCCTCGCCACGGACAAACCGTTCGAGATATAAAAAATCCCCTCGCAAACTTTCATCCTCAATGTCTTGACTTCACGCTGACCGAGTTTCGTCGAATGTGGATCAAAGCTCTAGGAGGAGTATTTGACATTCCATTGCGAGCGTTTTACAAACAAACCTCAATAGCCAAATTCCTGTTGGGCTGGGGTAAAAAGTAAGAGCGCGAGGTATAGATGAAACGATGAGATCAACGTGTGTACCGAGTTTCATATTATTACATACAAGCGTGTTTGAGTTATGGACCAAGTGTTCGGACCGCGTTCCAGGGGGCGCTGACGAGCTGCCCTGCCACGCCCGGGTACCATCTTCAGCCCGGCTCTGATGGCCGCGGGTTCTGACCCGTGTGCAAAGTTTCAAGAGTTTTCGAGCACGTTAAGGGCCCCAAAAGTGCCCAAAAGGTAGTAAAATAATAATTATTATAATAATAATAATAGTAAAGAAAAATAATCCCAAGGAAAACAATAGGGCCTTCGCCCTTTCAGGGCTTGGGCCCTAATAATTCAACACTCATAAAAACTGACATCACTTATAAAAATCCAGTCAGCTAGAAAACGTAACCTTTAAAAATGCAGGCCGTGTTGGCAGGTGGCACTACTGGTCCATCTTTCTCTCATCTGAGTTTTATTGATCAGCATCAGGCTCTCCCTGCTGTACAAAGTACAAACCCATTTCAGCAATCATGAATTCACTATATTTCACAGAGAGATGAATGCGATTCACACATGCAGCTCTGTGAACGTCTCTCACTGGGAATTTATGACTGTGTCTGGATGAAAAGTAGAGTAAAGCAAAGAGGCAGAGTTCCTCAGGGAGAAGTGCACGCGAGTGGGGAATTATGTTAAGACTGCATTCTCACTTACAGTCTCTCTCCTGGGAAAGGACGGAAGCTGTTGATTTTTGCAGGAAACTGTGGAAATACAGACTGAAGGAATAAAACTTTATTCTGTGGTGATCATGCAGTCAGACACGTAGCCTATAACACATACTATACACTGTCTTCCTTTAAGGACATTCAAAAGAGTTAAACAAGCTTTACTGTCATGATTAACAAGGTTTACATAATCTACAGGCATTTGTTATGGCAGCACTATCTGTAGTTTTCACTCTTCTGTTTCAAATATTTTCATCTGCATAAGTGAGGAAAAGTCTGCTAAAGATGTTAAGACTAGGGCTGGGACGATACACTCCCAATTCGACCACTTGAGTGACGATTAGGGTTGGGTATCGAGAATCGAGTATCGATTGGAATCGGGACTAACTTTTCGTTTTTCCCGGAATCGTTCAAAAGTTAAAATTTCGATTCCTAGTTTCAATATTCACAGTCCGCCGAGCGGAAGAAGAAACCGCTGAACAACACCAACGAAGAAGCGTCTACCGGAAGTGTTGGCATAACCGCGCGAGTCGAACATTAGTAGCTTACGTCAGCGGTCCAAAGTGTGGCTTCACTTTTCTAAAAATAACGAAATCTCGGCAAAATGCAAAATTTGTGACAGAAGGAGTATTTGTGACAGGATTATTTCCTTCAGAAAGGATTATTTCCTTCAGAAAGACCGTTGGTTAGCAAGGTTAGCTAAACTTTTTTGACCCTGCCTCTTAAAAGAATCAGAATCGAGAATCGTTAGGAACCGGAATCGAAACAAGGAATCGGAATCGTTCAAATTCAAACGATACCCTAGTGACGATACAATATATATCGTACGTATCGTACAATATGTAAAAATCTGTTTAATATCAAAAAATACATGTACTATCAAGTCAAAAGTTTGGAATTATTGTTTTTGTTCATTAAACATTAATGCTGCATATATTTGAACTTCAGTAAAAAAAGTAATTTTGTGAATTATTTATATGGTTTAAAAGAACAGTTTTAAATAATAATAATAAAAAAACGGCAAAACAAAATGGCAAAGCTAAATTTTCTCCATTACTTCAGTCTTCAGCATCCCATGGTCCTTCAGAAATCAAATCAAACATATTTTTTTTTTAGTTTTTTAGTGTAAAAATGTCACAATATAGACATAATAGACAAAAATAGATATTGTTTTATTTAATACGTGTCAGCATTTAAGGCTATTTTCATTGCAAAAATTAAATTACAAATATACAAATATCATATAAATACAATAAAACCAAGCAAACACAACAAGTAATATTATCATCATTATTTTTTTTTAAAATGTTTTAAAACAAAAAAAGTATGTAATTATTCCAAACTTTTGAATGGTAGTCTTAATTTTAGAATTTTACATCCCACTAGTTGTCTTTTTCTCATATAAACACTTTACATATGTTTACAGTTAATAAGTTAACAGCCATCAAGTTACATTTTAGTCTATTTCTCACACCATCATATGACTTAAGAAAGACATATGAACAACTTTTCTGATGGTTTTTGTCCTTTTAAGAGCTTTTCAGTAAAAAAGCACCTTCGATCTATAGTTTCATAGCAATATGCCTCTTTCTCTTCCATCCCGTCTACTTTCTAAGAACAAACCCCACCTGCATAACTGCTTATCTCAGTATTCATTGTGCAGTGTACCTGAAAATCAAATGTTCTTTAAACGGTCTACATCAGATGGGGAGTGCAACCCATATACTGAGAGTAAGACAAAAAAAATGCAGTAAAAGAGGACAATTTACTTTTGTTTTGTTCTTGAGGCATGAAATCAGGAACTGGGAACTTTCAGAGTGGGTGCACTGAAAAAAAAGCATTTGCACAGCTTTTTATACTGCAGCTCCAATGCCGAACTATGTCATTTGTGCCCATGATCAAATGCAAAGGCCTAAATAACCCAAATAATCTCCATATCTGCCATTGGTTGGTCAAATAGATAGTCCCACGCCCCAAACTCACCCTACTGGATGAGTCAAAGTTGTGATGCTCAAACAAACAGATCTATATTTTGAAAGCATCACAGTCCGTTTTTCATTTACAAAGCCAAACTAACAATGACCTATTTGACTCACTCAAAAAAAGTCAAATAAAAGTCAGCTCTACACACAAGAACCACACTTGGAAGTTGATTCTCATGTAGTCAATTAATACAGTATATTTGCTGACAGTGAACAATAGAGACTGTGTTTGTTCATGATCTGAGGCTAAAGCTTAATATCTCCATTGCGTCAGGTGTCTTTATTAAACCTTTAATCGCCCCATCTTCTCAGACGAGATCCATGTCTCTGGCAGCAGACGCGCCGTCTGCGCGGGGACTCGCGCTCTCACCGTGTGTCTGTGTGTCTGACGTAATCATGATAAAATTAAATCGCTGAGACAATGATGAGCACACAGGCAGAAGAACGCTAGACAAAGACAACATCACAGGGTTCGGCCTGCAATTTCCCTTTTCATCCACAGTACGGAAATTGATCAAGTTTGAGGTGTGAAGAGAGCTGATCTGCGGACTCAGACATCATGGACAAAAACACACACAAGGTGGATAAAAAATAACAACAGATTATCAAAAAAATCCCACTTGTAATGCCTTGTAATCCCTCTGGCAAATAGATTTCAGCACAGCAACAGCTCAATGGAGCACGTCAATACTGTGTGCTTGAATGGGTAATTCAGAGTTTATCTATCAATGGTGAGAGGCTGAGCAGGGCTATATATACACATATATATATATAGATATGCATGTATGTGTACACACACACACACACACACACACACACACCATATTTTGTGGATAATTGTATCACGATAATTTTCGTTATCTTTTAATAACCCAGCCCTAGGTGAGAGACATTGTGCACTTACATGGCCAAAAAAAAAAATAGACTACTGACACAAAAAAAAAAAAACACATGAGCGGTGCAGTACATTTGAAGGTCAGTCCCATTGATGGAGAGGCCGATTCAAGTGAGGGTCCCGAGGAGATATTCATCATTCATAAAGCTGTCAGCACAGACGAGCAGATGGACTGGGGAATAAAACGGCCATTTAGTGTAAAAAAATGTCAGAGGCATCCTACTGTAAATTGCCGTAAACATGCTACATTTTGACAAGGTGACACAACGTCACCTTATAGGGCTGAATGAAGGCGAGGAAGCGGTTACCCTGAAACATAGCCTACATAAATTAACTTTTCTTCCATGGACAACAAAAGGAGAAATTTATTGGATTCAACCACAAGCACTTTCCTTTACACTCAGGCCACCCTTAAAAATATTCTTGTTTGCCGTAACCCGACCGACCCTGTCAATTTAGGGCCGACCCAATTTTTTTTTTTTTTTCCCTTTTTGTCCGACCGACTTGCCGGTTGTAACCTGCGTTCAGACCGACCGATTTTTTTTTTACTCTTCAAACGACTAATTCAAATTCAATAAAATAATATTAATTATATTTTAGTTAGTATTGTGAAAGTTGCTTGTGTCTACATACCCTACAAACGTAGGCTACGTTCTTTCTTAAATAAAAACCCGTGGCGTCATATTCATCAGATAATGTTTACACCATTGGTTTAACGTTACGCGTGTCACTATATGGCTTGTACGTTCGCTCGTTTCAGTGTTCCCGCTTGGTACCCGGTATTAAAAGGGCAACGGGGCTGAATATCAACCATTTCTATATATAATAAAAATATTAAACAATTTGTCTGTGATGCAATTTTGCTATTCGCAGTCGAGAAGAGAGAGCGATCTCTCACCCGGAGCCACAGCGCGACAGCCCTGCTTAATGAGTGACAATGAGGACAAAACGTGGTTACACTTTAGATCTGGGATATTATTCTAATTGTATTTTAGATTTCCGCTTTCAAAGATTATAAAAAGAAGATATTTGAGATGAAACCATTACAGACGCATTCTGTCTAGCGCAACTTCCTCCCCTTCACAGCGTTGCGCTGTCATTTCTTCCTAAAACCCAAACGTACCGTCAGAATCAGCACGATCGGTGATTGTTGTAAAATGCAGTCTGTACTGTTGCTAAACTGCGGACGCGTGCAATCATTAAAAGAGCTATTAAAAGTACTAAAGTCTGCGCAAGAGACGTTGTTCACGACGCGCGCTCCGAAATGCACTAAAACGAGACAAGAAAAGTAGGCTATCGCCTCATTTTGGGCTTCATGTGCGCATCTAAACCATCAAATATACATAAACACAGTTTATGTCTTAATTGGACGTAAATAGTTGGGAGAAAACGATGGTGCATCATCAGTCATCTATTACAGTAGAGTTCTGCGTTCGGTCTTAAAGGGGCAGTAGTCTAATAAACGTGACGATTGAGCCAATGCGAATCAAACAACAAAAGGCAGATAAAAATCACTCACAGGCAGCTCTTGAATGAATAACTTAAACTTTAATAAGCATTAATCTAACTATGATAAACTATGCAGTGTCATTTTACATTTGATTACTAGCTAAATTAAATTTCTTTTCAGAGAGAGCGACAGACTTAACTAATTTTAGCTTCCTGAAATTAAAGCACTGTGTATATAGGCTAATTTGTATCTTTGTTTAATTATATTCTTTGTTTGACCATGTGTTTGTACTTGTTTTTGCTTATCTCATGTATATATGCATAACAAATAGATATTTTATACATTTTGTGACTAGCCTAAAATGTAACTGGTCGTATTTTGCATTAACACCTAGCGGCCGATGCACAGTTTGTAGACCCAGTCAGTGACGTCACAATATGCATTTTTTTTTAAAATTCACGATCACCATCTCCAAAATTTTACCTTTTTTTTTTACACTGAATCTTGGAAAAAAAAATATAGACCTACCTACCGACCCTTTTTTTAAAAAAAATTGCTGTTACTGCAAACCAAAATATTTTTAAGGATGGCCTCAATATAAATGAGAACAGAAGCTCTAAGTTAAAATACATATTCCAAGTATCCTAAAATTGACATGGGATTTCTTTGCTATATCACTTCGCTCTAGATAGCACAATCCTAGCGATGTTGGACATACACTGTGTATTCTCTGAGTCTCAGACTATAGAAATGAGAACACAGAGGTATTCAAATCACCTGACAACAGCAGGTTATGTGCAGTTCCTGTTTACAGCTTAGACAGGAAGTGACTCTCTGACCAGCATGTAAAAACAACAAACTGCAGTTTGCATTTTTAAAACAGCATTCAAGGTGAGCAATGTATCATCACCTTTAGAAGCCATTCCTTTTGAAATCAGACAAAACTCAAACTCTATTCAGAGGTTTCAGTTTTCCCAGAGGAGCAGAAACTATGTGATTTCAATCTTGTCAAATCGTACGCATCTGTGTGTTCGGACCTCTGCAATACACCAACAGCAGAGACTGCGACAGGTCTATCATCATGGATGAGTGAAGAGGAAGCAGAATCACTGCTTCCTCACAAGAGTCCAAGGATCTTATGAATGCAGATTAGATGGTGATTATTCAGCAATCAGGAGTCACTTGAGTACAGCGCACCTGCCATAAAACCAAACCAGTGGGAAATCAACTGGCGACGTCATCTAATGTGCCATATGCAGTCAGTGAAGAGAGAGAGACAGGACACTTACTTTCTCTGAGCTCAATTAACTAGACGTCTTGAGCTTGTCTGCATAATTTGCATTAAGAACTTTCTGGTCAATTCATTGGCCAAAATGTCACTCTTAATTCATCTGAAAGGGTGCAATTTGACTAAAATCAAGATAACAGTATTGAAGGCATAAATGAAAACCTGAAAAAGAGAGAAGCACCAAAACAAACGCATACTGCACATAGTATGCACATTTTTTTTGCATGCATGGATAAATAAGCAGTAAAAAAGAGCCTTTTTAAAAAACCCATTTGTTATATGTGCATTGTAAGTTTTGCATCATTGCAACGAATTATATCCTGTATTCCTGTAGCTGAAACAGTAGAGCATTGTGGTAGCAATGCCAAGGTCATGGGTTTGATTGCCAAGAAGGACATGAACTGATCAAACGCATACTTGAACCCAATGCAATTCACTTTGGATAAAAACATCTGCCAAATGCATAAATGACAATGTGCATAAGATTTAAAAACAAAAAAAAACAAAGAAACTCTATATGTAATAATGCTGTTTCCAGAACATCTGAATGGAGCAGCAGTAATGATGGATACAGTGCTGACTGCCGTCTGCTCGCAGAGATAATCACACGACTTATAGAGTGTAATAAGATTAAATCCCTGCCTTTATGATGCTCAGATGATCCAAGCGCTCATGCATACCATTCAGCTTTTCAACACTATAATAAAATCTTCAACAACAGACAATGTGCAAGTTACAAAATAAGATACAGTCCTATAAAAATAAGTGTCGCAACCGTTCGTGAGCAGCTCTTCCCGCAAATGACAAGTCTATTTAAAGCTGAAAGTCTTCGCCAGCATTTTCATTTCTTAAAATGTACTTTTGCTGTGACATTAAGTTCTCTATATGAGTAGTGTGCTTATATGCATAGTTTCTGGTACAAAAATGCTTTTAACTGGGTGAAAAATCATTAGTATATACACAGAATCAGCCAAACAACAGCTGGGTAAACACAAAAATGTTTCAAGAAATCTAATTTCATGTCACTTTCCTTCAAGACCGATTAATCTGCTGTTGAAACCCCCCCAAAAACTAGTTTACTCCCATTATAATCATTAAATCTCATGCAGATGGCACCATATATTTATTTGCATGTCCATGAAAAATTATTTTAATGATTTTCACTAGAGACTATTTATAATTCAGTCTCCAGAGGTCATCATGGATACAGTTACCGAATTAGACCTAATATTCATGGCAGAAAAAATACATATATATTCCCACAGCAGTCTTCTTTTGAGAATAAACAGATCCATAGGGTCTGTTCTGCATCTGATTTTGATGCGTCCTCTTCCTGTTTATGCCCAGAGGGAACCGGCTGTTCCTTTGTACCTTCTGTCCTACAAGACACTCAATACCGAATCTTCCAAGGTGGTTCAACTCCAAAACCACAAAGATTTTCAGCAGGAGGACAAATTGTAATTTGATTATGTTTTGTGATCCACTAAAGAAATACCAACAAACGAGTTGAAAAATGACATGAGGGTAATTGAATAATAAGAGTTCTTGGCAGGGTTTAAAAACTTTACAAATGCCGACAAGCTCATTGAATTTTCCCTGAGCAAACCAGAGCCTCGATGTTGGTCTGCCAGACCAGTATAATAAACTTGTCCATATGCATGAGAGTCCAAACACTTTTAGCTCTGCAAATACCTTTAAAAAGAATGTGGAGTCAGTCATGCCTCAGCAAGAGATTGAAAATCATCAGCACTTGTTAAAACAAGCCTGTGATGAGAGTGAGACCCTCTGTAGTTGCTGTCAAAGTGCAGCACAAATATGAAGCAGTACTAAAGTTGGGCGATAAAGCTTAAAAAAAAATGAGATCCATCTTGACATTTACATATTTTCTCAAATTCAAAATGATATTCATTTAAATTTTAATGTCGATTTAAAAAAAAAAAATCCATTGACATGTTATGCGTTATTAAAATGTTGTAATGTTGTGAAAAACTAGAGCTGGTTGGTTGTTTGCTGCAAAACCCAACAAGTTAAGCTTACTCATTTTATTTGAGGAAACCGATTGCCTCAATTCATTTAAGTTTATAAAAAACAATAGTTATGAGTACTCTGAACTTATTTTATTCGAGTTCACAAAAATAAAACACTTTTAAACTTTACACTGCATTTAATACTGTATATAGCTGAAACTTCACTTTATTGAGTAAAAAACGGTGTAGTGTGAATCTCAAAAAAAAAAAAATATCAAGAACATCTTTGGGTTATATTTCACCTGAAAATGAATTTCTAGTACTAGATTATTATATCACGACAATTAAGCACATAAACGACCAATTACAAAATGCATTTGACAGATGCTTTTATCCAAAGAAACCTTTTTTGTGAACATTTTTTATTTGCATTTGCGAAATATCTTTCATAATGTCAGTGTGTGGTTATACTCTATTTAATTTATTGCTGATGATGTAAATAAATGCAAAATCTTTTTTTTTGACTAATATTGCAAATGACTACGAATGCAATGAACAACAAATCGATACTACTAACTGTGCATCAATGATATGGCCAGTCCATGAAGGCCTTGGACGATTCCCTGTCGGTCAGATTTAAAGCGGTCTGTCAGAGACGCAGTGAAAAAAGTAAGACCGGATTAATGTCCATGTCAAATGTGCAGGACACAGCAGCGGGTGGGACATTGGATATCGATTACTGGATCCATGGGCGGTGTTTGCGCATGCACATAGACTTCATAAAGCATCTCATATGTGTGAAATCTTCCCGACGACCCAGTCAAACTGAATCTAAGACGTGTGAAATGAGCCGTGACCTGCTGACTCAGAAACATCAGCAGCTGCCAAAGGACAAACTTAGAGCAGGTTGATAATATACAAAGTGTGACAGTAGAAATTTGTTAATAAACAGATTGTGCACTGCTTATACAGCATTATATGCATTTGCATATTAGGCATTAGTATGCAAGAAAAATAGTCTGAAACTGCTCGTAGTGCTCCTGGCAAAGTGTGAAACAAAACGACTTTAAAGGGGTAGTTCACCCAAAAAATGTTATTCGGTCACAATTAACTTGCCCTCTTGTCATTCAAAAACCATTTATCTTTTTCTTCTAACGTTTTCCCCCTCCAAACATGCATGACTTTCGTTCTTTCTGTGATATTTAGAAAAAAGTCCAAACATTGAACCCCACTGACTTTAATTCTCGCACACACACACACACACACAAAAAAACTTATTTTGTTTTAAGAAAGTCATATAGGTTTGGAATGGCATGAGGGTGAGTAAATTATGACAGAAATGTTCATTTTTGGGTAAGGTATCATTTTAAATGTTCCAGAGGCCTTAGGCATCAACGTGTGTGTGCATGAGAGATATAATGCGAGTGGCGCAGAGACTGTCGAAAGCTCTTTGAGCAGCGAGTGGAACGGAGCCAGTCCTGAGAGTAATGCAGAAGGGAAGGGACGCGGTTTATCCATTAAAGAAGTGGAGTTTGAACTGCTGCGGCAGCAAACCAGCCAACCCCATTCCCCAAACAGAGCTCAAGTTCAAGCTACGCTTAATGCACCATTTCCCAATGAGAATATTTATTTTGCTCCCCATCTTTGCACTAGTTATCTGTAGGGTTGGGTATCGTTTGAATTTGAACGATTCTGATTCCGATTCCTTGTTTCGATTCCGGTTTCTAACGATTCTCGATTCCGATTCTTTTAAGAGGCAGGGTCAAAAAAGTTTAGCTAACCTTGCTAACCAACGGTCTTTCTGAAGGAAATACTCCTTCTGTCACAAATACTTGTCACAAATTTTGCAGAGATTTCGTTATTTTTAGAAAAGTGAAGCCACACTTTGGACCGCCGACGTAAGCTACTCATGTTCGACTCGCGCGGTTATGCCAACACTTCCGGTAGACGCTTCTTCGTTGGTGTTGTTCAGCGGTTTCTTCTTCCGCTCGGCGGACTGTGAATATCGAAACTAGGAATTGAAATTTTAACTTTTGAACGATTCCGGGAAAAACGAAAAGTTAGTCCCGGTTCCAAACGATACTCGATTCTCGATACCCAACCCTAGTTATCTGGTGATATTCATTACATGCTAAATTAATTGCTGAATAATCATTTTTAAATCAGTGCACAGTAGCGGTCTGTACTGGTTCACTAAAATAAATCAAACTTAAAGACTACCACCAAGACAATAACTAACCCCAACTATAATTATAACGATAGTAGCGTTTTTTATAAGTGCCGTGCATGCTGTAATTTTGTTGTTTCCCACTTTAAAAGGGAACCTGGGGCCGCCCTGTACCATGATGGTAGTTGAACAAACTCAGGGTTGCAGGATTAGTTTCGAGTCGACAAAACCAAACCAATCCAACCAGGCTGATGCTGATCATCAACTTTCTCTGGCTTTGATCCTGAGTTTAAGTGTGACATCAGTAGCAAACAGCCAATCACATGCTGAGAAAGAGTTAAACTCATTCAAAACTCATTAAAGTAATTTCTCGCGGCGCAATTCACTTATTAAATAAAAGTCTTAAAATATTAAAAATGTAAACAAATTTACACAGCAAGAAGAAAATAGCTGTCTGTGAAAGAGGACAACTAAAAGAAAGTCTCGCTACTGTATGTCAGTGCAAGTAAAAGTTGTGAAGTTTATTCAGTTGATAAAGGTATAGAGAGAATTGAACATTTAAGCTGACAGTCATTTTATAGCTTCATTTATTGATTCTAAAGCATATTTATATTACCTTTATATACTGTGCATATTCATTTACAATTTTGTTGTTGCCAATAATAATTGATGAACTGAAATTGTACATGTGTGATTGATTAAGGGTATAATAATTTCTAAATCATACAAGTTTATTTACTAAAAGCCATGATTTTGTCTTTTAAAAACATTTGCTGTGGAGTGACTATCGCGTTAGAATCACTTTGCTCACAGCTGATTGGTCCAAGTTCGGTTTGCAACCTCTTACATAACCTGCCCCGGACCAGCGAGTTACTATGGCGATGAACACTGCTAAAAGCCAAACCACTTTCATGGTACCTAAAAACCAGGGTTGGCACAAACTAAACTGAAACATAGCTGGCTAGTAGCCACCTAAACTGGCTTCATGGTATAGTCCCCTGTTGTGCAAAATTCACGTTTACATGGTGTTTGAACACAAACCTGTGTCGGCAGTGTGCACACAATCACCTAATAATGGTAAAAATCCACCGACCCATGCAGAAGCCTTCTGTGGAAACGGCCCTATGCTGTTTCTCCAGTTTTGCCGAAGTATTCGAGGCACGAGCTGTAAAGGCACAGCCCTCTTCTGGAAAGGGTGTGGGCAGATCATTTTTTGTTTAAATATACCCAAATAAAAATGGCATATTTTTGCTTCCACCCAAAAAGGGGCATTTTGGGCATGGCATAATAATTGATCTGTGGAGTATTTTGAGCTGAAACTTTAGACACAATATTTTACCTGTAAAAATGAGCACATGTTCCTTTTAAATGCTAAATCTCTTTAAAAATTATTATAAAAGTGATTATAGTTGTGGTGTGAAGTCTGCTATTCTTTTACATTTAGAACGATTTTAACTCTGTTTTAAATAAGTTAAAATGCACCAAATGGCATAATGTTTTCTCAGTTTGGGTCTCTGATTATATTTGAGTGTGAGCTCCATATTCTCACTATACCATACATACAAGACTGATGTATAAAATGATAGAACAAAAAAGATATAGGCTATGCAAACCTTAGATTTTTAAAAACAGTTCTATAAAGTATCCTATTTAATTTTTTTTGTCTAATAAAAAGTCTTGTGTACATTGATAAACACTTTGTGCATGCATGTTCTCAGTGTTAATATTAATAACATCATATTTATCAGCCAGATTGGTATTGGATGATCACAATATTAAAATATTTGTTATCTCTATATTATCTGCAAGTTAGCTAACTTGCATTCGAAAAGCATGTCTTAAGTGAATGTGGTGGCGCTTTGGACAGAATTCAGCTGCAAAAGCATGTAATGGATGGAGATATGCATGCTTTCATTTCCTCAGTCCATCAAAACAACACTGGACAAAACCGCTGATGCTGCACTGTGTTCTGTAAGTCATTTACATAAGGTAAACATTGACAGACTATTGGTCAACTAGTAAAATTAGTAGATGTGGAAGCCTAAGACATATATATGGCAACATGTGCTCCTAACACCATCAAAAACAGAAACGTAAGTGCACAATGGCCATCATTCGACAGCTTGTAGGCGAAGCCGTTACGGTAAAGGGAGCTGCACAAAGCCTGTTGAGTCAAAGTCAGAGAACAGCAAAGGGGAGCCACAACAAACACTTCCTGGCTTTCATTTAAAGTGAGAGTGAAGCAGCAGGAAGGCAGTGTGTGTTTCATGTACACACAGTTTGGCTCACTCTCTGTTTATGTGTGTTTTATTGAGTGTGGACAGTATGAACACGGACCACGTGTCCCTCCTGAGTTCATGCATGACCGGCAGAGGACGTTTCTTTTAAACCACAGCAATGACGTACCAAACGACTGGATCTGGTTTCATTGGTGGTTTGCGGTGTGGAAATGGTCTAGATCTCTGTCAACAGATTTGTAGGACATCGAAGCTTTAAAAGACAACATCAAGTTAAAAAGAACCGTATTTATTGTCTATATAAAAGGTTTTTGCTCTTAATGCACTTAACACGCATTAGTGCATGGCAAGAAAAGCAGTGTGATACCAGCACAGCACACAATGCATTACAAATAGGCCTATAGTTTGAAAACTATTGGATAAAACTGGTTTTATTTTACATATACAAATGAGAACAACTGAACTTGGCATGCATGTTACGTGATATTAAACAAGAGGAGAGTAAATCAACACTGCACGACAAACTCACTAGCGCCTTTTCCACCAAAGCATTTTGAGAGCCGGTGCGTGCGCGCGAACCAGTTCTTTGTGTTTCGACAGCCAAAGAACCGGTTCACGGCCGGGAAAACTGGTTCCAAAGCGGCACCAACTCTTTGCTGGACTAGAACCGTTCTTTTAGCACCTCATGTTTACGTCGGGGGCTGGGGCGGGTTTAGATGTGTTCTAAACATATTTTCTGACGATCGCAAAGCCAGGAGAAACTGCAGAAACACGCAAGCGTTTTTATTTTTTTTATTTGAAACATAAGCAAAGAAGAAAACAGTCACGATATAGAACAAATAAACGGAAAGAAAAAAAGACACAAGACAGGGGTACATAACTTATCCAACCCGATCTCACGGGAATTCATACGAATTCTACGAGGTGGCTAATTCGTAACAATTTGTACGACCTCACTCGTACGATTTAGCTAAATCGTACATATTTTACGAATTAGCCAATTCGTATGAATTCGTACGAATGACCTACCCCTGACCCCGCCCCTAAACATAACCGTCACGTGGGTTTAGACAAATCGTACAAATTTGTACGAGTGAGGTCGTATGAATTAGTACGAATTAGCCACTTTTGAATCACTCGTACGAATTCGTACGAATTGGTCGTGAGATAGGGTAGAACTTATCAGAAAAGATTACATATCAAACAAAAAGATTAAAAGACTTACATATTTCAATTGTTTTTAAAGTTTTCTTGGTACACGAGTTAGAGATAATCCCAAAGCAATGTACTTGCAAGCGTTTCTAGCGACGTGCACAGTGACGTAACGACGTCGTTCCCTGGGCGCTCTAGTCAGTGGAAAAACAAACAGGTTCTGAACGGGTTCGCAAGTTGAACCAACTCCGAACCAACTTTGAACCAGTTCCGAACTAGTTCTTTTTTCGGTGGAAAAGGGGTAACTGAAGTCTATGGAATTAGGCCTATATTGCATTCAAAATTCAACTAGTTATGCATGCATGCATAGAATTAAAATTCTTACATATTAAACACATTCACTAGAAGTGATACTCCTCTCTGATGTCAGCTCATTAAATGAGTGTTTTCAATCTTGTGTGCGTCAAAACAGCGAGATTTCATTCAAAACTGTATTACACTGAAACATGCAGAACTGTTTTTTCTATAAAGTTCTCATTCTTTTTTTACACAATAAAGTCAGTCACACAATTAAAATAAGTAGTTCAAATAGAGATCTCATATGACACGACAATAATTTTGCCTCCAGGTTTTATAAAATGCACATAAAAAACACTGTAAAAAACACTTACATTTTTAAGATCAACTTGATTTTAACTTAAATTACATTAAACTGACTTAAAAACAACATGTTGAATCTTATAACTTTAAGTTTAAAATTGCTTAACTTATTTTGATGAGTTAAAGCAATGCAAAAACACATGTTGTCATAACGTATTGATCATGTGATTTATTTTTTTTTTTTTTACAGTGTAGAGACTATAGACAGGTTTCCCCCGTGCTTTTTGATAACAGAAAATGAACAAGTCTCATTTCCCCTATAAAAACTCCCTTCTCGATCTCATCCAGTCAGTTAGAAGTCATCCTCAGCCAATGTTTAAAGATTAACTACAATCACCAGTAAGAGCCTGTTAGAGAATTAAAGTTCAATCCAGGCCACAACGACTGAGGAAAATCCATCCCATAATCGACGGCCTCACCTGCCTTTTCACTGGATTTGAATATTCCAGAGTCTGTGTGTGTGTGTGTAAGAAACAAAGAACTGCCAATACAAAACATCTGCGGCAATCTCATACAAATATGTACAGGTCATATTCCACTTCAATACAAGAGGACAAATGAGGTATACTTAAAGGATCTTGTACAACCATTATGATTTTTTTTACCTTATATTATATAACATCATGCATCTGGACATTTTACTTTTGGTAGCATTCCTGTAGCTCAAACTGTAAAGCATGGTGCCATCAACACCAAGGTCATGGTCATGAACCGAAAAATTGTATGAATGCATTCATTGAAAAAAAGAGAACCGAGTCAAATGTGAAGAGAATTAGAACGGTAATGAGAACCGTGAGTCAATTGTGCATAATGCAAAACAAAACTTGTTGATATGTTGACCAGAACCTTTTCTGGACAGTTTTCCCGAGAATCAGCCATTTACATAGCATGACCACTGTTTATGAATCATCAGATTACTGAACTCGTTCTCAGAAACACAACAACAGACCCGCATGACGACTGAACTAATCAGAAATAATTATCGCTCACATGCATCTCTACACCTGTTCAGGGAACTTCCGAACCACAAGGTTCCTTGCGATCTCTAACCACTGTTATCATGCATCTGTACAAAAACAAACAAAACAAAAAACAGCATGCACATAACTGCACAAAATATATAGAACAAAAGGATCGTCACATCCTTTGATAAGCTCACCATTTTGCTTCCACCAATAATAAACCAAAACATATTCTTCCGTCACTGTTGGAAACCACTGAACATAATGGTGACCTAGTGGTTACCTAAAAGATGAAGGTTCAAACTCCTCCACAAGGGCTGATCCATTAATTATTGCCATTGTGAACTTGATCATGACATAGGCTGGGAAGTAGAAACATAACAAACATGACCTTGACCTCTCAAACGTATTATATACACAGTGCCCGCATGCATTTGCACTAATATAAATATAAAAATGCTGATGGACACGAAAACTTCATGGACATTATATGTCGACAACCCACATTTAGAAGAATTTAAAAAAGCTAAAGGGATAGTTCACCCAAACATGAAATTTCTGTCATGTTGTTCCAAACCTGTATGTATGAATACAAAAAAGAAATTTTGAAGAATATTGGTAAACAAACAGTTGATATGACTTAATCATCATTTCTTACAACTATTGAAGTCAATGGGGTACACCACCAAACGTCTGGTAGGTCACCAACAATCTTTAAAATATCATCTTTTGTGTTCAACAGAACAAAACTTGTACAGGTTTGGAACGACATGAGGGTGAGTAACTAAAAGATGACAGAATTTTCATGTTTGGGTGAACTATCCCTTTAAGTATGTCAGAACAACTACAAATAACTGTTGATTTAACGTTAGCTACCTCCAAAGAGATGAGGCGACAGGTGAGCAGGTAAAGATCCGATTAACAGTCTCGGGGTGCCGGTTGACCGCTCTCTCTCTCCGCCGTTCTCCTCCGGTGTGCTGTTACCGGACTCTTGAGAGCTATACGCCCCGGAGTTCGGTATATTAATGCTCGACTGGGGTCGCACGCCCGGGCCACCGGTACCACCCCCCACAGAGCGCGTCCTGGGGCCGATATAGTGAGAAGCAGCTGCCGCTGATGATGATGATGATGTCGCACCTGATGTACTGTGCGCGTGATATCTCATCGCAGCCGTTCTGCCGCTGACGTTACTCGACGGGAGATCCGAGCCCGAGTACGCTCGCGTGCGCCCGTTGGCAGCGGGACTGCTCTGCTTGGCGCCCATGCCAACCTACACTTCCCTCCGATTTTAATTATTAAAGACAAACAAACAAACTCGCCTGTTACATTTGACTCGTCCAACGTCACGCGCGCGTCAGCGAAACTTTTACGAAGGCTTTTTAAATCGCTGTCAGCGTGAAGTTGCGGGTGTCCGCGCTTGTTTTTGCCTCTCGCGCTGTTGTTTTCTAACTAACGTCCTCTGTTCCATGTTGTGCGTGACAGTAACCAACGCTCAGACGCGACGCTTTCCTCCTAAACGCCGCGCCGATTGCTGTTGTGCTCGCGGCGGGCGGTTATTACACAAACTGAACGTGTTTAACTGCCGTACGTGCAGAGTGCGTAAGCGAGCCGGGGGCGGGGCTTGCCGACTGACGTCATAATCTCGGGAAATAAGCCTAGCTGGGCGCTCCCTCGATATAGGTTGTTGCCACACACATATGTTATTCCAAACAAGACAAAAGAAGTCCACTTTAAACTATTGTACAATATATAACCTGTAAATTTGACGGTGTAAATCTGTAGCGAGGTTGAAACATGCAAATGAATCATTCTATGCATTAATTATTTTCTTGTGAATTAATTCAGAACGTTTGGTCCAATTTCTTTTCTCCTATTTAGTTAGACCCCCTATTTTTGCCCAAATGTTTCATTTCAAATATATTATTTGCTTCAATACTGACTTTTTCAACAAGTCAACAATGACTATGACAACATTCACAATAGCCTATCATTATTGTGTTTATATGAGAGTGATAAACACACACACACACACGCTGTTATTGTTTTAGAATGTGTTTATGATTATCTGCCGAATTCTTCTATCAATGCATGTTCCTCCAGAATTCTGCATGCAGATATTCTTGTGTTGTTTGTCCCATCTGGAGACGTTTACATGACAGAGTGGACCCACGTCTATAAAGAGCAATAGGCAATAACCCTGTGCATTCATGCCAAAACAGCTCACTGGAAACACACTTGAGTGAACGTGAAAACATTCCCACAGTGAATTGTACTCTGAAGTATTGAAAAGTAAACTTCTGCTTTAGAAACAGCCTGACAAAGTAAACAGACTAGGGGAGGTTTTCTCATTAAAGTACATCAAATCTGAGTTTTTGTTTATAGACTGATCACTGACCATGGTCAAGTTCGTCCATCTTTAGGGATGATTGTATCTGAAATGTTTTCCTTGCGTGAGGTCAGTGCGATTATGAGACTCTTTGCAAGGATGAATGGCCATTACCAATTACATTAACATTTTACATTAAAACTGTAAAAGTAACAATCATTTGATGAGGTAGTTGGCTCAGTAGATTCACAAGGGTTTCATAAAGTCATGTCAGAGGCATGTTATTGCATTGTCAAGTTATTGCATTTTTGATGAAAGATTACAAAGATAACCTTTCTTTGGAACATCATGTACAAATGAAGCATTCACAACAAAGCTCAGTTGGAAATATACAGCACTGAGTTGGCAACTGTAGTGTGAAAACTGTTGTGTGAGAGCTGCAAAGAGGAGAAATGAGAAGTGAAGAACTCATGCATGAATTTGCACAAACATTCACACTAACAAATGAACACTCAGAGAAAAAAACTCATCAGAATCAGCCAGAATTGACCAGATTAATGCATTATAGAGATGGACGCTCAGTGCAAGGTCAGGGGTCAAGACTGACATTAACTTTATCTAACATTTTCTCAAAACATTCTTTCAGAAAGTTATCTGACCTTTAATAATGCTCTCACAAATCAGCACAAAAACATTATTTATACATCATGCTTTTTTCTTCCTGAAATGTTATTTAAATGTTACTTGTTTCAGAATTAAACATTAAAAGATAACATTCTCATTATGTTTGAAGAATAATGGGTAACACTTTACTTGAAGGGGTGTGCATAAGACTGACATGACACCTTCATAATCATGACATGACATATTATGAATATGAAGCATGGATGTTATATGCATGTTTATGACAACTGTCATTAAGTGTCATTCGCTCAGTTATGACATTTTTAATACAAATATGACATTGTTTGAGATGTCTTTGTTATGACACCTTGACATAAACCAATTCATCATAACCTGTCACATCAAAAGACATCTTAAACAATGTCATATTTGCATTCAAAATGTCATTATTGAGCGAAAGACAAAATGACAGTCGTCACAAACATGCATAACCCCTACTTCATATTCATATGTCATGTCATGGTTATTAAGATGTCATGCCAGTCTTATGCACACCCCTTCAAGTAAATTGTCAATGTTTCTAGTGTTCACGTTTTTTTCCCACTAAGAAAAAAACGTTAATAAACATTAAAAACTGTACTTTTTGTGTGTTCTCTGAACATGGGGGCTTTATCAGAACATATTTTTGTTTGCTGGGGAGAGATCCCCAGATGTTTTTATAGAAGATTTGGACATATTTTTCATTTGAACCGAGTCATGGACAGAACGGTCACTTCTTACAGTGGTCACAGTATAACATCTTTAATCTGTACAGTATTCATTGGTGTATCTATTTTGTTTCTTGCACAACGAGACTTCCTGAGGAAAAGCACACAACACTCACTGATACTGTCATTAAACATGTGACATAAATAGATGAACTTTCAACTTTGCATTCCTGCAGGAAAATGTGGAGGAATTTCCTGAAATGTTAGCTGTTCAAAACAGAGAAAGAGACATTTTTCACAATAACCAAATGCATTTCCAAAATCTCAGTATAAAACCACTGAAGAGAATGCATTGAACTGTTTCTGTGGTGAGAAACGCTATTCATGATTAAATAAAGGGTAGATTGTACTTGATTTATTATGTTTACGTCTGAAATTAAAGCAATTGATCGACTGTTAAGTTAACAGTCATTTAAGTTGAACAGTTTAAACAAGATTCAGGATAGACGTTTCAGTTGGCATTCAAGTTTTATATTATATTTGTGACAGTAGGCCTACCCAGCTCATCGTTTGTCGTCGGAACAGTACTCCTGGAAATAATGATAGGCTAATAAATCAAAACTTGAGTCATTCTCGAACTTTTATTAACTTAAATTACAGAAACCCCATATGAATGCATGATATTAATTATTAAACATAACTCGCGTTATATTTCAAAATAAAAACCAAAGAACACGACTTCAAGGAATCAGATTAAATATGAGATAATATTGCCGCCTAGTGACTAATAGTAGAACTGCAAAAACAAACCTGTTTCAAGGGATAGTTCATCCAAAAATAGAAATTCTGTAAATATGTGCTCACCTTCATTACAAACCTGTATCAGTACAATAAATACAAAAAATAAATACAAATAATGACAGGGAAGGTAACGGACTTTGCAATTGTTGCTACACACATTGTTATGTAGTTAATTATTGCTAGTTGCTTTGCAATGTTTGGCAGATTTTAATATTTCTATTATTATTTAATTGAGAGTAAAGGAGGGGAACAAAGATTAATAAACCTTATTTCATGTAAAGAGAGCTATAAAGAGCAGCAAGTGAAAGTGAACATGAAAAAATACAGAGTTTCCGTTCAACCTTATATTTGAAAATTTAATTTTACAATATTTCATCCATCAGTTACCAGTGGTGACTGAATACAGATTATAAATAATGTTCTCTGAATTTCGATGTGTAAGGACAGAAATGTACGATTGCCTAATTTAAGTATGAAAAGACAAATTATAAAAGTATGAAAAGTGTTGAGATGTGATTGTAGTTTCTATTCATATTTTGAATTATTTTTTTTTTTAAAATTTCTATTTAATTTTAGTAGTTTAATTCAAGTGGCTGAAATAAGCCAATCAGAAGTAGGGGGTGTGTCCACTCGTGATGGGGGAGGAGAGAAAGTGAGCCGATCAGCAGTAGAGGGCGTGTCCACAAGATGGGGGAGGAGAGTGAGTGAACCAATTAGCTGTAGGGGTGCGTCCACACGATGGGGAGAAGTGAGTAAAAACAAACTTTTGCTTGTATATTCACTCGTGTACTGTATGATCATATTTTATTCTTCTTTGTCATTTGTTCGTCATCTTCGCTTAATTTTTTTACAAATAATATAAAAATGTCATGATAAAGAGACATTTGGGGGCAGAATAGTGAAGGGAGGGGTGTGGGTGTGTTTATATGGATTTGGTTTCAAATATCATCAGCAGTGTTCAACACTGATTCCCAGAAATCACTTACTGTGCTTTAAGAGCATTTTGATGTGCATACAATAATTCTCTCACGTCCCTTCTGAGCATTTCAGGTATTCTTTGAGTCGTACAAATACAGTTATGTTCTAGACAGGTTCCCCCGAGCGGTTTGCATCACCGCAGGCCCTCAGCTGTGCTTCAACACAGACAGATTGAACAGCCCATCAAATGATGAGATCTGCCTGTAGGATACGAGCAACAGCGGGCGGATCAGATAAAAGCAGCCGCTGTGAGTGATGCTGGACATCCCCAGGACACCAGCGGCTGTAATCGAGAGAAACAGGGATGCCGGGAAGAGACGGTTCCGTCGGAGAAGATGAAGATACGGCACCCCAGTGGAGACAAACTCAGCTAATCAATCAACTCACCATGGGACACGGCAACAGACATCTGCTGCTCACAACAACCAATCGCCACTGTAATACGTGTGTGTGGAATACCTGTTAAAACTCTCATGGATCTCTGTTTTCCCCTTACATCAAATATTAATGTAATGTGATCTATCTATCTATCTATCCATCCATCCATCCATCCATCCATCCATCTATCTATCTATCTGTAACGCTTCCTTTTACAGTCCAGTTACCCATGTAAATACTATGTACTTAGTTTAGCAACTCCAATTACTGGGTAATAACTAGTACTAACCCTGAACCTACCCCTAACCCCTGTTCCATGTACTTACCTTATATTAGCCAGTACTTTCTAGGTAAGTACACTGTATTGTACAAGGAAGCGCTATCTATCTATCTATCTATCTATCTATCTATCTATCTATCTATCTATCTATCTATCTATCTATCTATCTATCTCTATACACCCTTCATCAATCCTGTTTATAACTTAAAGCTTTCAGGCGAGACTTTGTAAAGCCAATAATGGCGTATAATAATGACTTGTGTTTAGACTTTGATTGTGGCTGTTTTTTAAGGAGTTTTATTTCAGAATGTCCAGGTTGATCTGAATTAAGTGCGAACTGTTCCTTTAAGGCTGGGATACTCAGAACTTAGTCATTGATGAAGTATTTTCTGAGCTTCTATTGACCCAGGATCTCTGAGTTCAGTCACCAGCAGGTGTCAGCATTGCCTCAGTGAGTTTAGTTCAGGTGCTCATGGGAAAATCCCTATAGCAACAGATGGAGGGAGTTCACTTCTCCACATGTTATACATGGTGCGCATTACAGTGAGCGAACAGTTTAATTCACTTGGCGTTCATCCGCAAAACGTAAATAAATGAATGAATAAATAAAATTAACAAGAAGAAAAAAAGCCTACTGGATAATTACTGTTACTTTTTTCTAAAAACAAAAAAATCTGTTCCCATATCTATAGGACTTTTAAAAATAATTGTACTTGTTTTGAAATATAATTCAACTGAATTATTTATAACTTAAGGACATGAAAATGACCAGGATGGAAATAAAGAGCTATACTTACAGTTATTGAAGTGAACTGATTGATGGTTCATTTTCAAAACCGCATTAATTTCTTCTCTTTGATTCTCAGTCTGAGAACTGAATGAGACCCAGAGGTCAGATGTAAACCGGCAGCTCTGAGGGACGTGGGTCGGTGCTTCAATAAGCCAGGTATGTGGGAGTTTGGGGAATTGAAGTGGAACAGGATTAAAGTTCAATTAAAACACTGATGATCTCAGATGACCCCATTAATTCTTCAGCTTGCATCCAGCCTTTGGGTTTGAGACCCCTGATGAAAAGCAAATATAATGAAACACACTGTGTGTCTTCGGCTGCAGGCTCCCATGTAGGGGTCAGGAGGGCACTGCGTTGACACATCCTCTTGACAAGGTCACACACAGGCGTACACACACACACAATATTAGTGAGGACATCTCATTGATGATTTTTATATGGAGGTGATGATATCTGCGAAAGCTCAACCCCACACAACCCCTAAAGAAAAAAAACAAGATTAATTTGATGTATACATTTTTGATTTTAAATATAAATTAACACATTTAGCTAACATATATATTTACAAATGTTTAATAAAATATTTTTTGAACAAATTAGTGCTTTTAAATAACTAAATTTAAATAAACACACACAAATATATATATATGTACATACACACAATTTTTGATTGTTTTTAAAAAAAATGAAGTGATGATATTTTGTAAAGCTCTATGGAAACCTAATTACAAAAAGATTTTACAAAACAAGATTTTACAAACATGTACAGTAATACTTTTTTTATATATATATTTTTTTTAGAATGGATTACCTGTTTTTAAATAACTACATTCCAAAACAATAATTGAAAATATATTTTATATTTTGCAAAATTTTAAATATATATATATATATATATATATATATAAATGTATTTTAACAATATTTTATTTTATATATAAATAAATATTACATAAATACATCTAAATAAATAAATCTTAAAATAATCATATAAATAGACAGGTAAAAGAACAAACAAACAAAGATAGCCAAACAAACAAATAAATATTTGGACACATGCACAATTTGTCACTTAAAGGGGTTTGGCTCAAACTAAGCAAAGATACCAGCATTCAGATGGTTTACTTTAAGTGATGCATGAACCAGCAGATGTCATGCAGATGAATGAGAAGAATGCTGACAGACAGATCTCAACCGTGCATTACAGACTCAGCCATGAGCTACTGAAGTGTCCATGAACACAGTCACATTTCTGGACATCTCCTGCCTCTCTTCAGCTTTGATGAGCTCATGGTTGTGCTGTTTGTCTTGTGTCGGCCGGTCGATCACTCTCTTCATCAAACAGCCTCCAGCTGCAGATGACTGACAGCTCCAAAACATCAGCCTGCAGACACTCTGCATTCCTCCAGGAGACTCGCTTTACAGTTTTCTACACTCACTAAGACTTTATCTTTCAATACAAGGGTCTCTTTTTTAAAATAACTCTTCACACAGTGAGCACAACAGCATTTCTGAGCACAGGATCATTTATCAATTACCTTGTCTTTCAAATTTTAACAAATTCTCGTCTTTTAGACATAGCCAAAACTATACCTACAGGTATTTGCACATATTTACATGACTTTTTCAAAAACTTGAAGGGTTAGTTCACCCAAAAAATGTAAATTTCCTCTCACCCTCACGTCGTTCCAAATTTGATTCTTCTAACGAAAGACTTTCGTTCATCTTCGGAACACAAATTCATTCAAATTACATTAAAAAATTAATGTAGAGATCATAAAATTAATCCATATGAATTAACAATAATCATATGGCTCAATCACTTTATATGGGGAACTGAGGTGGTTCCTCATTGGTTCTTGCTGAAGCTCAAACGTGCTGCATAACACAAGAATGAACCTCATTGGTTCTCGCTGAAGCTGGATGTCTAACCCACTTATGTCACATGGACTATCTCACTGTAAAAAATTATTGATGGTTTAACTTAAAAAAGTAAGTAACCTGGTTGCCTTAAAATTTTAAGTTGATTGAACTGGAAAAAGTGAGTTAATACAATGAAGGAGAATGATTTAATCATCAGAAACTCAAAATTATATGTTATCTGAGCTAAATAAATTATTTAAGTTAATTTGACAAAAGAAAATATGTTGTGATTACTACACTGTAAAAAAATATTGTTGGTTTAACTTAAAAAAGTTTTAAAATTTTAAGTTGATTGAACTGGAAAAGGTGAGTTAATACAATGAAGGAGATTAATTTAATCATCAGAAACTCAAAATAATAAGTTATCTCAACTAAAAAAATTATCATAAAGTTGATTTGACAAAAGAAAATATGTTGTGATAACAAATCTTGAAAATATCTTTTACAGTGTTTGATGATGTCTTTATTTCCTTTCTGGACAAGGACAGTATACCGCACATATTTTCAATGGAGGGACAGAAAGCTCTCGGACTAAATCTAAAATATCTTAAACTGTGTTCTGAAGATGAATGAAGGTCTTACAGGCTTGGAACGACATGTGAGTGAATTTTTAATGTGAAATGTACTACTTTTCCAAGCTAAGTCTAGTAAAGAGAACTGTGTGAAGAGTTTTGAAAAAGTATTGAGAAATGGGTCCTAGGAATTGTTTAAAAAAAAAAAAAAAAAGGTGCTGTTGGACAATCTGTATAGGAATGTTGGAATTACAGGTTCCAGATTATGATGATAACATCAGAGAAGATTTTCACTTGATCAAAGTATTAAAATATTTGTCTTTTAGGGTGTACATTCCTCACGAACATCAAAAGGGCGAAAAATGTGTTTATTAATTACCCGGAATTTTTCTCTGTAATTCCAAGTCAATTTAGACTGAGATGTCAATCAGGCGGATTAGGCTTGTTTGTCGTCGCCGTGGCGCTGGCTGCCGAAAAATGAATAAATAGGAAGATTATGCGGTCAGAAATTTGGACTGATTTCATTACAATTTCATCATGGCCTCGTCTCAAATCTCTAAATTGCTTATTAAGCCGGATTTTAATGCTTGTTCCTCTGTCAGCACTTCAAATAAGCCAGATATTAGGGCACTTACTCATTTTTTCAGGCATGCAGGAGGGAAAAATGTTGTGCTGTTTTACCTTGGTGCTTTGTGAATACACACACATACACACATGTTGGGAATTTATTAGGGATTTATCTCCTAAACCTTCTCATCACAGAAAACATTCTGCATTTTTACATTTTCAAAAAACTCACTAAAATGATTTTTAAGTTTTGCTCATGGAGACCAAAAAATGTCACCACAAGGACAAGGATTATGGATATTACCATTTTACCAACAAAATGTCCCTGAGTTTATCTGAACCAAACCCACACACACAAACACTTGATGTGCAGGACTGCTGCATTTAAAGGTGAGTTGTGTTCACGGCCAAGAATCATGTTTGCTGTTAAAAGTATAGTTCATTCAAATATGAAAATGATGTAATCAATAACTCACCATCACGTCGTTCCAAACCTGTACGCTGTGTGTGATCTGTGAAGCACAAATGGATGAGTGAAAATCAATTTAAGAACCATTAATATATAACAACAGTAGTTTGAATGACTCATGAGCCATATGATGCTTTGTGTTAAGAACTGAAAATCTTACCCTCTCTGAAATGAACACCTTTTATTAACAAACACCTTTGGGCATTATTAAAGTGGGCATTATAATTACCTATAAGAATAACAACATATGCAATTTAACAACAGTTGAAGGAAACTCTATCGCCCCCTTGACAACTGAGGTTTATTAGACCCAGGGATATTGTCATTAAAGGGATATTCCCTGATAGTTTCTGGTCTCATTGACATCCATAGTGGGAGAAAAATATACTATGGGAGTCAATGAGACCAGAAACTGTCTGGTTACTGATGTTCTTCTAAATATCAGAAAATCGGCTGAATGGATTCGAAAACGGTAAAACTCGACTGTTTAACTCTGGGGGAGTTGTAAAATTAGCCTATTTCCAAAAAAAGTGGAGTATCCCTTTAATGACAATATCCCTGGGTCTAATAAACCTCAGTTGTCAAGGGGGTGATAGAGTTTCCTTCAAAATCCCTTTAACAAACTATTAAAAGTTTTGTTAATGGAAACAAATCTAAAAAGAAAAAACATATTAGATAAAAAAACAAGCTATATGAAAATTAATGAAATAATTTGACTCAACTAAAATTTGTAACTGGAAATAAAAAACAGAAAATGAAATGAAAATAAATTAAACGATGACAAAAGCACAACAAAATGATTAAATATAAATTAAACCTAAATGATAATATAAACGAAAAAAAAAAAATACACATAACACAATTAATAGTTTCAAATTAAAACTGAATGTAAAAAAATAAAAGCCTAATCAAAATATTAATAAAAAGTAACAGTATAGAAATAATACTCAACATTGACACTACTACTTACATGTCTGTAAATGCACTGAAAAAAAAAAATATTTTCAAGATTTGTTATCACAACATTTTTTCTTTTGTCAAATCAACTTAAATAATTTATTTAGTTCAGATAACTTATTATTTTGAGTTTCTGATTATTAAATCATTCTCCTTCATTGTATTAACTCACTTTTTCCATTTCAATCAACTTAAAATTTTAAGGCAACCACGTTACTTAATTTTTTAAGTTAAACCAACAATATTTTTTTACAGTGTGTAAATGCAATGCGTGCGTGATTCATGCATGTCCAGTAATCTGAAGCGTACGATAGTAATGTATTGCCAAAGTGCTGGCATGGATCAAAACCCTCTCAGGTCCAAATGAGCTCAAGCTGCTGCAGGCGCCAACATTTATTTCATTGCTTTTCGATTTGGAGGGCCATTTGTCTGTCTCTCAACGCCTGCAAGGCTGCTGTTTATTTTCTGTCTGTCGGAAAGATGGCACGTCCCGCAGGGCAGGTGAAAGGGGCCTGTGTCTGGTGGCCGTCCGGACGCTGCATTTATTAACACCATCAACATGGCTGGAGGTCCACGTTTGGCTGGCAAACTCAACACTCAAAGCTAATCACCGTCACCTCGTGGTTCCCTCCATCTCGCGCAGCCGGCCGGATCGAGCTGAATGTACGGTCCACCCAAAAGCCACCGATCTCCTCATTTGCCTTGACTGATGGAAAACATTAAGAACATGTTGAAATGTCATGTTAGTCTTCCACTCTCTTTGAGCTCGCACAAGCAAATAACGGTGCCAAACTTCAGCCGCGAACCCTTCCAAGAAGTGAAGATTAAAAATACATACTTGAGAATATTTAGACCACCAGAAAATGGATGACTTGTGTTCAAGGGTGTATGAATGTTTCTTGTCTTTCAACTCTGTAAAATACAATGTTTGCTAAAACTAAAACAGACTGTGTTTATATTTAAAGGCCTTTTTTTTCTTTGCATGATTGTGTTTATGGGGTGCAATATAACATGTATTTGTGGTTTTTCTTTGTTAAAAAGTCTTATTTTTCATAAATTTCACCTTTATTGTGAGCCGCTTTCTCATCTGTCATTTGAACGACCGGTTGACTTCCTGATTCTATGAAACCACTCCCTCAGAAACAGGCAGTGGGCTCAGATTGGTTAGTTTGGGCCGGTGTGTTGTGATTGGCTAAACTGTAGTGCACATTGTCCAGAAAATTCACGCCCATTACCTTTACGGGCGAAGTTGCATGTATTGAAAGTTATGCATTTGATCCTGGAATTAGTTGACGGTGTAAAGCATTCGGAGTGTCGATGGATTCGGCCAGCTCTTCTCTAACGCTGTGTGTTTCTATCAGAGCTGGTGTAAAACGCAGGGCGTTTCTGTAAATGTCAGGCTCTTGGCACTCACGCCACAGCAGATGGGGAACAAAGAGGAAAGGGAGAGATGAGGATGTCGGGAACGTCGTGCCGCGCTCCCCTGATGAATGAAGATCTGGAGTTGTGTAGAGATGGAGCCAAACGCAGCCGATGAACTCCAGGACACGCAGTAAATCACTGGGCCACAGTCAGGAGGTCATGAACTTCACCAACAGTCCATTCTTCTCTTTTTGATCTCTTTTTCTCTCCCTCTGTCAGGGTGAGAATGAAAACAAATGAGATCTTATCAACGTTTCAATTGTTTCTAGACAGCAATATTGAGATTGGAGATTCCAGGTTTCAGATGTTTCTCCTGAGATAGAGTTATATAACAGATTTTGATTACATTTTTTGACATATATCAGCCACATCATCTCAACACAAAGTCCAAACCTAATGAAACTTGGACACCACACTGTAAAAATGAATATGCTTTATCTAATCAATAAAATTGTGGCAACAGATTACAAGCAATATTATTTATTAAATTGAACAAATTAGAATTGAGTAATAGTTAATCAAATTAATATTCTAATTAATTCTAATTTGTACGATTTAATTAATAATATTGCTTGTAATATGTTGCCACAATTTTATTGATTAGATAAAGCATATTATTTTTTTCAGTGCAGGATATTCTGAGAATGCATAGCAAAACTCCACCATTAGGGGACGCTATACATTAAATAAATTAAAGGGGTGGTATAATGCCCTTTTCACAAGATGTAAAATACATCTCTGATGTCCCCAGAGTGTGTGTGTGTGTGTGTGAAGTTTTAGCTCAAAAAACCCCACAGATATTTGTATATAGCATGTTAAAGTTGTAACTTTTTGAGGGTTAGCAAAAACGCACAGTTTTGTGTCTGGCCCTTTAAATGCAAATGAGATGCAGCTCCCGACACAGTGGGTGGAGCTTCAAGAGTGTGTTCAAGAGTGCAGCTCTGATTACCTCACGCAAACACATGCTAAAACGTCCGAAACTGTGAGTCAGACAAAGATGGAGATGCTCAAACAGCATCATTACACACTAAAGTTAGAAAAGTAAAATCATACTTTACCACCCCTTTAAATAACATCAAACTTCAGAACTGAACAAGTTGAAATTGATGTGCTGCCTGCATGTCTTAAAATAAACAACGAGAAAATCAATCAAAACTTTGCAGCCTAAATTTTAATTCTGAGCCATGTTATTTTTGTATCGTTGCTATACTTTTGTAATTTCAGTTAATACTTTGAAATTATTTTATTTTTAAAGCCTATTTTTACTGTCAATTTAATTTATTTGTTTATTTTCCTTCGCAAAAAAGTTTTTTTTTGTTTTTTTTACATATTTTATTTTTTATTTTATTTCAAGTGACGATTTCTTTTTTTATAATTATTCAAAAATAATTTTGAATGATCAAACCCTTTGGCAAATATTAGTCAATCCATTTTCAGGTGTGACCCATAACGCCTTATTGTGATGTCCAGTATTTTCTTTATTTTCCTTTGGCTCCTACATTATTTTCCCACAAGCATGAATGAATGAAACATCAATTCGGCTGAAGTTGATCCTTTAACGAAGCATAATGGAAGCATTCATTAGCTCTCCTAAGCAATGAAAGAGCAACAACTGAGCAATAACATTTTCCTCTGGGTTTGTGATTTCTGTCAAAAGTTAGTGGTTTGAAGAAATGATCGGAGCTCGTTTAAATTTACATATGATCGAAAGTCAGACAAATAGAGGAGAAGAAAGAATGAATGAAGAGGAAATGTGTGTGTGGTTTTCAGCAAAGCTTGTTTATAATTCATAATTGCCTTGGCCTGGGGACGTGCCAGCTGTATGAAACCAATTCCATCTGTTGGAATCACGCATGCGAGGTGAGAGACGGGAATACGCGCGGGCTATAAATGCAGGAAAGCGTGCAGACAAACTTATGCTCACAATCATGCAAGCGCACACTCTTATAAACATTCTGAACACACACCTTCAGGCCATCTGTAATACGGCTCATTGCTCGCAATGCTCTTCAAGTCATGGTCAGGATCAAACACGGCGCTTATGTACAACACACACTCAAACTGTTTCAGGGATGTTCGAATCACTCAATGATTGTGATGGTCTGATCCAGGTTTTGCTAAAACTACCATTTTGATGGAGCATGGTGATCGCAAAAACAAAACAAGCCATATTCTAACACATTCTAACAGATGATTGCTGTCTTTATGTTATACAAAGCACAGGCTTTAACAGATTTCAGCATTGGCAAGCAGCCAAATAGAAATACGCATTTGAATTATGCATCTAAAATGCGGCCCACTATGTTTGAGAACAGATCCTCTATGTTTCACTGATTTCACTAGTCATTTTATTCTCTCCAGTAATTCTTATAATTTAATGAACAGATTTTTTCCATCTCTCCAACTGACTGTTATCAGCCCGGCCACGGCTGTATTTATTCGCTGCCTTTGGCTGTGATATTTCCCCATAACGATTCTGAGAAAAACTGAAAAAAAACCCAAACCATTTCATATTTCTCAAGCCAAAGCAGGACATAAACTCGTTTCCTCTGATCTGCATTTGAGAGGTTGAACGAGTGCCAGTGGGAAGAAGTTTTAGATGAGAAAGAGGCCGAGCACATTTTCTGTGTAAACGCTGATTCCAGGCATCTCCTGCCCTTTGACCCCCGTTCTATATCTTTGATCTCTGCACCGAGAGAAAATGTAAACGACTGACGGCGAGGATGGCGCTCTTGCTGGTTGATCTCACATGATTCAGTCCAGCGTTAGTCTTTTAGTGATTGTGAAATGAATGGATCACTCATCATTTTGTCGACTTTTAAGCAAGCGTCGTACAGCCAAAATTAACATTCATCAAGCATCAAATTGGGGTAAAGATTGTCTTTGGTGTAAAGACATCAAATATAGCAGTTGGTAACTTTACAGGGAATTGAACGGTTTTAAAATAAACGGTTTAAGAATGAAAATCTGACTCTTGCTAATGCAATGTGAGCAATTCAATTGTAAAACAAACAGATTTTAAGGCCTCGTTTACACTGCATGGTTCAAGTGACCCAAATCTGATTTTTTCCTCTCATGTGGCACAGATCGGATATGACCGGTGAACGTGTAAGCAAGGAAAAAACGCATGGATTCTGATTTTCTCAGATTGGATTCAGGCCTCATTCACATGTGGTAATAAATCGGATATGAATCGGATACGTGCATTTGCGTGTGCCATGTAAGCAGACAAATCGGATATTCCCCGGTAATGCGAGTCGTACGTCATTAAAAAGTGCGCGATTATAGGCGCGATGGACGAAAGGATACACACAGTGGAGCAATGCGGAGGTTTCATGTCTTTTGAGTGTTTGGGGTGAAGAGTGCTGGCAAAAATGCAGGGTTGTTACAGAAACAAATCCGTTTTTGAAGCCATTTCACGAGATATGAGGCATCGTTTTAAGTGCTCGCCGCTAGAGCCTCTCCTCTTTTTTTCTCCGCCGTACGAGACCAATGTTTTAATGACTTATTGAAATATTGTGGAAAGAAAACACTGGATAATTTTATTAACATCTGCAGCCATTGAAGTTCGTGCTGTTTTGTTTAATTTCCCGGGTCAGAACGTCTGCATTTGGTCGTTTCAGCAGTGTATAGTGTAAATGCAAAAATCGGATATGGGTCACTTTTAAAAGATGATGTAAGCAGGTCGTCAAAAAAAAAAAATCGGATATAGTCAGAAAATCGGATTTGGGCATCAAGACCTGCAGTGTAAATGCAGCCTAAAAGACAACTAGTTTTTTGACAACCATCAGAAGTTGATATAGGAGGCTGTGTAACGACACGCATGTGGAATATTCCTCACATCGTACAGTATATATACACTGAACAAAATTATTCATGAGCTGAACTCAAAGATCTAAACATCTGAACACAAACCTTTGCTCACAATGCTCTTCAAGTCATGCTGAGTTCGTGGGCGATTTGGTCTGCGCAAGCGCCGGAAGTGATCTCTCGCGCGTGTATGTCACTCATTGTTTACACAGAGAGTTTGGAAGTGTTACCTTTCACTGTGAAGATCTAAACATATTTAGAGATACATGAAATCGCTATGGAAGACGGTTTGATATATCAACAGACTATGTTGAATTTTTTTCACAACCATATTTAGATTGGCTATCGATAAAAACGATATAAATACTGTTCGTTTTCTCACACAAAGCGCTCGTTTTTGTGTCTTAGGCCATTGATGTGTACTTACATTTACGAGTCATTAAATCATGTTTAATTTGGACTTCTCTGTGCATGCTCTTTGAGGTGGTGACCATAGACCTCCATTATATGACTGACAGACAAGAACGGTTTGACCTAAAAATATCAAAATTGAAACTACTGTGGAAACAAAGACACCTACATCTTGGATGCCCTTGAGGTAAGCTAAAACATACTAAAAATTAATTTCAAAGTGAACTATCCCTTTAAGTCAGATATGCATCAGATTTGAACATGCCCTAAATAATCTCATATGTGCTTTACTGTTACACACAGAACTGACTGACGGTGTAAATGTTGCCAAAGAAAGCGTATTTCCATGAAACCTCACCTCCAATTTAAAGGTTTCACTTAAGAAATACAATACTCTGCATTTTTACAGCAAACAAAGATGCCTTTCAGCAAACTGCCCTGAAATAAGGTTCATATTAAGGCTCATTTTCAGCAGATCCAAAACGTTCCAGAAATTATAAAAATTAGAGATAAATAAAATCTGCTGGAACAAAGGGGATACTGGGGAGGAATGCTGCCCGGAAAAGCCTGGAAGTTCATCTGCTTCACCCGCAACGGATGGAAGGAAACAGTAGTAAGGAACAAAGTGGTAATCGGCACAGAGATAACGTCATTCTCAAGATGGGTGTGGAGCAGTTCACTTAAACGTGTTCTCAGGCCTCAAACCAACAGGTTATCTCTATTAAAAAAAGGTTTTCCTGTCTTTCCTGAGAACTAAAATTCATGCTAAAGATGATCTGATGTGTGTGTGTGTGTGTGTGTGTTCTTGGCAGCCGTCAGATCTAAAATCTCTGAAATGGGTTTCCACTGAACAAAACAATCCCAGATTCTCAGAAATGAAATGCTCAAGACACTACGGAGTCCCTAAAGAGACATGATGATATTAAAAAATGAGATGGGAGGAAAAATTATATTTTGATAGCTTTGCATTCCCCGGAGAAACTTTGTATTTGTTTGCAAAACGTTTTTTTTTTTTTTTTTTTTTTTTGCATTTTACTCTTGTAAATGTATTAGGAATGTTTAGATATTTGTACTGGAAAGCAAGATAAAAATACTAAATAAAAAAATATTTTTCTTTTTTTAAATCAAAGTTGTAATTTGGTCATACTATGCAAAAGGTGCTAATTTTATTTATATATATATATATATATATATATATATTAATCCAACTTATACAAAATGAAATTTAAAATGCAATGTCCGACCAGAGAATAAATGATGATTTGAGTTGTGCTGGAAATTACATTTGCTCATTAAAGATCAGAAGTAACATTAAAGATTAAAGAAATTTTTAGTAGACAAATGAAATGAACTAGCGAGTGTTTAAATGCTATAACATCAGCAGTCGTACAGAAATGTTCATAGCCTATAAATCTCTGAGGAGCTCCACATCTCCTGAGAGTTCAGTATTGTTTGCTGGTCTTGTTTGGAAGTCTAAATCTGATTCTCACCTGTTCACAGAAAAGCTGCTGAATGAATGGCGAAGGCCTGCGGGCAGGGTATCCTACACCCTGGGAATGTCTTCAAGCTTTTGTACGCGTCTGTAAACAGATCTGCTCATCATTTATTTACAACAGACCATTTCGTCAACACCCAGCCAGGCCACGGAAAAGATACATGGAGCGTCCCACAACATCCTAATGGAGGTTCAACACACAATGGAGATGAAATCAACAAGGACACCCTGAAGAGAAGATATAGAGACACAAGTGAGACTCAAAAACACCTTGCTTTTTGGTTTGAGGACATATACAAAGACATCAAAATCTTAAGTAAATCTAAAATAGTACATATACAGCTGTAAATAAAATATATGAACAATAGTCACAAGAGCCTGGTTTCCATTGCAGATTTGCACAAAAATTGTGATATTTTCGAAATGTCTAATAAATGTTTAATAAAAAAACGGTCTCATCTTCTGTCCAAACACACCGCGCCACCCTTAAAGAATGATTGATTTTTATGTACACCAGGTGTCAGTAAATGCAAAATGTTTGTGACATATGAGAGTTTTTGCAAAATTGACCATTGGCCGTATTTTCAATTCACAATTTCAAATTGCGCAATTTGAAGGGTAATGGAGACACAGCTAATAAAACAGATATTGTAACGTACATACAAGTGTAACGGATTATTGAAAAAGAAAAACATTTAGGGCGGGACTTGGTTCTGTGTATCGGTTGTTGATTGGATGTTGAGATTGGGCATGGCAAATATGCTTGCAGGGGATTGTAAGAAAGAGTTTTCTCATTTTAAGCACAACCTCACTTCATTTAGATCAGTTTTTTTTATTTTATGTTAGGATATTTACTGGAAAACAAGACAAAAATACTGAGGATGAACAGCAGTTTTTGCAATGATTTCCAATCAAGTTGTAATGTTGTCAAATTATGCAAAAAGTGTGAAGATATGATTATTATTTCGGTAACACTTTACAATAAGGTTCATTTATTAAACATTAGTTAATGTATTAACTAACATGAACTAACCATTTGTTACTGTATTTGTTATTCTTTGTTAACGTTAGTTAATACTAATCTAGCTGTTCATTGTTGTTCATGTTAGTTCACAGTGTGTTAACTAATGTTAACAAGATTTTTAAAAAGTATTAGTAAATGTTGAAATTAACATTAACAAAGATTAATCAGGCATGTGATTGGCTAAGGACAAAAAAGCAGGAAAATATACGAAGCCCGACCACCCACCCCACCGATCGATATATATCCCAATATCTTTTCCGCAAAGCGAGAGTAAATGTTCAATTAAAGTCAAATATAGTCTTCACTATATAAATTATACACTGATTATTATTAAAGCTACTATTAAAGTTCTCAGTCAAGAGCAGCGAGTGATTTCCTCTGTGTTTTGTTGTTTAATTAACATTAAATAGATAGTTCTCCCAAAAATTGTAATTGTCATAATTTACTCTCTCAAGTTGTTTTAAACCTGAATAAGTTTCTTTCTTCTGTTTAAATTATTTGGAAGAATGTGGGTAACCAAACAGTTGATGTACCCCAGTGATTTCCATAGTAAATTTTTCCCTATGGAAGTCAATGGGGACCAGCAACTGTCTGGTCACCCACATTCTTCAAAATATTTTCTTTTTTGTTCAGCACAAGAAATAAATGAATACAGGTTTGGAACAACATTTACAGTGAATAAATAATGACAGAATTTTTATTTTGGGGTCAACTATCCATTTAAGAACAAGCAGCTGCATTTTTATTATTAGGGCTACTGTCACTAAGACCTGTACGCGACACGTCTAATATACACGGAGCATTTGACAAGCAGATTTCTCTCAATTTTCTCGGTTTGCTTTGAGTTTAGACATAACCAAATGTTCTTATGTAAACCTTGTGTGTATTTGAGAGTATTAGCGAAATAATACTCGAAAGATAACTTAGTCCAGCAACCAGGCGCTGTTAGACAAGCTTTTAGTGCATGTGCACGTCGGGTGTTCGCGCTCAGAACAGCGCATCAGCAGTGATTGACATGTTTAACCGGCAAGGCTTTAATTAAATCAGATGCAAATTTACTTTTGTGAACTCGCTGAACTGATGTAGCCGTTCCTCTGCGTTAATATTGCGAGTATTTGTCGCGTTGTACACTAATGCTGTTGAGACGGAGGTGTCAGGACTGCAACTGACAGAATGCACGATATAGCTGCTACATATTTCTACAAAAGCAGTCAGCAGCTTGCTTGGAGCAATGGATCATAGCGCAAATTTGAAATATATCGATATATCGCCTAGCCCTGGTGACCTAACTGTGATGTTGTCAACTGACAACGATACCAGCGCGAGAGCGACTAGAGATACGAAATTGAGCAGGTGAACAAGCTGAACCAATTAGACATTCTCTGGCTGAACGCAAATACGTCCTTGTTGATACTTTGGAAGGAACTTTCTGTACGCACGTCAGCCAGTTATGGGTTATGTCCTCATATTCTCTCCTTTTCATTCCGGCTGCCGACACCCGTTTTTTTTTTTTTTTTTTTTTTTACAGATCTGCATGATTCACGTAGGTCACATTTTCAGGTCGGAAAATCCGGAATTCCGGATTAATCCGGAAAAATCACATCCCTGATTAATAAATGCTAAAGAAGTATTGTTCATTCTTTGTTAATGTTAACTAATGTAGTTAACTAATGAACCTTATTGTAAAGTGTTACCATTATTTCAATTCTTTGGATTAAAAATATTTGTAGCAAAAAAATGTAGATTAATTTATCACAATTAAATCAATAACATGCATTTAGAAATAAAAATGCTGAATTTAAGAGGTTTGCCTGTGCTATTTTTTAAAGCCCTTTGCACATCTGACAAATAATTTAACTTCACTGCAAAGGCCAGTTAGTGCTAATTAAGCAAAACTTAGACTATATCCCTGGGCCATTTTCTTGATTTTTGGGACTCTTGGGAAAAAAAAAAAAAATAAAATAAAATAATTTTTTGCAGGTGCATGGATAAAGTGGAAATGCTGCACTAGTCGGGATATGATAGTCCGGTCAAATTCTGCTATACTTTAGCAGTGCTTATGTTGCACATCTTACTGCATTAACATGTGACGGCATACTAAAAGATTTAGCACATAATGAGTGTCATGGGAAGAGAGGTTTTAATCATCGCCTTTGTTCTCTCCAATGAAATTTAGTAAACAGAATTCATCTAGAAAACAAAACAGCTACTGTATGTGCCGTGCCATAAATCAGGAAAGTCTTTGGGTTTGTTTTTGGAAAACACAGGCACGTCTGCTCATAACAACCCTTCAACACAATGCGAAGAACTCGCTTTACCTCTGATTATATTGGGCTCTCTGCAGGATCCCAGACTCTCGTCTCATTAGTTTTCTCCAAATGCCTCTCAGAATTTCTCTTACCTCTGTTGTGAACCCATATTCCCCCCCTGCGGAGATCTGAATTCTGGGGATGTTTACCCAAAACAGTGGGGCGGTCTCTTCCAAGCCGAGATTAAACTTCAAGTATAACCAATCATGTCTTTCTGGGCTGAAGCCCTCACATTTTCTGCCTTCAGACCAAAACAGATTTATTATAACTCCTTCACCGAGGGCAGCACCACAACCAACCGAATCACCCATAAAATGACTTGCTTAGAGGTTAAAACATTACAAACCGAAACGAAATACATCTAAAATTGGACAACAGCTGGATTTTAGATAGTTCTGACCAACGGCACTGAAAACATCGGCTGACCTAGATACACGTCTACTGATAAAACACAACATGAGGCGAAATATCAAGCACAAAAAGGCCTGAGAAATACAGTCACAGATCTTCTGAACATCGTGATCATCCTCCAAACACAGGCTGAAAAAAATAAAACCTGTTACCCAGCTAACACAAATATGTTCTAAGATTGTTTTGATAATGTTACATCTATGTCAAAATGTTTTAATTTGTTATGCAAACATTAAGGGAACATTCTATTTTATCATTCTATTTATCATTCTATTTTTGAATGTTCTGATACAAGTTAACATTTCAAAGAATTTATACAACGGGCTGTGGAATGCTTGAATCTGATTGGTTGACGAATGTTCTAAGGTGTGCAATTATTTTCAGGAAAACGGAAGGCTAAAGTAGTTCCAGGCAGATCTTGACCGCATTACAGTTCCATTTCACTTCGCCAAACGATTTCAGTTTTTTCAGTCCTTACAGCCAACAACAGCAAAAGAACCAAAACCCACAATGACACTGACCAAACAAATAAATATAATAACCAACTAACTAATTAGTTCTATGGTTGTTTTTTGTTTTTTTTTGCCACAAAATTACGTTTTATTATGTCCGGAAAGCACATACTCTCTTTCTCTTGCTCTCACTTCCACTCAAAAACACACACATACAGTCCAGACAGACACACTCCCACAGAAACTCCCACAGAAAGTTTCAGAGCTGCTCTGACGGGTTTATCGGTAAAATAGTTTAGCAACTTAAAAGATACAAGACATTTCTCACTAGAGGCCTCCATCCATCCATCCTCCATCCATCATCATCCATCCATCATTCTATCCATTATCCATCCATCAATCCATCATCCATCCATCCATTCATCATCCATCCATCCATCCATCAGTTATCCATCCATCCATCCATTAATCAATCCATCCATTATCCATCCAATCCATCATCCATCCATTATCCATTAATCCATCATCCATCTGTTATCCATCCATCAATCATCCATCCTCCATCCATCCACCCATCATCCATCTGTTATCCATCCATCCATCCATTAATCAATCCATCCATTATCCATCCAATCCATCATCCATCCATTATCCATCAATCCATCATCCATCTGTTATCCATCCATCAATCATCCATCCTCCATCCATCATCAATCCATCCATCCATCATGCATCTGTTATCCATCCATCCATCAATCCATCCATCCATTAATCAATCCATCCATTATCCATCCAATCCATCATTCATCAATCCATCATCCATCTGTTATCCATCCATCAATCATCCATCCATCCATCCATCCTTCCATCCATCCTTCCTTATGGAAAGCTACTTGTGATGAATGTTAGTGACTTTCTCTGTACCACATGTGTTTATTTTATATTAATATTATTTCATTTAATAAAACGTTATTTTTTTTCCTGTGAGTAATATATAAATAAATTCTGTAAAACCTAAAATATTGCTGCCATTTTTTACAGTAAAGTTCTGGCAACTGGAAGGTTCATTGGGGTTCTATATAGAACTCTAGGGTTCTTGGCTCAATTTTAAAGAACACTTTATGCCAAAAAGGTTCTTATAAGGAGAAATGTCTTACATGATTGGATGATACTTTAATGTTTAACTTAAAATGTTGCTTAAATTCTATTATGAGCGGTTTAATAAAATCTAATTAAAATAAGTAATTAATTCAAACTAAATCTTTAAAATGATCCCATAATGGGAACCCCTAAAAGGTTATATATTAAACAAACAAATCTGTGAAAATGTACTGTATAAGACTTCAGAACAAAGAAGAAAAGGTTCTATATATGAAGTGCCTGTTGTTTTATACAGTACATTTTCACAGATTTTTTTTAGTTTACATTCCTCCAAAAGTGCACAAACAACAGCATTTTGATACAATTATTGTTCCATTTTTGGCTTTAAGGTTTTGCATATGTTCACAATTAACACGGAGACGGAGTCCGATTGTGGTGGGACACGGGATGAAATCATAGCTCGAGTATCTTATTGGACTTTATGACTTTGATCAGCGAGGAGAACTAGAATCCCTGTAAGAGTTCAGCTGTCTGTGGATATCAGCCAATCTCGGATCAAATTTCACAGACAACAACAGGGAATAAGAGATACAGAAGATCTTTTGTTGAAATGTACGATGGACGGATCTATATTCTGTTTCTCGGGACGTGACACCTGAAGCAGAAAGAGGCATGTTTTGGTTCTGCAGACTGTATGTTATTTTCCCAGCAGACAGTGGGAGTGATAATTTGCTTCAAGGAAAGTGTTTCAGAGAAACTAGTTCTTTATGCATCTGAAATTGAACGGCGACTATAATCTAACATGCAAGAACTAATGCTGCTGGCCAGTTGCTTTTAGACTGGACCAAAATGATTCACCATAGAAGTAAAAAAATCCTTCTTAAAATCAAACATTAAAATTTAGCCAGCAAATACAGCACAAACTAAGCTTCCAATAGACACAATTAAATCCTTTTTTAGACTTCTATATGTAAACCTTTTTAAAAGTTAATGATGAACAATACAAGTTGTGGATTTTCTGTCAGGTCCAGTGTAGTTTCCACTGCTTTGTTCTTCAATAGTCTCTTTTTGAACGATGTATAAAGTTATGAACTGGTGAATCCCACAAAAACAAAAAACAAAAAAAAAACCTAGGCAATTGCACCACAATATCAAAAGAAAAATAAATAAAATTAAAGCTGCAAGCAGAGATGAAAAGGGCCCTCGCACCCGTGCCGCCACCACCACCCGGCGGTTTTAGGAAAACAGAGCACGGTGGGCAGTATGTAATGATAATAAATATAGGAGGACTATGTCAAAGGATTTGTATTTGCACACTTCCTGCAACCAGCAGGTGGCGCTATTGCTATAACCAAATATGAGCATGGTCATGTGTTCAGGACAGGACTCTTATCAAACATGTATGTGAAGTTTGGGCAGATCGGACATTGTATGAGTTACTGCAGGCTGTCTGTGGTTGCCTAGCAACATCGGAACTGCAAGCAATATTGAACTATATGACATGTTCATGCACAAATCACCAAAAGACTGAAATTGGATTTACATTTGTCAGGCCGCCAAGGCAAAATCACCCTTCGACAAAAACTCAAGATCTTCGAAATTTAATGTCGCAAAAGCCTTAAGATTACACTCACCAAATTTGAAGAGGATCAGATCAAAACTGTAGGAGTTCATTAAAGTACAACATCAAGAAAATTACGAAAAATGCACAAAATCTAGGAGGAAGTTCAAAATAGCTGACTTCCTGTTGTGTTTAGGGCTAAGCTCCAAGAGACTTTTTTGTAGGTATTGGGTCATTACATGTATGTACCAAATTTCATACCTGTACGTGAAATGTAGAGCCGGGGCAAAATGGGGGGCAATAATTTAAAGAATTTGCCCCACCCAATTTTGAAAACCATGTCACATGTCAATTTTCACCACTTCTGAAGTGTGTACAAAGTTTCATGAGTTTTCGAGCATGTTTAGGCCCTTTAAAAAGCGATTCTTTTAAGAGAAGAAGAATAATAAACAGCAAAAACAATGGGGTCCTCTCACCATCGGTGCTCGGGCCCTAATTAGTTTCACATTTGGATTGTTTTGCAGTTTGATACTATTCATGGTGATTATACACATTGACCCCTAAATTCACAATATTGTAATGTATCTGGATATTTGTATTAGTCTCAATAATGTGTGCATGTTATTGTAGTGGATAACATTTACATTTACTGTAGCATGTGGCATATGTTTTTATCCAAAGCGACTTACATTGTATACACGGTATACATTTGATCAGTTCAGGAATTCTCTGGGAATCGAACCCATGACCTTGGTGTTGCAAGCACCGTATTCTACTGTTAGAGCTACAGCAATTCTACAGTATTCTAAAGTTTCTTTCTGCATATCTCATGTTGTTTCTAAAATTGTGTCAAATCACACAAAGTAAAGAAGGACTCCAAAGCCCAATGCTGAAATGCGTATGATTGAAAACAGCATGCAAACAAAACAACCGTCTATCTGACCAGCAATGTTTCTTACTTAACACAAAACTTAAGAGTCAGTCCAAAACAAACTTTTGTGAACGATGGAAAGGCCGAACCAGGGGATCTACAGGAAGTACAGGCGTCTGTGCTGTATGAGACAGATCATATTCCTCAACGCCTGCCATGTGTGCGTCATAACGTGTCAATTCACTGCCAAGCACGTTTGGAAGAAGTTTGACGGTTTGATTTGGGTTTTGCGGGTGTCCCGTTTCAGACATGCGGCTGACTGTTATTCCCGATCCCAATAATCAAACGGGAACCTATGCAGACATTTCAGTATGATAACAGCGCACATTGGGAATCATTATCATCATTTTGGGCTCACAAACCTCGACAATCCTTAATATTCACAGTGTCCAATGCCAAAGTGAATAGAAACTATACCTTTGGTGAATAAATGAAACATGATCGCCAGTTGGCCAGTAACGTGCCGCTTAAAACAGGATTTAAGAATGATCATCTGATGTGAGTTATGTTTTAATAAAACAAAAAAAAAAGATTGGTAGGGGTGGATTCAGAGACTGCAGACACTATTTTCAGTAAACATGGACAGAGGTTACATAATCATGGATTTTTAAGGGTCTTGAGATAACAGAACTTGAGATAACTTAAAAGACACTAAAGGCCCTTCAATATATTAAGTGCTCTGTTCCAAAGCCTAGTGAATTGAATAAGACTGCATCAGATGTGTGCTACAGATGTGTCAAAAAGCAGGCCGCATATTTAAGGTGGCACCACAGCAAAAAAAAAAAAAAAAAAAAATACGATTTTTTTTCTGAACAGGAAATCATCATATTAGAATGATTTCTGAAGGATCATGTGACACTGAAGCCTGGAGTGATGCTGAAAATTCAGCTTTGATCACAGGAATAAATTACATTTGAAAGATTTTAGATTGTAATATTTCATTTTACTGTTTTTATTGCATTTTTGATCAAATAAATGCATCCATAGTTAGCATAAGAGAAAACATTAAAAAACATTAAAAATCTTAATGATTCCTAACTTTTGAACCTGTATTGTCTGTGCATATTTAGTAGTGATTTAATAGTTCTTTGTATTTTCCTTGGGTGCCTTGGTGACCCAAGTGTCGTTGGGTACCTTGAAAGGCGCTTTTCTAAATAAAATGTATTATTATTAGGGATGCACCGATATGACAATTTTGGCCGATACCGATAACCGATAATTCTTTATATTTGAAAGCCGATAACCGATATATTGGCCGATAAATCTAAATCAATATTTTTAGACAATTTTTGAGAGCCTGATTATAAAAAAGACTCCTCATTAAAAGCCAAGATACAAAGACAATTGTGATGTTCTTATTTTAATGTTGTGTAGCCGATGACATTTTGCACTTTAACTGGATTTTCCTTTTTTTAAAGTGATTTCAATCGTATTTCAAGCAATTTAAAAGCATCATGTTGAACAGTGCGCATCTAAAGTGCCTCAGCACATTATTTATCGGCTTTTAGATATCGGCTAAATGTTCTTGTTGGGCCGATAACGATAACATTAAAAATGATCATATATCAGCCGATACCGATAATGTGGCCGATATATCGTGCATCCCTAATTATTATTACTATTATATTTTATAACATAATGTGACGTTTTATAAAAGCAATTTTTTAAAGCACTTTACAACATGTTACAGTGATTTTACTCCGATAGAAAGACATACAAGTGGATTCTAGACACACCTTAATGATGGATTATTGTTAAAATCTTACAAAACTGGCTCATGCATTCATTCTGATGCATAACAAACGAATCTCTTAAAGGGTGAGTTCACCCAAAAATAAAAAATGTGTCATCATTTACTCACCCTCATGTTGATCCAAACCTGTATGAATTTCTTTCTTCAGCATGTTGGTAACCAGACGGTAGCCATTGACTTCCATTGATTATCAACATTCTTCAAAATATCTTCTTTTGTGTTCAACACATGAAGAAATTCATACATGTTTGGGAAATGATTCTTTTAATGCCACTAATTTTCTGCATTTCTAGCATACGCTTGGTTTTCTGTGAAGGCTAAAGGCTCCATGTCAGGCTGAAGAGAATATAAGACTCACACATGTGCACAAACACACACTGGATGGAACAGAATATCTCAGCGGGATTGAGGATTGAGGCGCTTGTGTCACGTGATCACCTCAACTGGAACAGCACACTGATTTCTCAAGTGAATATCCAGAACGCTGTCAAAACAGATCTGATTTTGATTCGGCACAGAGGACGTGCGCACACCTCTCTGGATCTGAGTTCAAAGGGGCGATCCGGAAAGTTTGATGCCGGTTCTCTCACGAGGGGAAGCCAGCAGATGCTCGCAGTTTTGCTCAAGGCCAGCTGCTGCTTGCGTTCAGATATATTGACAGATTTTCAAAATTGCGGGCTTAAGACTCTTACTTTGGCTTCGATCAATGGAGTCTTTGTGTTTGTCTGGATCTGAGATCAGAGAACTGGACCAAACTCCACATGTTCCGGCTCTTCCTGCTGGAAACAGCGTTGTGATGCCATATGTAATCGGCCATCCATACCAGGATAACTGTAAAACAAAGAGAAGTTTCTCTAGTTTAGTGTTCAATCTGGTTCGAATAAATTAAACTAGTTAGCTACTATTGTTTTACCTGAACTTCAAGTCTTGTTTTTAGCGTGTAAATAAATGTTGGTCACTTCAGTTAACATTGGTTAATGCATTAACTAAATAGTTAATAATAATATTTACTAAAAAAGTAATAATTAGAAATTAATTTGTTATTAAACTTTATTTACATTAGTACAATAGTTCATTGTTAGTCCATTAAATAACGGCAGATACAACTTTTGATTTTAATCATGTATTAGCAAGGTTTTTACAGCTAAATAAAACTAAAAACATTAAACGTTACTTGAAATATAATAAACTGACAAAAATATATAAAAAAGTATAAATATAAAATGTATACTAATTAAAAATGTGAATAAAAACTATAATAGTATCTCGATACTAAAATAACTGCATTAGTAAATGTTGAAATAACATTAAGAAAGATGCTTTGGAAGTATATATTTCATTATTAGTTCAATATAAACAAGTTTTAGTGTAAACAAATGCAACATTTCTGTACACTCAAATGTAAGCCTTAAAAAAAAGATATACAGAATTTAATTAATAGTAAAATTCCATCCAATTGAACTGAATAATCCTTAATCAAATATTCAATTTAAATACATAAGGATTAATCAATTCAATTAGATGGAATTTTACTGTTAATTAAATTGCATAAATCTTTAAAAAAGGTTGAGTGTATAGACTTGCTGCTCTAAATGATAGTCCATTTACAGAAGATGAACTTCATTTCATGCCTAACAGATGGAAAGCATGAGTGAGAACGGTTGGATGAAGATGAGAATCTCACCATCCATTAACCGCATATAAATCAAACCACACCGGTGCAGAACTGGAACCAGAACACAACCACTTTGTGCCTAAAACCTCTAATAGTGTGTGATGTGATGGAGGGAATTCGGCGGCTCACAGGCTGACAGACTGAAGCCCTTTAGAGACAAAATACAGAAGGAATGAGAAAAGTAAAGAACGAGAGAAATCGAAACAGACAGAAGCGGCTGACAGCTGGCAGGCCGCTGATATCCGCCATGCTATCGGAGAGACTGTGTGTGAGAAAGACAGGTCATGAAATTTACATGGCCGCACTGCTCTGGAGCGTATGAAGACGAGCTGAGACCCGGATCCCCTGACGCACCTTTGAAGTGCAAGTTGAGCTGCTCAAATCACTGCTGCTCACACACATCTGCACAGAGCAGAGCTCCATGAGATTCTCTCATCACACACACACACACACACACACACACTCTGACGGAACCATCTCAGGACGTGTGCAACTGGAAACAGTGCAGCATTTCATCTCACACAAACCTCAATAACACCGTTTGTGTGTGTGTGTGTGTGTGTTAGCAAACCAGAGCATGCATCTATAGCCTATCTATATATCTTTTGTTGTATTTTCTATATAGACATATGTTGGATCTACTTATTGTTCTGCCTATCTGTTGCTTTATATCTATCTTTGTATTTATCTATCTTTACCCTATTGCCCTAATGTGGGACACCTAAGGTTTAGTGTTTGTAGGTCCCCCATAAATACATGAATGACGGTGAAAATATGGGTTAGACAAAGCTGTGGTGTCATGTGATCAAAATCACATGTCCTATCAAATGGGTGGATCAATCATCAAACAGGAGACCATTCGAAGGTTAATGACAAAGAGTTTTAACAAATTCGAACTTGCAATAAGAGCACTAATATGTCTATAATTTCTTTTATGAATGGGTTATCTGAATTTTCTCTTTTGATTTGATTAGGACACATACTGGGGGTTTTAAAATTGTATTGGGTGTGGATTTAATGTTTTAGTTACACATCACGATATGTCACAGAAGTCTCGAGTAGTAGTATCCATCACCGAACCTGATTTCACCAAGTTCCTGATCAACATTCCAATCAACCAATCAGATCTGAGGGAAAAGTTTAGAGTTTATGGCAAGTTTAGGCTTACAACCAGGGTTAGGTGCTTCTACATCAGTGTTATTCACCGATCTTTTCCCTTTAATTTTAGGGAACTCATGGGTAGGGTTAGGTTTAGGGGTAGGGATAGAGTTAGGACAGGAATGTTGTTCCAGGATCAACAAAATATGTTGACCCAAGAGCACGTCAAACTCGACAAAATCAGGATGTGCAGTATCCATCTACGTATCTATTGTTGCATCTATCTATCCATCTTTCATTGTATCCAAAGTTGTATCTATGCATCTTCATATCTAACTACTTATCTATCCATCATTGTATCTTTGAGTGGCAAGCAGGGCAGTTGCGCAGGTGCTAATAAGCGTCCCCTGAGAGCCACACTGGTCTCGAGTCTCACGGAGGATATCCAGGAGGATAAAAGGAGGAGTGACGACAGCGCAAGGTGAGAGAGGACCAAGCTTGGACTTTATGTTGTGTTTTTGTTATTGTTGTGTTTAAATGTGGCAGTTGTCCACGAGGGGCTGCCGCATACTTTAATTTCGGTGTTATTCTATTAAAAGTTACATTGATTGTTTGCTGGTTCCCGCCACCGCCTCATTTGCTGAGCCTTTAGCTTGTATCAAGTATCTGTCATCTATCTATCCATCAGTGCATCTATGTATCCTTGCATCTAACCATCCATCAGGTGAAACTCGAAAAATGTGAACATCGTGCAAAAGTTAATTTATTTCAGTAACTCAACTTAAATGGTGAAACTAATACATTATATAGACTCATTACATGCAAAGTGAGATATTTCAAGCGTTTATTTGTTATAATTTTGATGATTATGGCTCATGAAAACCTTTCCACAATATTCTAATTTTGAAATTGGGGTTTTCATAAGCTGTAATCATCAAAATTATAACAAAAAACGCTTTAAATATCACACTTTGCATGTAATGAGTCTATATAATGTATTAGTTTCACCTTTTGAGTTGAATTACTGAAATAACACAATATTTCACAAACTCCATCCATTTATCTTTGTATCTATCGATCATTTTATCTATCCATTATATTCCTCAGTGTGATATATAGTCGTCTGGTTGATAATTGTACGAGTCTGCAGTGTCTACAGTCATTCCAGATCAAAACAGTTCCCAGTAAAACAATGGTGCGTGTTGGAAGCGGTCCAGGTCTCTGCCCGTGGCATCATGGATTCCTGCCTTCTGTTGCGCCTGCACAGGGACGCATGTTGTGATTTGGTTCAAAGCACGCCGCTTATTGTTTTGATTTGAGATTGTATTTGTTTCTGCCTGATAGACGTCTGCAGGCAATATTCAGGGCACTTCGAACTGCCTTCGAACGAGAGCCAAGAACCAGAGACAACTTCTGCTATTGACATCCAACGAGCAAACGGTCCGTTTCAGGCGAAAATACAATGTTGTTCAAAAACTAAATATATGTATTTTCAAAAGTCCACAAAAAACAATTGTACTGTTGCTATTACTATTGACTGAAAAAAAAAATCAATGATGACGTCTTCCTTAAAAATCATTATAGAGTCGGTACTCATGAAAAAGCTCTTATATAAAGACAGTTGAAATTGTGATACTTAAAGGATTGGTTCAATTCGGTCATCATTTACTCACCCTCAAGTTGTTTCAACCCTGTATGAATTTCTTTCTTCTTCTGAACAACAACAGGGTTGAAACAACTTGAGGGTGAGTAAAGGATTAAACTATTCCTTTAACTGAAGAAAACACAATACATGATAATAATGTCTTCCAAAAAAGTGTAATTTTGGACTAAAAAATGCAGTTCAGTTTTAATCGGTTGCTCAGAATTCAGTATAATAAAATGAAATACACTGACAAGCATTTTCAAAAGTTTGACAGAAAAAGAGATTCTGAAAACACCTCTTCTTAGTCACAGAAACTTGACCGCAATTACCTTGGAATTCTCCAACATACCAGAAGTCACATTCCCTTTCTAGTCCTGCCTCTCTCGCCTGATCTCCATACAGCCTGCACGTGGCCTGTGGGATTCATTATCCAGGAACGCTCTTCCAGATTCTCCATCTCTCCCCCTGCAGCAGTGTTTTGCCCTGGAGCGCTGTATCTATAATTCATCCTTTATCTGGCCCTCACACTCGTGTTTGGTGTTCTACACACTCATTATCCACATCACAAGTGCCGACCGACTGCCTCGCTGCTCTAATGCTGATCTTTGAGGGCTGGTCGCGTATCGACTGTAATCCGGAGTAAACACAAGCCTTCGCTCAGCTACATTATATTAACGTTGTTGTTTTTTCATGGGCCAAAGATGCCTGGATATCTGCCCAATACTGCAGAACAAGTAGGCCTACTTACTTTATGCTTCAAATGTTTGCGACATTGTACAGGATGTGATGTTATTCAGCTATAAACATCTCAACAGTTTTACCAACTTCTTTCTCGGCAGGATTCTCCGCAAACTGTTGCATGAAGTTGACAGTCGTTGATCTGAAAGACAAAACCGAATGTATTAGTTTATACAAATGTGCCACTTAGAAAAATATCTAAACACAGCAAAACTTAACACCTTTACTTACAAAGTGAAATTACACATGATATTATGAGTTAGTTTTGGAGATGTTATAAATTTATGGACAAAAACAAGTGAATTTTACGCCAAAAAAATTCAATTGATTCTCAATTTATAATGTTTTCTGTTTAGGTTGTTTATGTACACTATTCACTGTAAAGCATATTGCCTTAAAATTTTAAGTTCATTGAACTGGAAAAAGTGAGTTAATACAATGAAGGAGATTAATTTAACCATCAGAAACTCAAAATTATATGTTATCTGAACTAAATAAATTATTTAAGTTGATTTGACAAAAGAAAAAATGTTGTGATTACTACACTGTAAAAAAATATTGTTGGTTTAACTTAAAAAAGTAAGTAACCTGGGTTGCCTTAAAATTTTAAGTTGATTGAACTGGAAAAAGTGAGTTAATACAATGAAGGATATTAATTTAACCATCAGAAACTCAAAATAATAAGTTATCTCAACTAAATAAATTATAAAGCTGATTTGACAAAAGAAAATATGTTGTGATAACAAATCTTGAAAATATTTTTTACAGTGTACCGGTCTTAAACCGATTCTTATTACCACAGCTGCATTTTCTGGACCAAAAATACAGTAGAAACGGTTATATTATGTAAAAAAACATTACATATATTGAATATATTTCTATGTTGATATACTTAAAATTTTTATTTTATTTTAATTCACTATTCAAAATGTCAAATTGACATTTTATTTACACTTTTATTTATAATTGTCATGTAACATGCAAGAATCACAGCACTTTAACATGCAGCATTTAAATATGCAACCAGATACTATTTTTGAGAGTTTGCATTAAGGAAAAGATTATCAATAAATAAATGACTTCAAAAATGATGCATGGTGCCTTTTCTTGATTGTCTGACAAAACAACATTCTTAAAAAATTCTTCTCGTGTTTCACAGTGGACAAACAAATCATGAGAGGGATTAAATAATGATAAATTGATTTTTTTTGTTTGTTTAAATATTCTTTTAAGTTGTTCAGGAAGTATATTTTGACTGACACTTTGCCCTCAGGAAAGTTAAGTCTGCCCCTAAGCTCATTTACGATCGTACTGGATAACCCTATCTGCTTGTCCGAGGTCAGAAAAACACAAACCTCTGAGATGACAAACATCACGACCCTAAAACTATTTTCAGCCCTTTGCATTAAAGACATTGTTACTCGACTACATAACTTCACATCAGATCACGCCACAGCACAATCCTTTACTACAACGGTTTGACTAGGTAAATGAAATTAATCTTTAATTTTGCTAATAAAATTCAATGAAACTGTATGAAAACTCCCCAACTCACGAGAATCATAATACGTACTTTTGTGATCTTCAGTAAACTTAAAAGTGCATTAAAATCATCATATTGATGCTTGATTTTACATCAGCTATTGTGAACATTCAACAAATCATCCAGAACTAGATCACAGTAACATTCATGGGTCAGGGCATTTGACATAAAAGATCTTTGTGCTTGTTTTTATGAGCAGGTTTCTTGTGCTGGTTGAACCTTTAAACTCCAATGAAGCTAAAAACATCCAGCCATTGAACCTCATGAGCACCACATGATGATCTCCATTCAGAGCAGCTCTGTGATTGAGTTAACCTTTCAAACAAGGTTATAGAGAGAGGACGAGAAAACAAAGAGTGACACACAGTAGAAACACAGAGAGAGGACATGTGTTGGAAAAACCAGCATATATTAATCATTTTCGTTTCTCCTGATTCTCGTAAGGACAGTTAAAGGGACGGTTCAGACAAAAATGAGAATAATTTCATCATGTACTCTTCCGTGGAACACAAAAGGAGATGTTTGAGCTTTTTAATACATCTAAAGCTCATTGATCATTTTTTTCTTGATTATGATTCACCAAAAATCTTTCTCATTATTTATATGCAATACAGATTGTTTCAAAGCAGCTTTATATTAATATGCAGAAAAATGTAGTGAAGTTCACTGATACGACACTAATTCGATTTTTAGAAGTAAAGCAGCTCTAAAGACGACAATAGTGTCATTAAATGTTGATACAATTCATTTCAATAACAGTAGCAAATGTTGCAAAATTAACTATACATGTTTTTTTTTTTAATTTGTGTTCAAATTCAGTTAATTTTAGTGCAGTTAAATCCATAATATTGAATATTAATTGTCTATTAAACGTATATATTCTATATTTCTTTAGGTTAACGATTGGCTAACCATCCAGAGAAACACATCCAGAGAAAATTACTTAATTTCAATATTCAAACATTGTTTAAAATAGAAGAAAATTGGAATAGTGCTTCACTAAAACAAATGCATCAATGTAAATGGCAACATAAAGACAACGACGACTTCTGTCTAATTGCTAAATGAAAGCTCCACAGTCTTTATTTGACATTTCCTTCCTACTCGGACATGGTCTTGTAACAGTGTTTAAGTTGGCATGCTGTGTTCACAGCCTAAAGAAAAAAAGCGCTGAATGCTGAGGAGAAAAGCTGAGGGATGAAGAAAAGGAAACGTTGCATTCCCGAGTTAAACGTGCAGCTGAAGCAACAGATGCTGCGCCAGATCGCCGTGAATCAAGCAGATCCGTGAAGTGTGTCTTTACACATGCATTCAGTCTCCGCAAGCTTGTTTCTCTTGCTTTATCAGAGCCAGCGCTCAATGGAAAACCTGAGACTTAACCGCACATCTGTTAGCAATCACGTCACTCTTCATTGTACAATACAATGGCTTACTTGGGACCGTAATCAACGTTCAGGTTTGTATAGATAATAGGAAACAAATGATACAGTCACATACTAATACAGACTTAAAAAGAATAAAAATTCAGTTAAAACCTTTAATCATTTTCACTACAAGAGAATTAATGGCATTTTCTGCCTCTAGTTACAGTTGGAGATCTGCCTTTAGGAAAAGTTCCATGTTCAACATGATTTCAGCTCATTTCTGGCATAACGTTAAAGGGATACTCCACTTTTTTTTGGAAATACGCTCATTATACAACTCACCCAGAGTTAAACTGTTGAGTTTTACCTTTTTTGAATCCATTCAGCCGATCTCCGGTTCTGGCGGTACCACTTTTAGCATAGCTTAGCATACATCATTGAAGTGGACAAGACCATTAGCATTTCTCCCTTCGATATTTTTCCTATTTAAAACTTGACTCTTTTATAGTTACATTGTGCACTAAGACCGCCGGAAAATGTAAAGTTGCGATTTTCTAGGCTGATATGCAGGGAACTATACTTTCATTCCTGCGTAATAATCAAGAAACTTTACTGCCGTACCATGAGTGCAGCAGGCGCTATGACTACACAAACTTAGTCCCGGTCACGTTGGAAGCTGGGCACTATTGGTGCGTTCTATTATTCATCCGTCTCGGAGATCCGAATCGGACGACAGACGTTGCCTAGCAACACGCCCCCTTTCCTCGGATTTCTCCTCTCGGACGTCGGACAACCGTGAGGACACCGAGCAAGAATTCCGTTTCGGAATTCAAGATGGCTGCGCCCTGTGACTTGTAAGAACGAATTGTTTTCATTGTTTTTGAACCGCTTTGGTATTTTAAATGACGATTATAATCACTCGCATTACTGCGTCCCCTGTAGGTATGGGAATCGGTTGTTGTGAGTGCAATTACTAACGTTGCTAGCGTTGCTAACAGAAGATTAACATGAAAAACATTAAATAAAGAGAACATTTTCAAGTTCAAATGGCTGCGTTTTGATAAGGTGTAGTCATAATATATTTTTTTTTAATGTTAGTGCCTGTTACTCGGCAGTGGTGGAATGTAACGAAGTACAAATACTTCGTTACTTTACTTAAGAACATTTTTCACGTATCTTTACTTTATTTAAGTAGAATAAATAGTGCATACTTTTTACTTTTACTTCGTTACATTTTGCAGCAATTATTATACTTTCTACTCCACTACATTTCTACAACTTCTGTTACATTTTCATTACATTTTCTGATCAGTTTTTCCCCTGCCAAAACGTAATCTGACCGTCCGTTCGTTGCACGTTTGTCTCACCAGTGACGTTTGGTTGCCATAGATACATCAACTAAATGCGTCTCGCACGCAGTGTGTTTATCGTGCGAAAATGAAGCACACTTCTTTATTTATACGCGAAAATGTGTTTTTACGTGCATAGGAAACACACCATGTTTAATATACGTTTGGTTAGGTTTATGGCAAGCCAAGAGGTTCAGAATTACACCATAAATTAATCGCGTTTACTGCCAAACATAGTTATTAACATCTAGTAAGGATAAGCATGATGTGTAGCTATATTGCCTAATTGCAAGCTTGTTTCAGAAATGGTGACAATTTTTTTCCATCATTATTGATCATCATTATAGGAGTATTAGGTTGAATGAGTTAGAATTAAATGTTTTATTAATGATTAGAAAATAGTCATTAAGAGAATCAATTGTTATGCAAGTACTTTTACTTTTAATACTTAAAGTACATTTAAAATCAGGTACTTTTTACTTTTTACTCAAGTATGGTTGTCATTGTGTTACTTCTACTTTTACTAAAGTAAATATTTATCTGGTTATTTGTACTTTTACTTAAGTACTGAGATTCAGTACTTCCTCCACCATTTTTACTCGGCCAGAGCTACCATTATAACAGCTTTCCGGGTCGCGTCCATTTTTTTCTCTGACTCGGACACGCAAAACATAATAGAACGCTTAAAGTGTGGACGTGACGTCAAATCTGAGGTCCGAGTCGGTTCGTTGGGTATAATAGAACGCACCATACTCTCAGGCGCTGCGTCATAACATTACGCCCGTCATAACATTACGCGCTGCGTCATAACATACTGTACGTCTTAGATCAGAAGAGAGGCTCCCTGGAGCGTGCAAAAACACCACATCCCTTTGACTTTTTGAGTCCTTCATATAGAAATCAGTCTATAGGCTTGCATAGACAAGCTAGGAAGTCTGGGAAGGACTCATGAAAAACTGACAATGGAATGGTGGAAAACATTGCAGGACACATATTCACATGTACTGAAGGATAAACACCCCTATAATCCTACGATTCAAAGAACAGCTGGAATTCCTGGCGCTCTGATTATTCCCTTTACTTTGTTTTGTGCGAGAATGAAATCTTTCACGGCAGAGACTCCCAAATCGGCTCGACGCACGTGAAATGGTTTGGGAGAGAGCTATGAATAATAGATTTGAGGCCATTGCCTCCTGTGGCGAGGTGATTGCTTCATTAGCCATGATTAGCACTGCTCAAACTCCCCAACACACAGACCACACAACTGTAGTCAAAACTCATCTCGTATTTCATATCCAGTGTGACCTACTTAATTTAGGGGTAGAATTACAAATATTGACTTTCTGAACTGAATACCTCCAGTCTAAGATGAAAAAAAATGCCCTAAAACAGTTTTAAGTTGATAAAATCTTTAGTGCCACATCAAAGCAGAATGAATCACTATTCCTATGAGCACTTAAAAAGGCCGGATAATTAGTCGAACAATATTCCTTCTTCTGCTGTCATTATTTATTTGATCAGATTATATAGTGTAAAATTTATTATTTTATGGACTTTATTTATCTGTTTATAATGAATCTTTTGAATGAATCTCGGATAGTAAATTTGAAAAGATAAATTTACTCTAAAATAACAAAACAGATTTAAGGAATTTAGTTAACCAAGTCTGTTGGTTGTCCATCTCTAAAATGCAACTGATTGAACAAACTGATTCGCTAAACGGGTCAGCTACTGGTTGAGAAGCAACTACCATAACTTGAGAAGTAAAGTTTTTGCTATGGGCCACTGACACTAAACTGCAGTTTTACAATGAAAGTATACTATTACTATACTTAGTTAATACTTAGTACTAAGTATACTTGGTATACTTAGTATATACTATACTAAGTATACCATTCAAAAGTTTAGGGTGAGTAAGACTTTTTATTTTTTTTTAAAAATTGACAAAACTATTTCACAATATTACAGTTTTTACTGCATTTTTGATCAAAATAAATGTAGTCTTGGCGAGCAAAAGAGACTTCTTTCAAAACATTTTTTTAAAATACTAATAATTGCACATTTTTAAACGATAGAACCACAAGACCAGAAACAAACAGACTAAGGCCGTGTGTCCACCAAAGTTTTTTTTTATCCAGCTGATAACGCCAGACGCTCTGCTGAAGACGCCGTGCTTTGGGCGCTTGAGAGCGTTTTGTCAGCGCAGCGTTTTTTCCGTTGAGAAGTTTCGTTGCTATGATACAGAATATCCGCAGCACAGTTTACTTGAAACTGATTTCGCAGATAATTTGTTTCATACAAAAAATTTATGTATCATCCACTTTGTTGGGTTATCTCTGCTGGTTGATGTCGTTGTACAGAAAGAATGTCGTGACAGTTGGTCGGTGTGGTTTAGTCCCGCCCCTCCTCCACTGTGATTGGGCGGCTGGGTAAAAAGTGACAGTGATGAGCGCTTCGTTTTACCCAAAGTTGAACATTTTTCAACCCTCGGCGACCAGTAAAAACGCAGAGCTCACAGCGCTTCAGCATGAAAAAAAAAACGCTCAGCACCTCGTTACGCTCAAGGCGTTTAAAAAAAGTGGCGCTCCCATTGAAAACAATTAAAAGCACACTCCAGGCGCTTTGATGGACACACGGCCCTTGGCCCTACCCCTTGTTTTCTAGTGTACCCCTTAAAACAGAGTTACAAAGGGCCAAGGAATTGAAATATTCCCCTATGAAATGGAACAACCCTTCATGAACCCGATGATACGTCATCAGTCGTCGGCGATGGCTCTGCCGTTACAGAGTTTTTACAGGATTTCTCCATGACAACAACTTAACTTTGAGGAAACGTGATGATTATAACATTCCTTCCTCAAAATGTATGTCTTTTCTGATACGAAAAGGTAATTTATTACACAATTTCGTAATTTAAATGACTATAGTATTATTATAAGGGTAAATAAAGTGCATGGTGGAGTCATCTGGCGCTAAATGTAAATGTTTAACCGTTTGCAAAGCCATCTCGAGGGTGATTTGCGATGCATTCTCAGTTTCGAGGTCTATGTAGCCCTACCCCTTGATCTCAACGAGAATTGGGACACCCTACCCCTAGACGTGAACGCGCAAAACGGAGGGGTAGGGCCAAGGGGTGAATAGGGATTGAGCCCAAGAACTTAATTTGACATCAGTGATCCTAACAGGTTATTCAGGACATGTGTACATGTTTTAGTGAATATTTGGGGCACTGGAAAACCCTTCAGGAACTGGGACTGGTCTGGACTTTCTAACAACAACGTAATTAAGAAACAGGGTTTATGAGCAGTGTCAAGTGAAAAAGATGTGTTGCATTAATCTCATCCCGTTGGAAGAGTCTCTCTGAGTCAGAATGTTTCCAAATCAAGTGAATCACAGCTGGTGGTGTAAGTGCACTTGAAAGGGATCTTTTCCCTTCTTTACTACCAGCCGTTTGTGACAACCCTGATGCATTAGTCCAACAGGGCTGCTTTGTACCTTACTGTCTCAGACAAGAAAACAGCCGTCAGATCCCTTTGTCGTGCAAATAACACCGGAACGAGCGCTTAATGGCGTCCTGCCGTGGCTATGCAACTCCCGACATGTTAAAACCGTCAGTGACAGGTCGGGAAATGCTGCCATGCTTCCTGCAGATCAAAAAGCAGGACAGATAGAAAGGAAGCGATCTGTCGGCACGTTGGCTCACCCTTCTCTCCGCTCTGGCAGTGAAGGGAATCCTGGCTGACCGACAGTATTTGATAACAATCTGAGCTCGCTAGAATTCCCTGTGAGCAGAGCGTGAGACACGGAGGAGCCAGGTCTTGCCGGGCAGGTTTCTTTCCTTCACACACACACACACAGGAAAGAGAGATCGTTGTTGACAGCTTAACCTCTGGGCTCAGATACAGATCTCTGCTGACAGACTGAACCAGAACTGTCACACGACTGATGGGTGTCGTCTTCTCATTTAATAACGTGCCTTCCTGGTGCATTAAAGTTTGTAATGCCCACTCCACTTATTCAGATCTGGAATGCATGTTCCTCACAGGCTTAAAAAACATTTATTGTTAGTTCTTCCGCTGTTTATTCCAAAAAGGCATATCAAACTGTATCATATTTGATATGCAAATTTCTAAGGTCTCTAAATGATCAACGTAAGCAAGTAAAAAGCATTTTAGAATCATTGTAAAAAACGTCCACCGTCAGCTTGTGGTCCATGTGTCTTTTTGCTGTGAAATCTTTACCGATATTGTTAGTAATATTTCAAGATGAACACTTACTGAAGCAACGTAGGTTTACTTTCCTTACTTTTATTTGTTCATCTCTCAGTCATCATTGTATTTCCAGAAAAAAAAAAAGTTTTTTTCTTGATTGCCTCGGGTATAGGTCCTTGATTATACGGCCTGTTTTCTTAAAAAATTCGATGAAAAATGCGGGACATTTATGCAATTTTGTGCGATGAAATTGCGGGAACTTGAAAAAAAACTGTGGTTTGATGAAAAAAAAAGTGATTCCCCAACACCCTATTCTCACTAGGCTACTGCCTTAATGTGTAAAGAGTAATTTCTTATTACTTCCTATGATAAGCAAACATATACATCACAGAAAGTGATCATTTTGTTTTCTATTAGACCTTAATAAAAATATCAAACTTACAAAACATTGATGAGTCAAACAAGTTCTGTAGCTTTACTAAAGGAATATGCAACAACTTCTGTAAAAATGAATAAATAAAATATAAAAAATAGAGTGTGGTCCTGTTTTACAGCTTTTCGATGATGTTCACGTCGCGTAATTACGTCACTTCATAACGTTTCCATGGCAACAGGGGGAAACGTCTGCTCTTGTGTGAAGCAAACTTTTCTTGCAACGAAAATGCGAGGTTTATGAAATCATGCAAGCCCCGCATATTTTGCATGGAAATCGCCAATTTATGCGGCGAAAGTGCGGCGTATTTGAAAAAAATGCCCCCGCATAAATATGCGGAATTTGGCTGATTATGCACTAATCATGCGATCGCATAATCGCGTTTTTCTGGAGGGACTGATTGTATTGCACAGACTTTAATGTAAACTTCAGAGCTTTGATCATAAAACTAAGCATTTGAATATTATCTAACTACGACATTGTTGGCAGACATAGAGTGACAACTGATATTTATATGCATTTTATAGAAGTAGTCTGCATTACTGTTCTAAAGATCTAATTGATTTACATTATATCAGAATTTCATCTTACTTTTTGGCCATATTAATATCAGCAACTGTACCAAATTGCATATTTTTGCTCAGTTTGGGCCTCTGAATTAAAATGTGGTGTTGTTTCCTCTGTATTCTCAAAATATCATCCTATAGGGTTGGGAAATCGAAAATGATTCAAATTCTGGTTGATTCCCATACTTAAGGTGGTCAGGCATCGGATACTTGTAATCTCAACACATTCTCATCCCAAGACGTCATCTGACTGACGCTTTTGACCATACGTCAACATACAACGTTTTAGGGTACCTTAGATGCTTAGATGACGTGGGTAGGTTTAGGTCTGAGGTAGGGTTAGGATTAGATAGCGTCATCTAACTGACGTTAAAGGGTACCCTAAAATGACGGATGTTGATGTATGGTCAAACGCGTCAGTTAGATGACGTCTTGGGATGAGAAAAGGCATTTAATTAAAATTTTGATTCTACTTATCGATTCCTGTACACATATTTTAATGTGGTTTTAAATCATTCAAGCGGAAGAGAGAAAATATTTTGTCTAAGGATCAATAAACTGTTTCATAAAAAAAAAAGATCAGGCTTTGAAGGGTTAATAATAATAGTATTTATCCTATGTATTTCTAAGTATGATCCTATGTATTAAGACATATATTATGAGTTTGTTGTCAATACTGAATGCATCAATATTAGTGTAGTAAGTTAACAAGCTAAAAACACAAAAGAGCATGCTTATACAGTTAAATGTACCAAATTAATAGGAAATACCCAACATGCTAGGCAAAAAGGGAATATTATAAGATTTCTTGGGAAATGTGATCCCTCAATGGCACATTAACAGAAAGCCAAGACCACCTCGAACTGATTTTAAAAATGTCTGAGACCACACGCAAAACGAAGACAAGACTATTAAGCAACCATTTATTCTGGACATGGTCCTTGGCGACTCGCCGCACATATTCTGTGGTTTTGCAATGGTGAAACGAACCGAGTGAAATGTTCTTACACTCAAACCTCACTGAATTAAAGCCCCACCTCATTCTTTTGCCTTCAGAAAACGTCCTTCAGTGAGCGGTAGAGTGACAGAAAAGTCATTTGCTGCCTGTGAGAATGATGCCAGTGGCTTATGAGACGTGGTTTATAGACAGATCTAGACTGGCGTATAGGTACTTGCCCCAAGGCTGCAAAGAACCGGACTCAATCCGTCTGCACCAGAAAAATCCCTCCAATCATCTGAAATGGATAAAAAAAAGAATAGAAAATTGGTTATTTTAGTTCAAGCAGACTGTTCATCATCAAAAATGTGCCATAATAATTGACAATCAAAGACATCAGAATTGTTGCAAGACTGCATTTACAGACACAAACTCATTTAAAATGCAAGCTGGACTTGTGCTCTTTATTTAGGCTGCAATCCTGAACTACATTTAGCTAAACTAATTAGTACTTAAGCAGTGTATAAGCGAAAGTGATGTGTTGTGGTTGTATCTCTTTGCTTAAAAAAGCCTGAGATTTCCAAGAGCAAGAACATTTGCAAGCCACCTGCATACTTAATATGCATGCCTGCATACTTCATGTTCATATGATCTACCACAGAACAAACCATATGCCATTTCTTTTCCAAGAAAACTCCACACACCCAGAGATTGCTGCATGTAAACATCCATAATTACACAGTGGGATTTGGTGCATAGTCCTGTGGACTATTTTCTGTAACCATGATATGAGTTTACAGGACATATTTGGTGTTTAATATAAAGTATCATATTAAAAGGTCCTTGGAAATTCACACAATTCACAATTTACACTACAAAGATTTAATCACACTCAAGACAGCACATGGAAAATGTGTAATTGCCAAAGTAATTTGAGCTCATTCATCTAAAAGCAGACAAAAAAAAAATGCGTAGTGCACAGGATTAACCTCATTATACACGTACAGTATGAGCGAAAAACCTTCCTCAAAATCAGACTAGAAAGTTTCTGAGTAAGAAATGTGCATCAGTACTGATCAATTTCGGCTTTAATAATTCATTCACTTGCTCTATTCTGCTTTAGCCAGCAGTTGACATCAGGGATACCTTTAGATATTGTGGGAATTAAAGCTTGTAATCAGGCATGCAATGTGCAATTCTGAAAACACCTTTGTATTTCTCTGAAAACTTCAAAGACATCACAGCAAACCCTCACATCTTCAAGGTGAAAATGTGTGTACTCCATTTTATTAAGCTAGAGGAGAGACTCCAAGAGAATTAGCACAGAAAAATTAAATTGGTCTCATTGAGGCCTAGCGCTAGAAGACATTCATTTTTAATGTGGCGACTGCACCACTCCACTCGCGGTGCCGTGCTGATTTCTGATCAGCCTCTGAGCTAAAGCTTAACTTTCCACCCTGTCAGCTAAAAATAACAGAGAAAGCAGAAAGAAACAAAGGCTGAGAGTTCAACTGTTTGCTGCAAAACACTCTTTCTCGCTGTAATTGTTGCCTCATTAATATCAGTATATTAAGAAGAAAGACTCAAGGAGATGGGATGGGAATTCTTGAACTTAATGATAATGGTTCTTTAACTTAAGTCTTTCTGTATTTTTTAAGAAATCATCAAATGATGCCTTTAATGCAGCACCAGTCAATAGTCCTGCTGACTCATGGTTTCGAATTTGGATTTTATTGAATTAATGCCTCAGCGAGTGAGTCATGTATACATTAACCTGGATTTCATTTTAGGCCCATGGCTCCATCCGAAAACGCATGCTTCCATACTACACTCTTAGAAGAAAAGGTTCTATATAGAACCTTAAAAGGTTCTATCAGCGCTACGTATTTGGAACCCTTAAAAGATTCTATACAGAGCCCTTTTTAAGGGTTCAATAATAAAAACGCTTTAGGGTTCTTTGTAACCAGGAAAAAGGTTCTAAAATCCAGGTTAATGCATTAACATGACTCACTCACTGAGGCATTAATTCAATAAAATCCAAATTCGAAACCATGAGTCAGCAGGACTATTGACTGGTGCTGCATTAAAGGCATCATTTGATGCTTTCTTAAAAAATACAGAAAGACTTAAGTTAAAGAACCTTTTGGGTTCTAAATAGAACCTTTTGGGTTCATTCATTATCATTTGTTTTGTCCTTTCCGGATTATATATTTCATATTATTGACAAACATCAAGACACTAAAATGTATTTGTGAATGCATGTGAATGATCACAAAGCTCAAGATATGGGGGTTAGAAAATGTATATATTTATTTCATTTTAGGTAGTTAATCAATATCACATGAAGAGTGCCATTTCAGTCCAAAAATCAGCATGTGATATTAAGTTACTACTACAACAATTTAATAAACAATAATTTAATTACAACTACAAATGTTGCAGAATAATGTAATATATGAATGAATAATAGCCTATAAAGAACTTTTGTGCCAAAAGGGTTCTTTCTTGTCAATATAGAACCTTTTTTAACATAAAAGCTTCTTTGGAGTTGAGTAAAGAACCCTATGCTTCATATATAGAACCCCAATGAACCCTTTTTTCTATACAGTAGTAGGTGAAAAACAGTATATTAAAAGGGTAGTTTGTTTGAATACACAACATATATAACTATATAGAATATACTTTTGTAAATTACTTATAGTAATGACTTTTTCCTAAGAAGTACCTGGAGAGTATGCTACTTCGGACGCAACCAATGATTTTAAGACTCAAATGTTAAAGAAGTTACATTAAATAAAATATGCTATTTAAATAAAGAAAGACTATTTCACTAAGATTGGCGCAGTGGATAAGACACATGCCTTTGGTGTGAGAGACCCGGGTTCTAATCCACTGTGAGACACCAATGTGTCCCTGGACAAGACACTTAACCCCTAGAGGCGTGCGCAATTGTAAGTCGCTTTGGATAAAAGCGTCATCTAAACGCAAGATAATGCAATGCATTTTTGAACTGACATCCCAAACGGCTCCAGAGGTATGTAATCACCCGGTTGTATTCACACCAGCTAAACTCTGTGGTCAAACAGGTTCATGATGCACTGAAAGCGTCAAAGTGTCCTATGAGGCTCGCCGAAGCGAGGATTAAACTGGATTCTGAGAACACGCAACGCACTCCTTGAAAGCAGCGCATCCGTGCGAAACACAAATGACTGAGAGAGTCTTCAGATACACTTATTATGAGATTATACGAGTTCTGGATTAACTTGTAAGAGCATAAATATTTCGTGTAGCTAATGGGAGGTTTTGTATAGTGAGTGCCGTGCGTTGACTGATGGATGACTGATTTTACTGGGGATTTCAGAGACAGTAACGAGAGACAAGTGCTCATTATACTGCTGCCCTGATAAAAACATGATGAAATAACTGGAGGGAAAAGAGAAGAGAAGAAAAAGAGGAGGTTACTTTTCTGGTGGTTTCTCTAAGACCGATGAAAATGTTAGAAAAGAACCGGTTTATAAGAGTCAATCATTTGTGAGTCGCTGGTCTTGCTTTATGTTTGTGTTGCGTGAAACCAGCGACGACAAAACAATAGAAAACAATTGTAGTCTTTGATTTATTTCGAAGTGCTCAGACTTTTTTACCTCTCATTATATTTAATTCAAACTTAAAATATCGCAGAAACATATATAAGGCTTATTCCTAATGGTGTTTTTGGTGGGAATTCCACGTCATTTGTAAAGGCGTTCCAAACAGAAGTAAACAAATGAGTCCATTAGCAAAGGGTACAAAAGATGGTCACTTCGAGGAAGCGATTTTATTGTTTATGGTCATGTGGCCCAGGGTGGCAAATCCTCGAGATTTATTTTAAAGCAAGATGGCGGGAGAGTTTTAGTTATATATAAACAAAATAAGTTATTTTGTTTCTGATTATATTGCACACAGTTTGTCATTCATTTCATATGTTTAATCAAGTTTCATAGGTAAAAGTTTGTGTAATATTAGATACGTTAGGTTAATGTATGGAAGAGGATTAGGGCCAAGCAATAATAAAAAAAATAAAACCATCTCGAGATTAAAGTCATTATAATGCGAGATTAAACTTGTTAAATTTCGAGAAAAAAAGTCGAAATACACTTTTTCGATTTAACACTAAATTCAAAGTCGATTTAACACTTTTAAACACAATAAGTAAAAAGTAAATAAGACAAAAAAACAAAAATAAAAAAAACCCACTAAAATAATATAAAAAAACATTTGATCTGTAAAATCAGTCCACAGGGCAGAAACCTGCGTTTTACATGCAACCAAATCAGTTAGCAATCAGATTGATGTCTCAATTAGACTGAATATCCTAAACAAAAAATAAAATTTAAAGAGCCCCTATAATGGATTTTTGAAAATGACTGTTCATGTGGTGTGGACTATAGCTCTAAGGGAATGAAAACATCCTGCAAAGATTTATATCTGAAAGTACACCGCGTATAAAGTTATTGTCTTTCAAAAGTGAGAGTCGACTCTGAGTCTATGAAATGAATTGTTTTTGAAACGAGTCATTAGCTGTTTTGTTACTTGTTACCCAGTTACTGCGCGCGCAGACGGAAGTGTAAACTTTAAGTCTAGAAAAACAAATACTTCGGCTGAATAGCGTCATGTCGAGAAGACGCTGTGTTCTACAATGCAAAGACAGTTCAGCCATTTGTTTTCATTTACCAGGGACGAGCATGTGGAGAATCAGTGGTTCATATTTGCAACGATACAACAGTATAGCCCGATTGTGTTCTCATCATTTTAATGATGAATCATTCAAAAACATAAATGAATTCAAATGTGGATTCGCAAGCTGGTTGTTCCTGAAGGAGGGCTCAGTACCCAGTGTATAGACGCTTTCATCAGACGCGTTGCCATGGTGATGAGCTGGCCCAAAGTTAACTTCCGTTCTGTTCGTTTATTAGTGTTTACTGGATAATATGGCATTGACTACAAATGCAGTGAAAGTTAAGGTGATGAGCAGGTTGGTGAGCTGTGGGGTGCAACCTGACCTAGGGAACAAACGCAATTTTTAAAAATAAAAATGTCAAGGTTTCCTATGAGGGAGACGGCGGGATTAAAAATAGCCTATTATCTGAGTGATAACCGGTACAGTGTTTCCCATACATTTATTAGTGGCAGCCCACCACATTATCAGCGCTGACCGCCACATATTGATTTCCGTGTTTTTAACAATTTAAGATGGGAAAAGTTGTAATTGACTACAGAGTTGCGTGCAGCGCATATTCGCATGCTCTCTCTCTCTCTCTCTCTCTCTCTCTCTCTCTCTCTCTCTCGCAAACACATTGACAGCGGACCAGTCTGTGTATTGAATGGTTAGTATCATAAACAGCGCTGCACAGATCCATCCAACATGCTGTCAATGTGGACCCACCTTAAAAAAAGGTTAGCAAGCATGTAAGAAGCCTAGCTAATAAGGAGCTATGTTAACCTTATCAAACCCCGCCGTCGCGCTCGCCACAGTTTTTTTAACACTGCGGTAACTCAGACTCGTCGGTAGAAAAACATCTTGTCTCCAATTTTTGTTCAACGGGTAGTGTCACATTTCAGTTTGGCCAGGTAACATTTATTTTCTTTGACTGGCAAGAAATACCAGTTACTAGGTTATTTACTTGTTATGGATTGTCTCTGCAAGTCTGCCGGAAGTTAAGTTTGGGCCAAATTAATGCACATGCGCAGTATCGTTTGTTTATGTTGTCACTGCTGAAAGCGTCTATATATGGATCAGCTTCCTTCTCCGAATCACAACCTGTAAGTATTATTAATAATTGTTGCTTTTATGGGTTTTGTAGCGTCGGGCGCGAGGAGGGAAGGCGCAATAAGTATGTGTGTGTGTGTGTGTAAGTTACGTTCAGCGTAGCTTCAAGGTCTCCAATGTCAATTTTTTTAAATATGTGAAATGTTTGTCGCTGTTATTGGAGTTGTCATAAAGAATAGAGCGTCTTGTAGTACTGCAGTGCTTTATCAATATGTTTAATGCGTTGGGCTAACAAACAATAACTGACTGGGTCATCTGACCAATCACCGCCGAATAGCGTCACGCAAAGGAGTGGTTTGGAAAAATGAGTCGTTGTACGAATCTTTTGAGAGTCGGTGAGCAAATCAGGTCAAAATAAATGCATATAAGACAATAAACGTGTTTTTTGTCATTGCATTCATGTAAAACTGTTGTTGGGGACTCCCAGAACAATATTAGGAACATTTTAAATGCCATAATAGGTGCCCTTTAATTTGGATTTGAAACATTAAGCACGAATCTGACTATTTTTTCAGCCTGATTCAAAATAACCTTTCGCACATGCAAAGTAGTGTTGATCATGGACTGGTCAATGCTATTTACAAAACATTTCTTCTAAAATGAAGTATATGTTATCTGTCTTTTTAGATCTGTCATCAAGGTAAAAACGACATTCTTTCTAACTTTCTTTGTCTGGTTCTGGACGCAACGATTGCACCTGCACTGAAGTTTTGTTCAAAATCAGATTGATGAAAAAGCATATCTATCTGTTGATTCACACAGCATTTTGCTGCACAGAACTGCGCAGGCACAGGCAGTGCAATACAAAAATGCAAAGAATAGAGGCACAAGCTAAACTACTTTTAACTTGTGAGGCAATGCAAAAGATGTGAATGCATTTGTAGAAGTGCAGATTAATAATCCCCTACAATGAACTGAACTATCCTGATATTTCAGCCAGATGCCACTTTTTCTAAATATTATCTATGTAAGGAGAAAAAAAAAAACTTTTCTTACATAAAAAAAATTAAATAAATCGCATACACTCTTTGACTGAGCCTTGAAAATAAAAACAAACCCTTTACATGCCTGGAGGCAGTGTCACAATAATAAACCCATCCTTCCCAAATCCGCTTCTGAAGCAAAGGCATCTAAGTAAAGCAGGGCCCGGATGCCTCTTTTCTCTGGAACATAAACCAGCACTTTAGAGAGGGGTTTGTATCAGGTGACTCCCACAGGAGCGGTGTGTCTCCCTGGAGAATCTGAGCGATGTGAAACTGGAGAACCTTGTCATAATGCCGTGTCCTCAGAGACAAACTGGCAGCAGCACCAAGGCCTTTGCAGCTGCCGCGCGCTGAATGAGTTACGACTAACTTCCGTGCCAATGCGTTTGAAGACTTGGGAAAGGTGAAGAAGAAGGACATTCAGCGGTTCAAGTATTCCAATCGGGATCTTCAACACACGCTCAAAAAGACGACCTTGTTCTTCTTGTGTCCCGGAACAGGCCACATGAAAACCATCTCCAGCGTTTGGAGAGACGCCCGAGGGCTTTTCTCTTCAGCCAGCAGAGACAGAGTGTTTTGTTATGGTCTCATTATTTTAGCTTGTACGCTCTTGCCCAGGATATATTGCTTCAACTTTAACTGGATCCCATCTTTCAACACAGCCCATTACCAAATGGACACCTACGGAAGTCCAGGCTTGTTAGTGCTATTGCGTGTGCCGAGATGATCGTCTTGCAATTTCCAGGCAGATTTCATCACAAGTGCGACTTGACAACTTCTTAGTGCTTGTCCAAAAACACTTCAAATGAATGGTGAACATTCACCAAGAAAAAAAACGACTTTTAGCAATGACTAGACGCAACACTAAACATAACAGGAATTTTAAATGTCAAACACAACTAAAAACTTGCTTATGTGTGTGTAAATTTTATTAATCTATTAACATATTATTGCATATAATAATTAGGTTTTATCGATTCCGGTTCTTATCGATTCCAATAAAAACTTATAGATATCATTCACATTAAGTCTTATTACAAAACATTTCATTGTAGTTTCATTTCAACTAGCCGAACTAATATCACTTTCAAGCATTATTAAAGACAAGTAAACACAGTAATTAAAAAAGAACAAATAAAAAAAATATAACCTGAACATAGATACAATTGTTTTAAGATTTTAAGATTTAGGTACAGAAATGTACTGTAATCAAATGTAAAATAACACTGTACTTTTATAAATAAAATATAGGCTAGCCTTTACAAATGTAGTTAGTTATAAAAGTTAGTTAGTCAAGAAACGCTTGAGAATTTTTATCTTTGTCTTTTATTGTTTGATTAATGTTATAGAGACTGCAGTGGGAATAAATTTAGGCTGCTGTCACTTTCCAATATTGATCCAATATATTGGTACATGTTTTCTTTATCAACTGTTTAAGACATATCCGACTGTGTTTACGAGGATATTTTGACATTTTTGTGTATATTTTCCGTTCAATTGCAAGAAGACACAAAAGAGTACTCAGTTAAGTATGCGTTACAGTATGAGATGCAGCTTTCTGTGCGCACGTCGGGATGTGTGTGCTGCACAGAAAACAGCGCCTGCGTCTTCTTGCTCTTGAATGGTTAAAGTCATATTAAAGTGAACACAAAGGAATCGATAAGTGGAATCAAAATGCATTAGTCTTATGAAATCCACAGTTCTTGGAAATTCGGAAATAGTTCTCGATACCCACCCAACGCTAATAATAATTATGTAATAATTTTCAGCAGGGCCAGGACTCTCTCAGGCCACTGCCTGGATTTGCGCATTACTCTCTCTCATAATTATTATATGCAATAATTACTACAATAAAACCACTTTTAATTTCTGACACAAATAGGCTACTGACACACAACACTTGCTTCATTTCATCAGTGAAAACTCATCTTTTCAAATTATTAATTAAAAGAACCGGCTCATATGAGTCATTTGTTCATGAATCAGATTACACTGTTCATGTTCATTTCTCATTCCCTAAAAAATTGGCTCATAATACTCAATTGTGAATCATACTAACGTTACTGGTCGCCCTTTATGTTTTTGAATCTCTACAAATAAGAGCTCATAAGAGTAATTCGTTCATGAATCAGAATACAATGTTCATGCTGAATGTTTAAGAAGTTGGTAATGTTAAATCGGATAACACTGCCTTTAAGTTAATCACATTCAGACTACAACTCACAATCCCATGTAGCTAGGAGGTTTAACTTTACATATACCAAGCCTAAAAATTTCCCCGTATGAACCATCATTTTAAGGTTTTACACGATGACAAGAAGAAAGATGTCATAAGCTAACGTTAACTTACTGACTGACAGGATGAATGATGTAAATTACCTTTAGCCTACACGCTCCGTTCAAATGTGACGCCCTCTTGAACTCTCGAGTGGATCTAGTCTGAGATAAGTGGCCACCACTTATGATGCTGCGATTTTAAAAATTAGGAAAAGTAAATAAATAAATAAGATTTAAAATAGGATGTCCACTAAGCAGCACGCGCTGCATTTGAGGCGATTGATCCGGGTTTGCCGCCTTGTCCTTCATCACGTGACCAGGCTGGCCAATATTTATAATCTATTCAAAATAAATGTGACTCGTGATAAAATCAAGAAACATTGTGAATATTATGACGATTTTTACGGCTTTTTATTTGTTCATTAAGCAGAACGCGTTATTAAATTGATTCTGATTGATCCATTCCCATTTCTTCCTTTCTTTCTTTCTTCCTCCTCATAAACGTCATTTTCCGTGTGGCATTCATGTAGTCTATTAAAATGTGTTAAAAAATCCTTAAAAAAATCCTTATTGCTATTTCTGACTATGATTTGTTATATTAATGCATAAACCAAAAGGATTGTATTATTCTTAATCTGTGTTCATAGTGAAAAGCATTGTGGCATTGAGTAAACAAATCTGCTTGACCACACTACAGTAAGTGTTTGGTTGAAATTATGCATCCTCTGATTGAAAACCAATGCAATTTAAGAAGGATATAGGGAGAAAAGTGCAACATTTTCACCACATAAAATTCAAAACTTGATTCACACTTGGAGAAGCACAGACGAAAGAGAAAGTCCATTTCGCCATAGCTTGCTCTCCCCAGTTTAACCCTCCGGATATTCTTTTGATAATGACCTGCTCTCACCACACACTCCTGCTCTCAGATCATCACCAACATGACCGGTTGGGTGCTAATTACGCTGAAGTCAGAAGACAGCATGGACAGAAATGTGCATCTACCCAAGGATATTCATCATAATGAGCGTACAGATTTCTCAGCTTATTAGGGGTGGCAGAAGTTGGTTTTCATCAGCGAGTAGCAATGAACTTGAGACAACATCATCCTCCCACGGGCCACGTCTCCGGTTCTGTCAGAACACAGATTACAGCACATGGGCCAGAACACAAGCCCTGCTTCATTACAGAGCAGAGGGAGGGCACAATGAAACAAAGTCCGGAAGCTCGCTCCCCATACCCTCATGGAAAAACATCCATCTTTTGCCAGGCGACATGGTTGCTTGTCATTACAGGGCGTGATGAAAGACGTGTGCATTCCCTGAAGTCTGCGGGCCAGAGAGACAACGGTAGATCTGAAGAGAGACCCCGGACTATAGTTCACAGCTCAGAGTTTGCTTGTGTTCTTCCAACAAGCTGCATTTCTATTAGAGGCGAAGACAAAATATATTGCTACACCCCAGCTGGCATTCGACTGACATTAAATGTTTAAATGTTGTTGAAATAATGTCAGATTATGAAAATAACATGAATTCAACATCAAAACAAGGTTGAACACCAAATAGTTGAAGATTAGTGTTGTTAACTCACTATGGAAATATCAACGATTTTTGAGTTGTAGAAAATAATAATCACTGCAATAATGATCCACTCTTGATTGCGATTTCACTTTTTTCATTTTAAATAGTGTGTAATGTTGCTGTTGGTGCATGAACAGTATCTGCAAAGTTGCAGCACTGAAAGTTCAACGTAAGCAGAGATATCGTCTTTTAAAAATCAGGAAGTATAACTGCCTACAAAAACGACTCGATTGGGACTACAGCTGGGTTTTAGACGTCACTAACCCACACATTTACATCACCCCTCCCTCCGGGAAAATGCAAAAAAGGGCATCACAATATTTCTGCGGCACGTCGAGTGTGTTATGTTCACCCAGCTGTCAGGTCTTCTGTGTTCAGGCTTCCCACCGACGCTGTACTTCGTCAACAATGGACACAATTTATGTTTGATTATGTTCAAGTGTCGATTTAGCTCTCTGTGCTGCGCATTTTACGAAAGATCTCCACGAATTCAACACCGGATTCAACAAGAAACTGTTACTAAAACATGAAGCAGTTCCAACTTTAAAACCAGAGGCAGCAGTTGTTGGGCCACAACCTGTAAGTAGGCTAAGACTTCATCATTTTAAATGTATTTGCATGTATAATTCCAGACGTAGCCTTGTGTTTTATTTTTTTCAAATGCCAGCGCTGGCTTTATAGCCACTAGGCTACTGGTTAAGCTATTTTGTGTCTACGGCAAACGCGTACAAACATTATGGACCTGAATTTTGTATAAGTTCTAATGTTTTAAACGTATTTTTCCATGTGCTTTATGACGTTATTTTCGATTTGATCAAGAACGTAATCTAATGCCAACGCTGTTTGAGTAGGCTATAACATTAGTAGCCAGTCAGTTGCTATTGTTGCCAGTCAGATGCTATTATGTTAAACAAACGTATATAACGTTAAAAAAATGTAGCAAATTATCATTCAGAAACGTTTAGTAAGAGCCGTGTGTGGTGAGGACTCTCTTTCTCGGTCTGATTCTGCCTCAAACTGATACTGTAGTATCGACGTGAATGGACCGGAGCGCAGGCACATTTCGCCCGTAAAGGTAATGGGCGTTAACCTTCCGGACAACGTGAGCGACAGTTTAGCCAATCACAACACACCGGCCCAAACTAACCAATCTGAGCCCACTGCCTGTTTCTGAGGGAGTGGTTTCATAGACTCAGGAAGTCGACCGCTCGTTCGAGGACATAGGAGAGCGCGGCTGACAATAAAGGTGAAGTTTATGGAAAAATAAGACTTTTTAAAAAAGAAAAACCACAAATACATGTTATATTGCACCCCATAAACACAATCATGCAAAGAAAAAAAGCAGTCAACCCCCTCCTTTAAGCATCTGCCTATTTAAATCCAAGCAGCGACTTTTTCTTTGTCCGGGCAGTGTATCTACAGAGGTTTATCAGCATAAGCCACTGAAAAGAATCACAAGCTCTTTAGTTAAGTTCAAACATAAGCTATGAAAACACATGCATCCAGTATGACCCAGCATGTTCTGACACTCAGAGATGCCTTTTACTGTGAAGATTAACTTGTGCTGCATCACACTGACTGACTTTAGTTTATTTACTCCCAGCCCCATATTAATAATTACAAGAGTAAATACATGCACACACTAAAGGCCCACTGTGCTGCATTTCATATTCCCATTCATCTCTGATTCCCAGCGCTGCGACAGCTGAAACTCCAGTTGGCCGATTTCGTAAGCTTGTTTGGGGGAGGGAAACTTCAGCTGAAACGCAGTACGTGTCGAATCAGGGAGCAGAACTGCAGTGGAGATCTTTAGCTGCCATCGAAACGCTCCTGTCAATCACTGTCGGCTTTAATTATGTCATGCACATGTCATCCATCCACTTGAATTAAGCCTAAATGACACTTTCTGGAATGACAATGAACTTGAATTAAGGAAATATTGTGTTAAATATATGGTGATGAATGTTTTGTAGTGGTTTTGAACCTCTGGCTGTTGTTTATTGGACGAATTCGAGGTACTTCTGAAAGGGACAACAACTGAAAGTGGACGGATGGACGTTTCTGGTGTTCTTTGGGTAACTGGACACATTCTCTGTTTTACACTCATTTTACACAGCACGTTAGTGTTAGAAATAGGGAATTATATTGCATCAGGAATTCAGCAGCCGTCAGCTTTGCTTTATGAAATCTCCAGACAGCTGCGTGTCAAATGAAGGTGAACACGTAGGACATTTCCCCAGAATCAAATGCTTGTTATCTCAGTATGCATGAACAGTCATCAACGAACGATTTATACACACACACACACAACAGAATCCTTGCATGCTCGGTCCATGTGGAAAAATAGGCCTAGGCTACATGTATTGTAATATGGGTCGGATCAGTTCACGTTTCATTGAAGATATTCTCGGAAAACAAGAGTTATCTTACACAGTTTTGTGTCTTAAGTAATTTATCTTGTTTTAAAGGTGCATTGCGCAACATTTCATGTTAAAAATTGGTGTTTTTCTAACCCATACATGCGTAAACAATTGTCTGATTGGCTGAATGAGCCCTTCTCTGATCACTGCGATTGCCTCTATAATCCTGTACAGTAAAATAAATAAATAAAGAGGGAAAAAAGTAAATAAATTCGAGACTGAATTTGAGACTGGGCATGACGTCATGCACGTTCACACACACCTGGCTATGTCTGGCAGGTTTGTGTATTCGCCGCCATTCTCTGTATCAGCGAAGACAACTCGAGCGACAAAACTTTAGTCAACCTTCGACAAAAGTAGAAGATGGATTCAAACAGACCGGCTTGTAGTTCATTCTAAACCCCAAAGCAAACTCCACGTAAGACAAAGAAAACTTGCGTCGGAATAAGACGAGAGTCAACAGGCTTTCAACAAATGGAGAGATCTCCGGTCGGCTCTAGGGCTCAAACGGGTCCTATACAAAGTAATAACTTATATTGTTCATGAACGTGTTTCCATAATAATACAATCATAAGTGGATACAGTAAACACATAAAACAGTTCAACATGGAGATAGATGGAAAAAAAACCCCGAAGTTTTCTACTACCTCCGTTTTCCCCTCACACACACATAAGTGTGTAATTTACTGAAATGCCTTTTCTTTCATATATTTTAAATGACTTGCAGATTTATAACTTTATTACCGCTGAAGAAATTATGACTGTAACAAAAGATTTGTTGAACTTATGTTTATGAACAGCTCGTGCAAGCGTGTGTGCGTGTGGTCCATGAGTGTGCACACCTCTGGTTGCAGTTTCTCTTGTCACCAGAGGGGGCGTAGTTCTGCAAAAACTCAGAGATTTGCGTAATGCACCTTTAAGACAAAAACAACTTTTTTTTTTTTTTTAACAGAAAATTACTTGAGGCAAATTACCAGGTTTTAATGTACAGAAGACCAGTAAACTTTAAATTATCACTCCCAAACGAACTGAAACCAGCTTTTAAGAGAAAAGAGGAGGATCCAGTGAATGCTCCGGTGTGGATGTGTGGAAAGATGGGAAGTAGGAGGAGATCTCCCCTGGCTTTAATCATATCCTGTAACCTAAGTTTGACAGCTGCTCTCAGAGCCCAAATGATGCATGGCCCCGTCCCGGTCGCCTGACAGAGGACCCGGCGGATCCTTGCATGGACAGGTTCACTTACCCCAGGCCACGGGCTTCGTGCAATTACCTGCTCGCCTGGATACTCATTTCTCCTCCGTGTCTCCACCGTCTTAAACACCTGCTCTTTCAGAGGGTTGGATAGGGAACTTCGGAAATAAAGAAGAAAATGTTAGGGTTGCCAAAGGGCAATGGCATTATATCATTCCTCCATCATACACACATCGTCATGGTGGCTTCCCATTCGCTTCTACTGTTACACTTGAGCTAAAACTAAAACAGTCTTTTTTTCAAACACTTCATATATTTTAGCCATATACATCAACATACAAGTGTGATCAAACATTGTAATACATGATAAAAACCATGTGGAGACTTCATTTTGGGCACTGAATCAGAGATTTGAATTGATTCATTAAAACAGTCAGTTTGAATTGAGTCTCTGAAATGAATCAAATAAAAAATGTTTATTGAAAACAACTCTGATTCAGTGTTATTTGCTCCTGAAGTCTAAACGAGAGAAGCTATTAAAACATAGTGATGGGCAATTAAAGATGCCTTAAAATCATTGCGTGAAATGTTTTGGCACCAAATTATGGCACAAAAGAGTTGCTGAATCAGAATTTTGAATCAATTCACTGAAAGTTTCAATTGATTCTCCAAAATGAATCAAGCATGCCAACTTTTGGATACTGAAGCTTAAATGAAAGATGCTATTAAAATCTAATGATCGCCTTTGGAAAAATGTGTGTGTGTGTGTCACATAATTCATTTAAAGGCACAGTTCACCCAAAAATGAAAATTGTGTCATCATTTACTCTCACCTAAACCGTTCCAAACCGGTTTGACTTTTTCTACTGTGCAACATAGAATATATTTTGAGAAATTTCTATTTTTTCTCATACAATACAAGTTCAAAGTGGAAGAATGCTCAAAACTATTTGGTTATACCAACAAATTTAGTCGTCTGCAGAAGACAAAAATGAACAACATGAGGAAGAGTAAATCATGACAGAATCTTCATGTCTGTGTGAACTGTTCCTTTAAATAGGTATTGTAATAGTAGTTCTCAGCACATGGATTGTGTTCATTTTTGTGTCTGCGGCCCTCGCCAGCGCCGACGGGGAAAGAAAGCAGGGCAGTGTGTGAACACCCTCACAAGTCAAATGAAGCGCTAAACGCCAACAGGAGATTCACCAGAGAGCCATAAACACAGCTGCACTGAACAATGAAGGGCCCACTTACATCTGTGAGTGTGTGTGTATATGTGTGTGGTCCTGGTAATCCCTACAAAATGGGGACCAAATGACCCCACAAAGATGGCAATATACACTCTAAAAAATGCTGTTCAACTCAAATTTGGGTCAAATATGGACAAACCCAATGTTGGGTTAAAATGTAATTAAAAATGTACAGTTGAAAGTGAAAGTACATTTTAAACCCAACATTTGGGTTTGTCCATATTTTACCCAATTTTCGGTTAAAACAACCCAGCATTGTTTAGAGTGTAGTAATTTTTTATCTTTTTTTGGTCCCTCCGCACAGAATGATCTTTTTTTGAAAATCTAAAATAGCATAAAGTTTTCTGTGTTGAGTTTTTTGGGGTAGAGTGGGTTATACGGGGATAGAATATAGGCTAAAGTTTACAGTATAAAAATCATTGTGTGTGCGTGTGTGTAGCTGCCAGGGCTTCTGAAATGGAGCAGGTTGTCATTCCCTCAGCCCGCAGGGAACGAGAGCTTGAGTGGAGGATACAGTTTCTGCTCCGAAGACAAACCTCCTCATTACCATCACAAGACTAATCAGCTTCAGTGCTTATATTATATTATATGATATTATATTATGATTGTAAAAACAACCTGATAGTTGTATATACTGTCCCTTTATTTAGCATTAATTCAGTTCTGATCTGTGACCTGTAATTTACAGTGTGTGTGTGTGTGTGTGTGTGTGTATGAGCACCCACCTGCAAAATCCCAGCTGTTGTGCTAATCTCTCTCTCCTGGTTGGCGTCGTACACCCCTGTGCCCTTCCTCTCACCCCTCACTGAAAGAGAATACGGAGCGTCATTCCAATTCCATTTCCTGTTCCAACTGATCCGTTACAAGCCGCATAACAAAAACATTCCTCCCACCAAAATAATAAGACATGCAATGTATTACCAGAACATGAAGGTTTAATGTTATTGACTACTGGTAATTAAAAGCACTAGTTCAACGCAAAATGAAACATCTGTCATCATCTCAGAAAACAAGGTCAGAAAGCTGTCACTGGGGCTGTACTACCTTTTCAAAAGGTACTTTTGTCACTTTTAGGTAGTAATATGTAAATTTTAGGTGCTAATATGAACCATTAAAGGGATAGTTCACTTTGAAATTAATTTTTGGTAATTTTTGGTATGTCACCAAGATGTAGGTGTCTTTGTTTCCACAGTATTTTCAATTTTGATATTTTTAGTTCAAACCATTCTTGTCTATCAGTCATATAGACCCTTTTACAGTTGGTAACTAAACATGGTGACGTTTTTTTGTGGGCGGAGCTTAGGTGGAGGCAGAAAGATCCATCTGGACGCTTCACTGACGCTAGTTAGCAAGGATTGTTAGCTTGTTTTTTAACAATGACTGGAGAAAATCCGATATTATCTTAATGTGTAAGGTCACTCAGTGTCTAGGACCGCGATTGTTATTTCCAAAAGTTATTTTTAACGGACGGAACCAGATTGGCCGACCCGTAGCCGCCTACACGCTCACTCAATACATGGATGATCTGACAGGATTAACGTACGTTACCTCGGTTGAGTAGCCTGACTTCTACACCTACCTTGTAGAGAAACCGATCGTAAATAGAAACTGAGGGCATATAAATCTTTAGATGCCTATATGGTCCTGTACAAGACTTGTGTGTACGATCCGCAGTTCTGCCGAGCCAGCGCCGAGACCACGACAATGTAAAGAGTGACATTACAGTGCGATTTTAATGATGTGAATATTTTCTAGAAATAAAAGTTCCAGATACAGCATATTCATTTTTCATCAATTCTTGCACCAAACAACACAACGAGATGACATTTAATAATAGTAACAATTATTTAAGCTCCTTATTATGTAGCCGAATCTGTGCTGTTTTACATTGACCGCCTCCAGTTTACACTTTGTTTTGCCTCCAGCTAGCGCCGTGACGTAACTGTGACGTCGGCGCAAAAGGGGTCTATAATGGACGTCTATGGTCACCACTTCAAAGAGCATGCACAGAGAAGTCCAAATTAAACATGATTTAATGACTCGTAAATGTAAGAACACATTGATGGCCCAAGACACGAAACGAGCGGTTTGTATGAGAAAATGAGTATTTATATCGCTTTTACCTCATGTAACCACAGCCACGTCCAAGTGATCCGAGGGCGTGAACGCTTTGGTCTGTGCAAGTGCCGGAAAGCGCTCGTTTTGTGTCTTAGGCCATCAATGTGTTCATAGCAATGTGTTCCAAACCTGTATGATTTTATTTCTTTAGAAGATATTCAGCAGAATGTTCAGAGTGCTCTTTTCCAAACTGTTAAAGTGAATTAATTTAATGGCGTAAAAGCACCATTGAGGTATCTTAATGGTACAACTAAATTTATTAATGCAACGATGAATCTCTCCTCTAACATCACTCTCGAATCTCAGTCGTGCTTGTGCTTTTTCAATCATGCCGCCTCTAGACATTGTTGAAATCGACTCTCACTGGTTCATTATTTTGTTTTGAACTTTTGTTCAGAGAACATTCAAAAGTAACATTCATGTTTGCAGAATGACAACGATAATGATATATTATTTTATATTTAAAAACCTGGACTTTTTAAACATTCAGAGATAACATTTTCATAATATCAAAAAACTATAATAAACTATAACAAAATTACTATCCCATTGATACTAAAATAACTGGTCATGTGAAGCAGAAATAACATTTGTTTTCACAGACTTTTTAATCCACAGGTGCAGAAAGCAACAGTGTAAATGTGTTAAAGATACATTAAGAATGCAACAGCAAAAAACTATTTAAACGGTTTGTGTTTTAAGATTCAACCCATTTAAACATCATGAATTTTATTCACACACTCAAATAATGAACAAATGTTGGCCCCAAGGCCTCCCCTCAAACTCTACCTATTCTTACAAACAAATAAACACACACACACACACACACACACACACACACACAATATCAGTTGGCTTTCGGGAACTTGTGAGGGATTATTAACATCAAAGTAAATAGAAATGTCAGCCTGGCTATCTTTGGAAATGCCAGAAGCCCTTTGCATATCCCCTCCACATCAACACACACACACACACACACACACACACACCGGCCCCCAGCAGCGAGGGCTGATTATTGCCGCTCTAGTGAAACCGCCTTTTGATCTGCAAACATATTGGAAAGCACTTAAAGGTGAACGATCCGCAAGCTGAGCAGCAGAAGCAGATGACATCACGCTCGGTCGGGGTCTCGTACAGTATCTGTGGGCTTCACCCACAAGCCATAGCAATTAGATTAACAGGATTATGCAAAACTGCTTCCTGCGTTGGTGGTTTGCTTTTTATATTGGGACATATTTACACCGGATGTGAACACTGGATCTGATTTATGCATCTTCACCTTTCAAGTTAACTAAACTTTTAACTTTTTTAAATTTTAAAGGCAGCTAAAACATTTTCTTTTTTAAGTTTACAGTGTAATAAATGGATAGTTCACTTTGAAATTAATTTTTGATATGTTTTAGCTTACCTCAAGGGCATCCAAGATGTAGGTGTCTTTGTTTCCACAGTAGTTTCAATTTTGATATTTTTAGGTCAGTCATATAATGGAGGTCTATGGTCACCACCTCAAAGAGGATGCACAGAGAAGTCCAAATTAAACATGATTTAATGACTCGTAAATGTCAGTACACATTGATGACCTAAGACACGAAACGAGCGGTTTGTGTGGGAAAACGAACAGTATTTATATCGCTTTTACTTCTTGTAATCACAGTCACTCTTTGAGGTGGTGACCATAGACCTCCATTATATGACTGACAGACAAGAACGGTTTGACCTAAAAATATCAAAATTGAAAATACTGTGGAAGCAAAAACACCTACATCTTGGATGCCCTTGAGGTAAGATAAAACATATTTCAAAAAATCATTTCAAATTGAACAATCCCTTTAACACAGCGGTTGGACAATAACACTGAAACACTGGCCAATGTTGGAGGTTTCACATCTATAGGCTATATGCCTGGCGGCCAATCTTCAGAGTGAAGCATGGGTGGATCAGTGATGGTTTGAGCTGCAATATCATGACAATCCTGACTGTGTTTGATGGACACGACACTGACGAGGATCATGAGCACCTGATGCTCAAACCGTGTGTCAGCATGATCATGCACCAACACACACAGCAAGACTTGTGACAGAAGGGTTTGATGAAGATGAAAGTGACGTTGAACATCTCCCATGGTCTGACAGTCACCAGATCTGAATATTATTGTGTTGTAAAACCAGGTGTTTCAATTTCATTGACCAACCTCTGTGCACATACATACAAAAAAATCACAATCACAGATGTTTTACCAATATGGCTAATATTGGTAAAAATAAATTTATAATAGACATTTCTCACAGTATGAATGGGGTCTTTATATGAAAATGTGATATTTAAGGCTTTGCAACTTGAGGGAGAGTCGATGATGACAACATTCACACATGAACTGTTGCACATGAGAGACACTCTCTCAGGGTTAAGACGCCCCGGGCCCGACCTGTTCCTGTCGACGGTGAGCGTGTTTCCCCCGCTCCCAGCCCTCGACCTCCTGGGTCTCTGTTTGCGAAATAGGACACACAGAAAGCTCCTTTTGTCTGTTCTGTCTGGCAAGCACACACAAGCCATCTCGCTGGAACCCGAGTCTCTTCCCTTCAGTGTTTTTAATTAAAGGATTTTTATTTTAATTCCCCTCAGCATCCTGTCTTGGATCAGATCTCAGCTGCGTTTTCCAAATCCAAGCGCTATTTTGTTCTCACGAAACGTTCCCTGATTGTAGAAACAGACTTTCCACTGGATTATTTTAGGTTTTGGCAAATTTTCATACGTTTATATGTGTGTTTGTGTGGATGCAGTGTTGAGGAAGCTATTTTTAAACTAGAGCTTTGCAAGCTAATCAAGATTTAAAGCAGATCAACGACAGTCAACCATCATTTTGGAGAAAAGACAAAAGTAGTAACACTTCCAGTTTATGAACAAACACACTCTCTCTCTCAAATAGTGATGGGACATTTGATTCATTTTAGTCCGTTCATTGTCGGCTATTGTCGTGGTTTGTTTTATTTATAATAAACTGAGAAATAATGACTAATAGGGCTGCGAAATAATGACATTTTTTCTCAGAATGAAAATGTGGGGAGAAAGTATGTGATGAGCAGTTCATCACAACCAGCATCAATTCCTGGCTTTATAATTACAATAATTACCTGGAAAAACAACTGGTAAACAAGCAATATGTTGACTAAATTATAATTTCCACACGGGGTTATTATTGTTAATTAAAACTAAAAAAACATTTACAAACAACACACTTTTGAAATTAAATATTAACAGAATTAAAATAACTTAAACTAATAAAAAACGCAACTGTTCATTATTTGTTAATTAAATAATGTAAAAAAGAAACAAAATTTGATTTTAGTCATGTATTATTAAATGCTGAAATGAAAGTTAACATTAGCACTAGCAAATTGAACTTCATTGTAAAGTGCTACAGATATCAGATATTAAAAAAATATATTAAAATGACAAAAACACACAACAAAATTACAAACTTTATGTAATACTAAGATAAAACTGCATTCATCTGAAATTAATACCAGCCCATTTTATTCTCACTTTCTGAAAAGAGAAACACGTACACTGAGAGTATTGGTTAATGTAAAATGAGCCTGCGGTTGCGAGCAGAAATTGATCTGGAGGCCCTTTGATACGTTTCATTATGTAACATATTCCTGTGACTCCACTGTGAACCCCCAGAATGCACTTCAGGGCCCTTCAAGGTTCACTTTGAACTTTAAATGAAACTTCATTAATCTAACAACTGGATGCATTTGTCAAGGCCGTAACCAGTCTTGAAAATGGGGGGATGGGGGGATTTATTATTTTTATTTATTTATTTTTCTTAGGGGGCATTGAGTTATTGTTTTTTATTATTATTTAAAGGAATTAAATGATTAAAAGGGATTTCAGGGAATTAATATAAATAACAACTGTTCCAGGTCTTAGTTTTGAAGTAATCAAGTCAAGTCACCTTTATTTATATAGCTCTTTTACAATACAGATTGTATCACAGTGATAATAACATGAAAATAATACAACAAAGTTTGTTTCTAGAAGTACACGCCGTTAAATGTCCGAGCGAAACGAAGCAAAATGTAGATCCACATCTGGGGAGCGATATTTTTTTTCCTAGGATGGTAGGGGAAGACTCATAAATGCTAACAATCCCAGTGACGGGGATATATTTATACAGTAATAACGTTAAGTCAGCCGCGTTCATAAACACGGTGAAATGCGATTATGCGTGTTGATAGCACGCCAAAAATGGAAATACGAATTGGCATGACATACATACACCATTTCTCTTTATAAAATTTTGACTAAATTTTGGGCGGGTCTGTGCGAACATCAATTCATGGATTAGTTTTATGATTTCTTTATGAACTTTTTGAATTTTGAAGCATCAAAGTGGTTGTTGCGTAGCTGTCAATGGAGGGACAGAAAGCTCTCAGATTTAATCAAAAAGATCTTCATTTGTGTTGAACGAAAGTCTTACGAGTTTGGAATGACATGAGGGTGAGTAATTAATAACAGTTTAATTTTCATTTTTGGGTGAAATATCACCTTTAAGAACTGATGCTGAATGTGATTAATGCATGTTTCCAGAGGGTTTACTCATCTGAAAAATAAAATTGAGAACATTAAAAATTCTAATGTCACTGAGATAAAATGTACATGCAAAAACGTACAATCATACTTTGTGTTACAACAGCAAATGCTATAAATGACTCATTGATGTGCTGTAGGTACATGATACAGGTATTGTGATGTTTTATGTGATGTATGTATGGTTTTTTATTTGTTTACCTGCCCAGAGACAGCAGATGTAAACTAGCTATTAGCTAATTCTGGTGCAATTACTTTTAATTGTGCATTGTCTCTGTAAAAATAAACAATAAAATGAAAAAAATGAAATGAAATGATAAAGTTCTCACTCTCTGTGAATTCCCTCGGGTCAGAACTTCAGTGACCTGAATCACATTCGAGACTATAGTGTTCTATATACTAAACACGGTCCTTGGCGCTGTCTTTAGTCTCTCAAAATGTTAAGACGCCCTGAAGCCACTTAATCTCCCTCCACCGCGGCCAAACGTTTCAGCCCGACCCTGCCAGAAAAAAATATTACTGAGAGAAAGAGAGAATCTGCAGAGAGAATCTGTGTCTGGGCGAGTCTCACCAAACCTGTCAAGAAAACGTCCAGGTCATATTTCAACCTAGATTCAACAGAAAGAAATGAGGAATTATGTTGCATTTATAGAAAATGGAACCTGTTTAGAAATATTAAAGAGTTACACATCTGTCCACTGCATGAGACAATCATGGGAAATTCCAGATTACTATTATTGTATCGTATTTATTAATATTGCAAATTAGCTTTTATTTTTTAAATTTTCAGTTTTCATTTGTAGTTTAAGTTTGTGTTATGTAGCCTGTCATTTTGTACTATTTATTTAATATTTCTATTTTGCTTTTTATTTTTTATTTCTAGTTTTTTTTAAGCTTTTGTAATTTTAGTACTTCTATTTAAATGTATTTTATTTCAGTTATAGTTTTGATTTAAGCTTTTCATATAATATTTATAGTTTATTCTATGTCAGTTTTCTATTAAAAAAAATCATAGTTTCATAGTCGACACTGGAAATATTTAAATGTATTAACATTACCCTTTTGATTTTAGGATTTCATGACCTGGATGTGTTACTTTGGGTAAAGGCTGGCAGTTGTTGGTGTTAATTCAGCGTGTTTGACGGGCCACTGACAGATATAGTAGTTGTGGCTGAACCACAGTAAAGACGCTCCACTAGCTCTGACAAAGCAAACCCTCATGAACCCCAAGCACCAGCAATACGTCAGAAAATGGTGGATGGAGTTCGGCACATCGTAAAAGTCCGATCCAAATATTCGCCCAGACTGCCGGTAGACGTTCTCACACACGGCGGCGGCTGCTTTTCCCATGTCGGATACACATGAACAACATCAACCTCTGCTTTGGCTAATAAGGCTGTTTGGGAATAAGTCGTATAAAGTTGTCTTTCCCTCGGCCCTTCCCAGCATCCTCCAGCATGGTTCTCATTAGCTGCCGCCTTCAGTGTCTTGGCAGGAGAAGCATGTTACAAAATGCAGTGCTGGGCTATATATTTATACTCAGCCTCTGTGTTTCGCATTAGAGGAGCTCTTGAAGTGAGTCTCTAATACACAAAAGCCCCGTGCGCCTCCTCTAAACATGGCAGACTTCAGCAGGACGGCACGATTCATCCTGCTCACCGAAAAAAGGAGTCATTTTTCATTCTCGAAGATTGACATGAGTAGAATGTGTGTCGGTCAAAGCCAAATCCAAAGCAGAATGGCATTCACCACTGATTTACTACCATAACATGACTAATTTCACAGTGATAAAGGATATTCCATGTGAAAAACGAAGGCTTGGGTTGTGAAAAATTTCTGTTACACACCAGAATGGAGAGAAGAAAAATAAGATTTGTCAAACAAGCAAATAATATCAATCAACCAACCAATCAACCAATCAACCAACCAGTCAACCAACCAACCAACCAGTCAACCAACAAATCAACCTACCAATCAACCAACCAACCAACCAACCAACCAATCAACCAACCAGTCAACCAATCAACCAACCAATCAACCAACCAACCAACCAACCAACCAGTCAACCAATCAACCAACCAACCAGTCAACCAATCAACCAACCAACCAACCAGTCAACCAACCAACCAACCAACCAACCAATCAACCAGTCAACCAACCAACCAATCAACCAACCAACCAGTCAACCAGTCAACCAACCAATCAACCAACCAATCAACCAGTCAACCAACCAATCAACCAACCAATCAACCAACCAACCAGTCAACCAATCAACCAACCAACCAACCAATCAACCAACCAATCAACCAACCAGTCAACCAACCAATCAACCAGTCAACCAATCAACAAACCAATCAATCAACCAACTCAACTAACCAACCAACCAACCAACCAATCAACCAGTCAGTCAACCAACCAATCAACCAACCAACCAACCAGTCAACCAGTCAACCAACCAATCAACCAACCAACCAACCAACCAGTCAACCAATCAACAAACCAATCAATCAACCAACTCAACTAACCAACCAACCAACAAATCAACCTACCAACCAACCAACCAACCAAACCAGTCAACCAATCAACCAACCAGTTAACCAATCAACCAACCAACCAATCAATCAATCAACCAACCAAACCAGTTAACCAACCAACCAACCAACTCAATCAATCAATGAAAAGATTGTTTCACTAATTTCAATATCAATAATGTTGTTTAATTCCATATTGCCTAGAAAATAATCGTGAAAATCATATCAACAATATTTCATACATGACCTTCTGCCACATCCCAGAATCTTCCAACTGCCCATTAACTCATGAAACTATTGCACAATTTTTTTAATCTTCATCCTTTAGCATGCAGTTTTTTTTTTTCATTTTTAAGCAGGTTCAAATGCATCCTCCATCAAAAACATTTCATGCATGAGTAGATAAATTCAGCCCAACCTTCACACACACTCTCACAGATTCACACACAACTTGATGATGAACTCTGGAATAATTGAAATTTGCCAAATGGGAAGATGCCAACGGGAACTGAATTTGGTGAGAGTCAATGTGAAAGGAGTGCTCATTCATTTCAGCGCAGAATACCCTCATGAACGAGACGCTCGTTTAATGCGCACAAGAGAGGAAAGTTAAACAACAGACTCCAACAAATCACAGAAAAATATCTCCGAAACACTCAGGGGACTCAATCCAATTCTGTTTTCAGGCATTATGAAAAATAATGGCTCACTGTCATTTACTGTAAAATAAAGTGCACAAACACTCTTCTTTACAATCAAAACATTTTCAAAACGTTGTTGTTGATTCTCTGTGTGAATTTGAGGAAAATTGACTGAGACATGCATATACTTTATCTGATACAACAAAATTAGACTTAAGTGTGTGAAGTGTGACTGAAGTGAATAATTACTTTTGAGGACACTTTCAAACAAAACATAATAAAAATTAGAAAGTGTTTTTTTTATAATACTTACCAACTATTTTTTGTGTGCATCATCTGTTTAGACACAAACACAGCAACAGAATGAACATTCAGTATTCACATTATGTTACAGCCATGAAAGCCTTTTAGTTTTATAATAAAAATACTTTACAATAATTTATTTTTTATCATTTATATACATATTTTGGTAACACTTTTCGAAAAGGTTTTAGTTAACATGGTAAACATGAACTAAGAATGATCAATACTTTTGTTAATATTAATCTCATCATTTACAACTAGATTTTTAAGATCATATGTATCTGTTGGCGTTATTCAATCAAAACACAACTGTTTTATATGAGACCGTATTGTGAATCTGACCTTGTTTCCACCTTAAAAACAAATGCCCCATGATGTCATATTATATGCAGAGATTCACACAGTAAAACTTCAACTAATCCACTGAGAATCGTGGTATTATGGATATTTATGAGGAAAGCAGAAAATATCCCTCATCTGGGGGATGGAAGGAACAGCATGAAGGACAAAAAACATGTGCAGATGAGGCGAAGATAAAAACCTCTGGCTCCCTCAGCCTCGGGTTTGATTGACAGCTCATTAGGGGCCCGCTCGGCTCCTCAGGAAAGGGCTTTGCAGCAGAAATCTTTGATAACGCCGTCACACTGAATCACAGCCCTTAATTGCCATTTGTGCAGGGGAATCAACAGCAGCACTCTAGGGAACAGTGGCCATGCGTCGCCTTCTCCAATTCTCTAGAGCGCTATATAAGTTCCCAGATATTGCAAACAGCGGACCATAATGGAGCCATTACACTGATCAAACAGTTACTCAATCCTCTTAGTTGCTAAAAAGGCAGACTTGGACTAATTCTGCAATGTATACGATATGTGCAAGTACACAATATGTAGCGTTCAGAAATGTTTTTTGGTCACACTTTAGATAAAGGTCCAATTCTCACTTTTCAAAAAACTTTTGTTGATAATTTACTTTCCATGTCATCCAAGATGTCCATGTCATTCTTTCTTCAGTCGAAAAGAAATTACGTTTTTTGATGAAAACATTCCAGGATGAAGTCTCCATGTAATGGACTTCAATGGGAACCAAACGGTTCAAGGTCCAAAAGACAGTTTCAGTGCAAACTGGGCTTTAAACGATTCCAGACGATGAATAAGGGTCTTATCAAGCGAAACGATCGCTCATTTAAAAAAAAAAATTAACAAAGTTTAAGTTTTATAAGCTCAAATGCTTGCCTTGCTCTGTTCTGTGATGCGCGTTCATGACTCTCCTGTTCGAACTCGTTCATCAAAATGAACAAATCTTTTTCCGAGTCAAGTCGTTCGTTGAATGCATAGACAGTAAAAGAAAGGTTGAATGAACCAAATGACTCGGACCTACTATTTACCAAAATGTGAAATATCCCACAATACTCTGTGCTTGTCTTTTAATTTTCAGTGTGATAGAATGAACCCAAAATTATTATTGCTGTGATGTTAATCATCTCCTTCTTGACTTAGTAGTGAACTGACAGACATTTTACACAGAAATTTGTTAAAAATGCATAATAACTCCCACACAATCTCCTTCCAAGATGATAAACGGACGAAATATAAACAATAATAGACAGTATGCCGTATATACTGAGCAAGATTTAGTAAGAAATAATCTAGTCCTTGTTTTTTGTGAAGATCTTATGACATTAATGCTGTGTGTTAACATCATGACGGACAGAACTATAAGTGTAGACGTGCACAGCAGAGCAGGTCCTCCGTACAACATAAAAGAAGATTTTTTAATGGCAAAACTGAAGAAACATTGAACTTGGAATAAGCAGTGAATCTGCCTGTGGCACAATTGTACAAATTAATTCCAGGTAGCTTTGTTCGCATGGGGAACACAGGCTGCAAAAAATGAATATTCATTATAGATTTTTTATTCATAAAACAGAAGAACGGGCATCTTCTGTGAGGAGGGAGGGGGATGGTTTGTATTACTTGTCATTTTCCCCCCCCCCCGCAGGCTAAAGGAAACTTTAATTACGGAGCGGCCTGATGAGAATCACTTGAGAATTGCTGCACAAATATCAACATGTATTTAAATGATAAAAAGAAAGGCAGTAAAAAAACAGCCCAGTCTTTAATCGCACTGCAGCTCTTCAACACTGCATTCTACATACTACAGAAAGTATGCTGAACACAGAAAATACAGCTTTACATGAAGAAATACATATTTGCAAAAGCACTTTTCACTTATATTTAAGGATGTTTAGGTGACAGTGATGTCCTAAAAATTGAAAATGCCTTTTCCCATAGCTTTTTTTGCTTTAATATAGAGGTCAACATTGTCAAAATGACCTCCGTTCTCACGGATCTGCTTAAAAAACTAAAACGCTGTATTCTGCTGGCAGCCCAGTAGTTGGCGATGTCACTATGCGCACGACGTCATCGGTTTTACAAATTCACGTTTTTTGAAGATTACCAGAGAATGTCTAATAGGGGATTATCACGCTTCCGGGTTTCATGGGCGGGATTCGTCAACTTTGTGCATGTCCACTTCCGACACAGTTCAACAATGCCTGAGACGAATGCTATTTATGTCACTGCTCTGTTCCACTTTGTAAATCTAACCAACAACGCCAACCCTACTTAAGTTTTCATGGATTCCCGACTGAATTGAGTATAAGGAAGAAGTGGATTAAAACTTAAAAATAAAACAAGGTATCGCGTTTGTTTGCAGCCGGCACTTTAGTGAATCAGAGACTAATTTACCAGGGATGCCGTATAAATAAACTTAGTGTAGTCCTTCATCAGTTCGCCAGCGAGATCGGTGATTCAACGGAAGTGGCAGTGCACAAAGATCACAGAATCCGGAAGTACTAACGTATCAGCGTGATAATCCCCAAATGAAGAGAATTGGCACTGGCTGATTACTTTCGGGTTCTGGACTGGCTGCAGTAACACGTCTCTGTCCATGCGGGGGCGCTCGCGGTCGAGTGCAGAATGAATGGGAGTCAATGGGGTTTCACCCCCAGAAATCCACTTTTCTCAGAATGCTATTTTTTGTCAAGTAATTTTAAAGTTGCATTCAAAGGGAGGGCTAAGATAATACACTCAGCTGAAAGTTGCATTTTTAAGTTCACTTATCTGTTCTAAAAATCCGTTCAAAACTGTGATGACGTCACACAACAGCAGAATGCTAGCGTGTTCTGGCCAACAACGGCCAAACCTGTAAGAAATCAAATGGACATAAGTGCTCGTTCATTCGACTTTTGGCCTATAATCTATATTGAACTTGCGGAATTAACAATAAAATCTATGTTGATTTAACAACAAGCAGGTGAAAGAGACACATTTAGCCGTTTAGCCCCATAGACTCCCATTCATTCTGCACTCGCCCGTGATCACCTCCAGTGGAATTCTAATGGAACTGCAACCAAGATGATACACAACGGGGCTAATAGGAAGTGCCGAGGCTCTCCGTTAGACGGGCTCTGAGATTACTCAGAGACAAAAACCTGTTTTTGAAAGTTTGCATTTTCCAAAACACTGTTGTAAATAAAAAAGTTCTTAGTTGAAAATGGTGTCATGTAATCGGCCCCAAATATAAAACTAAATAGGATCTGAGTGATGAAGCTACCTACCCCATCTGGCAAAGAATCCAGTTTTTAAATGCATTTGCGTTTATCTGATGCAATTTTGGAGAATTCTGGGGCCAAATATACCACAGAAAACATCCTTGATGAAGCGTTTTGGCAAAGTAGGCTATCTCAGGCTCTTTAATAGTGTCTCCTAAATATATCAGATAATTATACCCCAAAAATATTTAGACTCTGAATCATACAGGAACTGTGCGTACTTGTTCATTATATCCTTATACAGGACTTATTCTTTTGTGTTTGCTTCAGAAGTTAAACTCTACAGGGGAACAGTCAGAGAAGAAATTCCTCCAGTTAACAGGCTGTAATTTAATATCTTTGTGGTTTTCATTTTCCATGAGGTGGCGAGTTTTCTACAGACAACCGGAAAGGGGTTTTCTAGCCTGGAAAAATGTAGTGGCACGTCCATTTATAATACAACACACACAAGTCCTGCTGTTTACTTAACTTTAAAAAAGTGAGGAAACCTGTTGCCTTAAAATTATTACGTAAATAAACTTCATGCATAATTGAAAAAAAATAAGTTTTGCACACTATGGACAGACAGTGTATGGGTCATCAAAATATACATGCTATTCTGAACACTGACGCTGTCAAAGAGGCACGAGGCACTAGTGCCCTGAAGCCCAGAGGTGAATCATGTGAAAGAGCCTTATTACAAAGATTAATTTCACATGCATCTCTGGTTCTCTACACATATCACATTATCCTGCCTACAGTCTCGTTTAACAAGTCAGCACCCGTTGCGAAACACTTTAGCGGTGGCATTAACACTGGAAACTTGATTGTGCCGATCTGGGCCGGTTTACAGGGTGTCGTCCAGTCTGAAGCCACGTGACACACACACACACACACAACCACACACTTACCGTGTTCTCGTGAACGCTGCCGTCTGATTCTCCAGCGCAGGACATTCCACAGCACAAATGAAGCACAACTGCAGGAATGCAGCATTTCAGATCAGATCAGATTGACACACTTCTGTGTTCTCAATTCGTTCAATTACACGCAACTAGTCATGAGTCAAATGGAAAAGCTCCCTTGCCAACAGTGTCAAAGCATCATAAGGGCCAGTTCAATCTTAAAGGAGTAGCTCACTTTTAAAACAAACTTTTGCTGATAATTTACTCACCCCCATGTCAACCAAGATGTCCACGTCTTTGTTTCTTCAGTCGAAAAGAAATTAAGGGTTTTGATGAAAACATTCCAGGATTTTTCTCCATATAATGGACTTCAGTGGGAGCCAAACAGTTCAAGGACAAAAATACACTTAACTGTAAACGGCACAAAGGGCTTTAAACGATTCCAGACGATGAATAAGGGTCTTATCAAGCAAAACGATCACTCATTTAATAAATAAAAAACAAAGTTTAAGTTTTATAAGCTCGAATGCTTGCCTTGCTCTGTTCTGTGACGCACGTTTGTGACTTTCCAGTTCGAACTCGTCTCGTTCATCAAAATGAACGAATCTTTTTCCGAATCATTTGTTTCATTCAACGAACGAAACCAACAAATTGACTTGGAAAAAAGATTCGTTCATTTTGATGAACGAGTTCGAACAGGAGAGGAGTGGGGGTTCAATCTTCAACTGGCTGGCAGGAGCTGCCACTGGCAGGTCACGTGACTGACTGGCAGCTGCCAGTGGCTGACTGGCAGCTGCCAGTCGCTGCCAGTGGCTGACTGGCAGCTGCCAGTCGCTGCCAGTGGCTGACTGGCAGCTGCCAGTGGTTGTCTGTCAGTCTAGTTTCAGAAACCATTGATTTTTGACAGTTTTTGTGTTTTGTGTTCCTCCCTTTATAGCTCATTTATTATGTATCTGTTGAAATTATTGTTATTAGTAGTAGGATCGCAATTTAATAGTCAAATGGCCGTGATCAGACTGGCAGTACAGACGCTGCTGGACTCATCCAGTCAGCCGCGGGTGATCAGCGAATATAACGCGTTGCCTGACACTCTCGCTAAAAGGAAATAAATTGTTTTCTTATAATGAATATAATGTCATGCCTTTATTCTTGTGTATGATTGGTGTTTTGGGTACTGTTGTCGCGATTAAACCAGTCAAATGGCCGTGATCCGACTGGCAGCTTGCAGACGCTTGCTGGACGCTCATCCAGCCAGCCGCTGCTCATCAGGGAATATAACGCGTTGCCTGACACTCTCGCTAAAAGGAAATAAATTGTTTTCTTATAATGAATATAATGTCATGCCTTTATTCTTGTGTATGATTGGTGTTTTGGGTACTGTTGTCGCGATTAAACCAGTCAAATGGCCGTGATCCGACTGGCAGCTTGCAGACGCTTGCTGGACGCTCATCCAGCCAGCCGCCGCTGACAGCGAATATAACGCGTTGCCTGACACTCTCGCTAAAAGGAAATAAATTGTTTTCTTATTATGAATATAATGTCATGCCTTTATTCTTGTGTATGATTGGTGTTTTGGGTACTGTTGTCCCGATTAAACCAGTCAAATGGCCGTGATCCGACTGGCAGCTTACAGACGCTCATCCAGTCAGCCGAGTCTGAGACTGCGAGTCTAACGCGTCGCCTGACACTCTCTCTAAAAGGAAATACATTTTTTTCTTATTATGAATATAATGTCATGCCTTTATTCTTGTGTATGATTGGTGTTTTGGGTACTGTTGTCGCGATTAAACCAGTCAAATGGCCGTGATCCGACTGGCAGCTTGCAGACGCTTGTTGGACGCTCATCCAGCCAGCCGCCGCTGAGTCAGCGAATATAACGCGTTGCCTGACACTCTCGCTAAAAGGAAATAAATTGTTTTCTTATAATGAATATAATGTCATGCCTTTATTCTTGTGTATGATTGGTGTTTTGGGTACTGTTGTCGCGATTAAACCAGTCAAATGGCCGTGATCCGACTGGCAGCTTGCAGACGCTTGCTGGACGCTCATCCAGCCAGCCGCTGCTCATCAGGGAATATAACGCGTTGCCTGACACTCTCTCTAAAAGGAAATAAATTGTTTTCTTATTATGAATATAATGTCATGCCTTTATTCTTGTGTATGATTGGTGTTTTGGGGCCGTTTATCCCGATTAAACCAGTCAAATGGCCGTGGGCACATTATACATTATGACATTATATTCATAATAAGAAAACAATTTATTTCCTTTTAGCGAGAGTGTCAGGCAACGCGTTATATTCGCTGATGAGCAGCGGCTGGCTGGATGAGCGTCCAGCAAGCGTCTGCAAGCTGCCAGTCGGATCACGGCCATTTGACTGGTTTAATCGCGACAACAGTACCCAAAACACCAATCATACACAAGAATAAAGGCATGACATTATATTCATAATAAGAAAAAAATTTATTTCCTTTTAGAGAGAGTGTCAGGCGACGCGTTAGACTCGCAGTCTCAGACTCGGCTGACTGGATGAGCGTCTGTAAGCTGCCAGTCGGATCACGGCCATTTGACTGGTTTAATCGGGACAACAGTACCCAAAACACCAATCATACACAAGAATAAAGGCATGACATTATATTCATAATAAGAAAACAATTTATTTCCTTTAGCGAGAGTGTCAGGCAACGCGTTATATTCGCTGTCAGCGGCGGCTGGCTGGATGAGCGTCCAGCAAGCGTCTGCAAGCTGCCAGTCGGATCACGGCCATTTGACTGTTTAATCGCGACAACAGTACCCAAAACACCAATCATACACAAGAATAAAGGCATGACATTATATTCATTATAAGAAAACAATTTATTTCCTTTTAGCGAGAGTGTCAGGCAACGCGTTATATTCGCTGATCACCCGCGGCTGACTGGATGAGTCCAGCAGCGTCTGTACTGCCAGTCTGATCACGGCCATTTGACTATTAAATTGCGATCCTACTACTAATAACAATAATTTCAACAGATACATAATAAATGAGCTATAAAGGGAGGAACACAAAACACAAAAACTGTCAAAAATCAATGGTTTCTGAAACTAGACTGACAGACAACCACTGGCAGCTGCCAGCCAGCCACTGGCAGCGACTGGCAGCTGCCAGTCAGCCACTGGCAGCGACTGGCAGCTGCCAGTCAGTCACTGGCAGCGACTGGCAGCTGCCAGTCAGCCACTGGCAGCTGCCAGTCAGTCACGTGACCTGCCAGTGGCAGCTCCTGCCAGCCAGTTGAAGATTGAACCCCTACTGCAGGAGAGTCACACAGAACAGAGCAAAGCGATCATTTGAGCTTATGAAACTTAAATTTGACCGATCGTTTCGTTTGATAAGACCGTTATTCATCGTCTGGAATCGTTTAAAGGCCTCTGAAGAGTCTGCAGTTTGCACTGAAACTTTGGACCTTGAACCGTTTGGTTTGCACTGAAGTGAAAAATCCTGTAATGTTTTCATCAAAAACCTTAATTTCTTTTCAAATGAGAAAGAATGACATGGACATCTTGGATGACATAGAAACTAGGGCATATACGCCTTATTCACGGCAGCGCCATCTTTGATTTTTAATGAGAATGAAAGCGAGGCTGTGAGGGATAGACTTGCATCTCTTCAATGGGCTGTACTGTTATTTAATGTGTTTTTCGGATTGTTCAGCTCATGAAACACTGGAAAAAAATCTTTTCAAGAAATGTCAGTTGACAAAAAACTCCCGACAATGTAAGCTGTGGAAAATAGTAAGTAATCCAGCCGCTTTATTCAGCTTTTTACAGCGGATGCCATTGGAAACACAGTAAGTCTATCCCTCACAGCCTCACTTTCATACCTGACATGGCGCTGCTCTGAATAAGGCCTATAGGCCTTCTTGATTAAAACAACCACATCTAACTAATCAAACACATTATTTAGAGTTCCCACGCTTTAAGACCAAAGCATTTTGAAATAGATCATACTTAAAATACGAAAATATCTGACAGACGGATAATTCACAAATTATGGTTTGTGGGCATGTTTAACTTCAAACAAGCACATACAAAGAGTGCTATCTCACAAAATTAAATAATTTAGAGCAGCGCAAAACAAATATAGTAATCTCCAATATTTTACTCCTTTACATTACTTTTTTAGAACTGTAAATCCCAGTTTTTCAAATTAATTGAAATTTCCAGGTTTTCCATGAACATGAAATATACTCAAATTATTAGAACTCAAATTTTGAGCCCCTTTGATTCAACATGATGGATCCATCAAACTGTCTATTAAAATTTTGTCAGCAGTAACAGTGTGTAGTACTGAGTTTCTTAAAAGCAGGACTGGACCTGTTCAACTTATGCGTTTTTGTTCTCACTAGACATGAGAGAAGCTGAACACTTCAGAGGACAACTATCATTTGAGGTCTATCTGAAAAACACAAACAACCTGTAGCCATATGTAGTACAGTCTGCCCTATATTACATAACCAAATATCTCACAAGTCCCGGTAACACTTTGCAATAAGGTCGAAAACGTCAACATTAGTTACAGCAATAGTCAACGAGCAATATTTTTTTGGCAGCATTTACTCTGGTTAATGTTATTATTCATGCATTATGAACTAGCATGATATCAATGAACAATAATCCATTTATGAATTACCATAGACCAAATACATTAAAAACATTGTTAGTTCAGCTAATGAAGAATCTTATTGTAAAGCGTTTTTTTAAGTTTGTCTCAATCTGACAAAAATCATAGCATAATAACAAGTAACACAATTATAAACAGAAGCAGGCCTCATAGTAAAATAGGTAACAGTATTATTAAAACACTTGAAAATGAAAATCCAGTTATCATTTACATATCTCACCGTCATGTCATTCCAAACACGTTTCGTTCATCTTCAAAACACAAATGAAGATCTTTTTGATGAAATCTGTCCCTCCATTGACAACTACGCAACTACCATTTGACGCTTTAAAAACTCCATATGGAGATTGTAAATGAATGAGCTCATATGTATTGGGCTTTATATCATTGAATACACGAGAATGAACCTCATTGGTTCTCGCTGAAGCTCAAACGTGATGCGTAACTCTAGAATGAACCTGATTGGTTCTTGCATGTCAATCGAACACGCTTGAGCTTCTATTGACCACAACTGATGTGTGAGTTGATGAAAGTGAATAAAAGCCTAAATTCATTCTGTTCTACATATAAAACAATCTCTTCAGAAATATTGGACTGAACAGGACTAATCTAAAATTAGATTTACAATCTCTTTATGAACTTTTTGAAACGTCAAAGTAGTAGTTGCATAGCTGTCAATGGAGGGACAGAAAGCTCTCAGATTTCATCAAAAAAGATGAACAAAATCTTACAGGTTTGAAACGACATGAGGGTGAGTAAATGATGACTGGATTCACATTTTTGGGAACACAAAAAAGAAAAATCATCCTTAAAAACAAACTCACTTGCCAAAGCAAAGAAACTTTTTGTACAAATGAGAAGTTTATTCTTTAAAGAAGTGAATAATATAAACTATTGTCTATAAATATAAAGGGTTTTTTGAAAGTATCACAGAAGTATGACAAAGCAGAAAATAACAGATGTCACCGGTGTAGAAAACTGTAATGCTAGAGTGGTTAAATACAATGTCAGATTCATGCATGACGCATCTCAACAGAAGAGCAGGTCTCTATCAGCCAGTGCTATCCGCAATCACCATGTGCATTTTCCTTTGGAAAAACAAAAACATTCATTTCCATGAGATATTTGACATTAACAATCAAGAATCAACATCTTCTCATGATCAGTAAAGGGCATAAAAAAAGCACACGATGACATGACAAACCATGAAGAATTATGAACAGAACATGATGAAAATTAGTGCTTGACTGATGTGGGGTTATAATGACTGATGTTGAAACCAGAAATGAAATGCAGCATTACTCAAAAAAAATCTGAAAACTAACTGCATTATCCATCATCATGCCTGCCAAACAGGATGAGCAGACACGATTATCGCTGATGAACATCTCAAAAGGGCCAAATATCGGCCCGATTTATCGCACCAGAGAGTCGACATGCCAATTTTCACATCATATTCATCGATTAGTTACGATACCAGTACTTGAGAAGTGCATTGCAAACACCATCCGTCCTGTTCTAGCTGTATATTTAGAGGTACTTCTGTGCAAAAGAGCCATTGGAGAACACAAAGCCTTCAGAAGCATCATTACAGACTGAAGAAACACATGTATACATTTCTTTGAGTTAAACCAAAGTGCAGGCCTGAGCCCAATGCTGCTCCAAAATGAAAAAAGGCACTTGACTTTACATCTTAAAAACATTTTAAAACAGCCTGAGATTGCTGCTCTCCGAGCCACACCAGATTGGGGAGACCAGCAAACCAGTTCATGCTGGGTTTTCCAGCACACATCAACCATGAGCAAGTGCTGTTTTTGTCCTCAGCCTCCATAAAAGATTCCAGTACTATAATTCATCTGCACTCAGACAAATCTCAGTCACGAAGCTTTAATTTAAAGCTCAATTCTTTCCATCATATATGCAGCCATAAGTGCTGGGTGCACAATTCACACACATTATTATTGTTATTTCTGCATTATTTGCATGTAAAAAGCAGTTTGAATATTCGCCCGTGGAAATACTGATGTCGATAAAAAAAGACACAGTTTTACATACAGGCTTAAAAAAAACAGATCCCCACCAAGAACATTCCAAGAGAAAAGGCATAAATAATCTCCAAAACAATACGGTCTGTCTGTCCCCAAAAAAGTTCCTTTGATTAAAAAAAGAACATCCATGTGAGATTTAAATACAAATATATACTTACAAAAAAAATCACAATGTTTATGTACATGTGTTTCAGAAAAAAGCAGTTCGTCACACTGTTGTTTCTCCGTGTTTGCTGTTTGCCAGTCTCGTATAAAACTTTCTCCATGAATTCAGCGTCTTTCCGGACCATATCCAGAATCCAGATGTGATTCCCACAATCAGTGTCATCAGGTACTTGATCATAAACACCGTGAAATCCGGGTTCATTTGCGGGTTGTGCGCGGGACACGGCACCGCGTAGGTCTTGCATGACTGCGCGCTCCAGGTTTGTTCCCACTGCGCGCGGAAGGCCTGTTCGTAGAAGTAGCACGCGATCACGATGGTGGCCGGAACCGTGTACAGGACGCTGAAGATGCCGATGCGCACCATCAGCTTCTCCAGCTTCTCCGTCTTGGTGCCGTCGTGCTTCATAATGGTCCTGATGCGGAACAGAGACACGAACCCCGCCAGGAGGAACGAGGTGCCGATGAACAGGTAGACGAACAGGGGCGCGAGGACGAAGCCACGGAGCGCGTCCACGCTGTTGATGCCCACGAAGCAGACCCCGCTCAGGACGTCTCCATCCACTTGACCCACCGCCAGGATGGTGATGGTCTTGATGGCCGGGACTGCCCACGCCGCCAGGTGGAAGTACTGGGAGTTCGCTTCGATGGCCTCGTGGCCCCATTTCATCCCGGCCGCGAGGAACCAGGTGAGCGCCAGAATGACCCACCAGATGGAGCTGGACATGCTGAAGAAGTACAGCATCATGAACAGAATGGTGCAGCCTTCTTTTTTGGTGCCCTGCACCACCGTCCGGAACTCATTCTCGAACTGCTCGTTGCAAACCACTTTGTCTTCCAGCAGAAACCCGGCGATGTACGCGACGGACACCATCGTGTAACACCCGGAAAGGAATATGATGGGTCTCTCCGGGTAGCTAAAGCGCTTCATGTCCACCAAATAAGTCAGGACGGTGAACAGAGTGGACGCGCAGCACAACACCGACCAGATCCCGATCCAGATCCTCGCGAACTTCTGCTCGTCCTCGCTGAAGTACATCATCCCGTGGAGTTTTTTGGGCTCGCACGGCGCGCCGCAGTTCTCCTCTCCCAGAAAGTGGTAGTTGAGGTACGGCGGCACTTTTAGCGACGCCGGGCATTTAAAACGCCCCTTTCGGCTGTGGTGGTCGGGGGTCGCTTGTGTCACGTCTGGCGTCGGGTTGACGGGCGCGCTCGACGTGTTCTGACCCACGCACAGCTCTCCGCCGTGCACCGGGAACGATTCGCACGCGAGACTCTCTGGCCACTGGAAGCCGAATTTGTTCATGAGAGCCTCGCAGCCCTGACGCGCGCGCTCACACAGCGAGCGGCACGGCGGCAGCGCTTGCTCCAGCACCGTGCACACCGGCGCGTACATGGAGCACAGGAAGAACTTGAGGTCCGGCGAGCATTGCACTTTGACGAGCGGGTAGAACTGGTGCACCTCCAGCCCCGCGTCCTCCTGGTTCGTGTGGCCGAGGAGATTGGGCATGATGGTCTCGTTGTACGCGATGTCCGTGCACAGAGGGATGGAGATGGGCTGGCAGAAGCCGTGCTCGGGAATCGACATGCCGCGGTCTCCGTACTGCGCGCTCACTCCCAATATTCCAAAGGCGAGCAGGAAGAGCGCGGACGCATCGCGCGCGGCCATACTTTCCTTCTGCGGTTTGTCTCCTTTTGCGCCAGCGCTCTTCCTCCTTTTGTTGATTTATCCTGTCAAACGGGCTTTTACTCCGGACAAACTTTTAGGAAAGTGCGGCGGCGCCCCCGACGCTGCTCCTCGGATCACGAAACGAGCGAAGAAAAGAAAAGCGCACACAAACGCCCGACAAGAATAAAGAGTCGCGCTGTGTGGACTCAGAGTTTCTGTGAGCTGTTCAAACCTGTTTCCAGGCGCCCCGCTGTCTGCTGTTCATAAGCGAAACGCGGGCGGGGTTTGCGGACAGATGGCTCGTGTTAGGGAGCGTCGGGATTTCTTTCGCTCGGGGTTCGTTTTGCGTTCCTTTTACGTTCTTTTAACGTTTGTTGTTCTTTGAGTGTTGTTCGAATGGAACGCATTTTATAATCTGCTCACTTTTGACAGAAGAAGAACAATAAGTCAAAGAGAATGCTGCTATAATTGTCTTATCAAGTTTTGCTTACATGACAAATACAAATTCACAATGGGGTCGGCTGCTAACTGAATTAAACATCATAAACTGTATACTGTAAACAAAACCTTAATTATATGCTGCATTGTTGTCTTTGTCTTGCTCAGTTGGGGGTTTAAAAGACTCTTTCTGTAATTTAAAGGATGCGAACCAAGCTTGAAGTAAATTGAGCTAAAAAAAAATAACACCATTTGTCTCCAGTTTACTTCATCATTATGATGAATTTTCATTATGTTGTAATTTTAATATATATTTATATTTTTAATGTTATATGATAGGCCTATACATCATTTTTAAGTCAATGTAAGTTGAAATGACTTACCCATATTGATTGTACTTAAAAATGTAATGCAGCAAGTACAAGTACAGTAATTACATCATCATTGAACTGAGTAATGACACATTTGACAATTGTCTTGCTAGCTTTACAGCTGAACTTTGTGACATCACAGTCTTGACTTGATTTGACGTTGTCATATGATCTCATCATGCAGCTCTGGCTGATAGTTGATGAAACATTTCAAAGACATTACAAAACATTATTTTGCAATCTATTTAACAGACAGTCTATCCCAAACAACTTTGTTTTCATTTCCATCAAATAAATAGGACTATTAAGGCAATGATAACAAGGATAGGCTAATTATTCTAGATTTAGTAATTTTAGACTTTATAATTTACATTCCCGTACTAACATTTCTTAAATGTAATAATTGCTGCCTGGGAAGTTATTAAAATCAAATTATAAATTGTGCCTTCACACATTAATGCAGATACATTTTTACAGAAAGCTCTTAAAAACGTTTGCAATTTTGTTTTGAAAAGAACTGATCAAATTTCCCTTCAATGCAATGGTCACTTTGGATAAAAGCATCTGCCAAATGCATAAATGTACATGACATAAAGCTGTGAAATGTTTTTAATAGCCAATAATTACAGGCTATTGACCATCTGCTTAGAAAAGTCAGCAAACACAATCTGCTTGCACAAAAACAGAGACGGCCCCTAAGGTGAAGCTCAGACTGCTGTCTTCCCATTGGTTACCGTGTGTGTAAGAGAAATGAGAGGAACATGATTCGCTATGACAGGGGAATGTAAAGACAGCCTTCACTAAGAGTCTGGATACTGGCTGGAATACAAAACAACTTTTGCATGAGTAAATATTCATTTTCCTTTTTTGCATGAAATGCAGTTCTGTTGCTCATATTGGACCTTAATTTGTGCACAATTCAGAGAGCAAAACCCCAATATATTGCATTTTAAATGTGTCACTCAGAAGAAACCTTAAAAGCTTTTTTTAGGGCTGTCAAACGATTAATCGTGATTAATCGCATCCAAAATAAAAGTTTGTGTTTACATAATATATGTGGGTGCACTGTGTATAATTATTTTATATATATATAAATACACACACATGCTTTTGTATATTTAAGAAAAATTTTCATGTAAATACTATAGATTTATATATAATTTATATTATATATTTATATATAAATGATATTTTTTTCTTAAATATACATGCATGTGCGTGTATTATATATATATATATATACATATATACACACACACACAAAATAATTATACACAGTGCACCCACATATATTACAACACAAACTTTTATTTTGGATGCGATTAATCGCGATTAATCACAATTAATCGTTTGACAGCCCTATTTTTTGGCCTAAATTTAATTCTTTTTGCATTTATTCATTGGTTTGTTAAATACAGTTGTATTACTGTATTACAGTATTTCTTCAGTTAAACACAAAAACGCACACTCAAGTGGAGATCTGAAAATCTCTTTGTTTTTCAAATCTTGTTTTTCATGCCCTAAGAGCACTAAAAAAGGTTGCACTTTATTTTTTAAGTAAATACTGGGTAATATAAGGTAACTACAGGGGTTAAGGTTAGGTTCAACCTAGTTTTTGTAATTACTGTAATAAGTACATGGGAAACAGGACTGTAAAATAAAGTGCTACAATACGATAAAAACACATTGTATAATTCATGCATGAAAGGGTTAAACATTGCAAAAGCAAATATTTTCACTTTTTAATCTCAGTTTGTTAATATAGTATGCCATCTTCTATTTAAATCAATGCACAGATCTCCAAATCATCACTTATGTGGCTCAATTGTGAAAAGTGTGGTTGGTTTGAAGCATTAATAAACTTTATTTATTTCAGGTAAAACAACGATAAACAACATTTACAGAAGGACATTACATCTTCCATAATAACATTACATACAGTTTCTAACAAATAATGCAATTACTACTCTAATATATTCTACGTTTCGTTTGTTATAAAGTGACCAGTTACACTTCTAGGTTCCAGAACGGTTTGTCAAAATTCTGCATTATTTCAGTGCATCTTACAAAAAGAACAAAATATATAGGCAAGTGAAGCAAAAACACAGATTCAGTGTTCAGCACAGCGGGATGCAATGTCGAACCTCGACGCCTTTTCCCCAACCAGTATATATACGGAATATGAATTAGTCAAGACCGCCGAAGCGTCACTGTCACACCGGCGTCTCGACCCCTCGTCATATACTATATACAGCCTAGTATATAACAAAGATTACAAAAAGATTAAATATTCACAGATGAATTAAAGATTCAGTGAATAGCATGGTATTGACAGCACATTCCATAGCATGTCCAATAGAGCAAACCGGGAATCTAAAGCTGTTCCCTTTTCATGGTAGATTTACACATTTATATATATATATATATCGATTTAATAACCAATTTTGAAGCAAGCGCCAATGATTATGCAAACATGATGTCTTCTTTTTTTTGTTTGTGATTTGTGTGTTCGTCACAGTGCTAAATGTGCAATAATATTATTATTACTTCTATTTTCTCCATTCCAAGCCTCGTACATTTTTCTCGCCCAGCACAAAAAAAGGAGAAACTCTACACACCTAAAATACGGCATGTGGTTTTGCATGCAAGGCTGTGTCTGCCACAAAGGCAGGAGGAGCTCTTACATGTTTAAAGCACGCACGTTGCATGAACAATTATTCGGCTGCTAATACTGGCTGGAATCCAGTGATGTCGCAACAGGTGTGTGGAGACATTAATGTGGCCCGTTACGCTGGCTTCTGACAGCTCAACATAAAAACAGTCTCTTCATGTCAGCAGGTCACTCTGAAAATACGGATGAGACGATGTTCGAAGTATAAACCGGTTAGTTGAATAAGACCACGTTCACACTGCATGCAGGTTAATAAGGGTGTCACTCCACTTCTGAGCGTTTCATATAAAGCATTGGATTCACGCGTCGTATTTTAGTGCATAATTCCTTCAGTGAATTGGGAGCAAAAATACATTAAAATATGTTCCTAACATTTCTTTAGTCAGCTGAATATGGAAGCTTGTTTCCGCCACTGAATAAAAAAAATGAAAAAAATAATTGCGACTTTTTATCACACAATTGCGTGTTATAAAGTCAGAATTGCGAGATCTAAAGTCAGAATTGCGTGTTATAAAGTCAGAATTGTGAGATATAAAATCAGAATTGCAAGATATAAAGTCAGAATTGCGTGTTATAAAGTCAGAATTGCGAGATATAAAATCAGAATTGCGAGATCTAAAGTCAGAATTGCGAGATATAAAGTCAGAATTGTGTGATATTGTGTGAACTTTTTATCTCACAATTCTGACTTTTTTCTCACAATTGCGAGTTTACATCTCGCAATTCTGACTTTATAACACATAATTGCGAGTTTATATGTCGAAATTCTGACATCTTTTCTCAGAATTGTGAGATATAAACTCGCAATTGCGACTTATCAGGCCAATACTAAGGGGAAAAAAGACTAACTTTTCCCCCCCTCAGAATAGTTTATATCTCACAATTCTGAATTTATATCTTGCATTTCTGACTTTAAATCTCGCAATTCTGACTTTATATCTCGCAATTGCGACTTTATATCACGCAATTCTGACTTTATATCTCACAATCCTGACTTTAAATCTCAAAATTCTGACTTTATAACACACAATTGCGACTTTATATCTCACAATTCTGACTTTAAATCTCACAATTCTGACTTTATAACACGCAATTGCAACTTTATATCACGCAATTCTGACTTTATATCTCGCAATTGTGACTTTATATCTCGCAATTGTGACTTTATATCTCGAAATTGAGACTATATCACGCAATTCTGACTTTTTATCTCGCAAAATGTTGCTAATGTTGCTATGATTATCAATATATTTCAAATTCCGAGTGACTCGATAACGACGAGGCTGTGCAGTGTGTTCGTGGCCTTACCAAATTTACAGGTGCAAAATGTGACCTTATTAGCTGGAATGTTGCACAAAAATGTTGAAAAGTGCATTCGACCTTTTAAATTCCACAAACATCAATACTCTGACGGTTAGTCACACCATCATGACTAAAGCTGACTTAAAAGTACAAATGAAGAGTTCAGATGCAAAAGCCTCTAAGCCTCATTTGAAATTTTCTTCTAGAATGATCATTTTTATCAAGCTTGTATATTTAAGTTCAGTAATTTCACTTAAATTGCAATGAAGATTACCTATTAATTGTCATTTAAGTGAAATTACTGAACTTGAATATATAAGCTTGATAAAATGATCATTCTAGAAGAAAATTTCAAATGGCACTTAGAGGCTTTTGCATCTGAACTCTTCAAATATTAATAATATGCTAAAAAGGGACCATGTCTGGATTTGTACTGTATAATAACTGGTAATGTGTCACTGGACATGCACGTCTGCACACATTCCATTCGCTTTTGACCTATTAAACAATCTGTCTCTAAACAAGATGATCTGTCCGATGGCATTACTGTACACATCTGAACTTTATTCGAACCATGTTAACAGTGCAGGGCCAAACATTGCTATTGTTCAGTTAGCTCTTGTTCATCAGAAACCAGAATGTACGGACATTAACAGGTAGAGCAGTTCTGGCGTTCTGAGATACGCAGGCTGAAAGAGTAGTGCACTTTGGGAAGGGCTCTTCAGACTGTCATCTTACGTCTTGAAAAGCTACTTGAGAAATGCATGAGCTTCATCAATGATCTGTTCACACAGAACGCATTCTTGCATTTTAAACAGCTGGATATAGTGGAATAGAAATGGTATTCAGGGTCAATTTGACCCACAACACTTTTTTTTGTGGGTTAGAAATTCTGAGTTAAACCAGGATTATTTTCTTGAAATTGCATGACTATTTCTCATTAAGGGTCATGCAGAGTTTCGACACTTTGAGGTGTTGTGGAATGTGCATACAAAATGTTTATTACAGTTGTAATGTTTTCAATTTTAAACAGATTTTAAGGTTAAAGTGAGGTGCACAGACGCAAAATAAAAAAAAAGGTCCTCAACTACATCGGAGGGTATTTTTATGCATTTGGCAGACACTTTTATTGAAAGAAATGTACGTTGCCGTTGCCATTGCCATTAAGGTGTAACTTCTTATTAGTTCATGCATGCTAATGTAGCTGGGAATCGAACCCATGATCTTGCCATTGCTGGCACCATGCTCTACTGTTTGAGCTTTGGGAAAGCACCCCAAAAAAAAAAATCTACATTTGTCATTTAACTCTTTTCCTGCCATTGACGGAATTGTCTATTTTTTCCCCACTGTTATACGGTAGGGGGCGCTATTCTGCATCTTCTGAAAGAGTACAGAATCTCCTGATCAAAACACAGCCGAAGAAGTAGCAGAAACAAAGATAGCGTAAGCAGATGCATATGTAAAATAACATGATCATCAACATATAAATCAACCCAGGATGAGGTAAGGGCTGTGAAGCTTTGAGGGTGTTGATGGACTTGATCTACTCCATCTACGTTTAAGTCATCGTTCTGAATCTCATTAAGACGTAGACTTGGACAAAAATGCAATTTTCTCACATTCATACAACAAAATATCCTGAGGGCCATGAAACTTTTGAGAAAATGACCTAAATGCTGCAACTTTTTTCAAAAACACTGGTGGTGGAAAGAGTTGAAATGCATTTTTTTTTAAATAATATTCACATTTTGTGGAAAAATAGTTGTTAAAAACAGTTTATCATGTTACTTTTTTGTAATGTGTGATAAGTATTAATGCTAAAGATTTACTGTTTGATATACTGTCTTAGAATTAATAAATTTTATTATATTATAATTTTTTTTCATAGAGTGATTATTGCTGAATTCCATTAGGGCCAATTTGAACCGGAATATAATAATGGTACCCAGAATTTTAACAATACAGGGGGTTAACTTGACATATCTTAAATTGCAAGCTAAAACATGCCTTAGGCTGTGTGTCCACCAAAGCGTTTTTAGCCAGCTGAAAATGCTAGACGATCGGCGCTTTGGGCGCTTGAGAGCATTTTGGCAGTTTTTCCGTTAAGACATTTCGTTGCTATGATACAGAATATCCGCAGCACAGTTTACTTGTAACTGATTTCGCAGATAATTTGTTTTATACAAAAAATTTTTTTATCATCCATTTTGTTGGGTTATCTCTGCTGGTTGATGTCGTTGTACAGAAAGAATGTCGTGACAGTTGGTCGGTGTGGTTTAGTCCCGCCCCTCCTTCACTGTGATTGGACGGCTGGGTAAAAAGTGACGGTGATGAGCGTTGCGTTTTACCCAAAGGTGAACATTTTTCAACTCTCGGCGACCTGTAAAAACGCAGAGCTCTCAGCGTGAAATAACCGCTCAGCGCCTAGTTACGTTTAAAAAACGCGGCGCTCCCATTGAAAACAATTGAAAACATACGCCAGGCGCGTGGAAAAATGTTTTAGTGGACATACGGCCTTAAGTTAAAACAGTAGAGCAACGTCAAGATCATGGGTTCGACTCTCAGTGAATGCATGAACACATTAAAACTTTAAATGCAATGTAAGTTGAAATCTACATCTACAAAGTGCATAAATGTAATGCAAAAATGCACAGACATACGATTTCCACAAAAAAATCCAGAATTCAAGAACAAGTCCTGTGTGAACATCCATTAACAGTTCAAAGTAATGTTGCAAAAATGGTTCGGGTCATTTTAATGATCAGTCAGCAAGTGCAATTCATTATAAGATTGTCATGGGCCTTCGGAAGGAACAGTGAACACAGATTAATTTCCAAACGCGGACGACCGTCTGTCTTACTCAAGCACAGTAGCACCAGTGCAGGCGTATTGCCTGTATTTAACACTCATTTACACAAACACGAGACTCGAGGACCGTATTTATCCGCCTGAATGATGGTTAGTGATGCTGTTAATTGCTTTAGCGCAGTCCCTGCAGGGAGTCAATGTGCACCATCAGGCTGCAACCGCAATATCCTTATTACTGTGGGAGTTATTGTCATCGTTATTGGGTGCGCAGCGGGATCGTGCCGTGGCCATCAATGCGGAAGATTGCAGGGGAAATGCGAAACGCCAGCTCGGACTTTCTTCTAATGCGTGATTGTGCGCGGAAGGGCATTTGGTTTGTTCTCTTAGATAGACATGTATATTTAACTGTACAAACATACTTTCGTACACAGGTAGCTACATACACAAACAGTTCGTATTAATTGCCTTTTGAAGTCTGATGTAAACGAACGCCGCCGTCGATGTGGGAATGTTACGCAATATTCCTGATGGTAAAACTGGATTCACGTTGCCGTGGTTGCTCTCAGTCCCACATGGACGGTCAAATCAGCCGAAAATGAAATAATTTAAATAAACATGAAGAGTCATTCCCATCTCATTTTCTTCCTTGTCCCAACTGACAGCGTCAACCTGCAAAAAAAGAGAGAGGAAAAAACTTTCAGCGACAGTCCTGATGTGCACTTTTAGTAGGCGCGAGTCATACATACACCAAACGTTACAGTTTTATCTATATTCTGACAGTATATTCTGATTTATGGAGTGATAAAAAAATGCACAAAATGAAACATGAATTTTGATCCTGGCTTTATCCAGTGTTTAGATTTTTGTTCAGGAAATGTATGCAAATGAGTGCATATTTAATTAGATAATGCCTCATTTGCACCTTTAAACATTAGCAATTCATATTGTGATCAATCAAGTGAGAAAAGTACGGTGATATCTATCGGTTACTCTATTAACCTCTGGTGTCTCACCATAGCTGGAGTGAAACTACATTTTTAAAGCAGCTTCACAATGCTGGATGCATGAGGATGATGAGATGCAGACAAAAGTGTGTGTGTGTGTGTGTGTGTGTGAGGAAGGGCAGATCCGGCTCGCTTGTTTCTCTGCTAATCTTCCTTTTTTTCCCCATTGACCATACTGCTAATAAATAATGCATGCATCTCTGTGAGTCCGACCCCTCTCTCTCTCTCTCTCTCTCTCTGGCAGTCTGTTATTCCCTCTCCCTTTTCTACTCTCTTATTTAGAATTTTCTTCCTTTCTGTGAGGCCCTTCCCCCACTTGATTTCAATCCATGTCTTTGGAAAACCATTCCTGGAGGATTTGCAAGTGTGTGTGCGCCAGAAATCAGAGATCATGGAAGGACGCTGCCTTTATCAAGAGCCCAAAGCACATTTGTGTGTGTGTGTGTGGAAGAAACCGACTGAACTTGTCCAGCTCAGAAACACACTGCCGTCCTCAAACCCACCCAACTACATCCACTGAGGGTTGGGCTATAAATAGATGTACATTAACAATATCGATAATAACCTTTTAAGACATTTTTGATATTTAGCCTACATCTACACTGTATTTGTAAAAAAAACTAAAAAAGTATAGTTTTCTCCTTCAAAATTTCTTGTTTAATTCAATGCGTTACTTGCGGTTTTGTTGTAATTATTTGTGAAATGAACTAGCAATTCATTATATCACCCCTGTGTTTCGAGATTAAAGTCGAAATGTTCGAGATTAAAGTCGAAACGTTTCGAGATTAAAGTCGAAGCGTTTCAAGATTAAAGTCGAAGCATTTCGAGATTAAAGTCGAAGCGTTTCGAGATTAAAGTTGAAGCGTTTCGAGATTAAAGTCGAAACATTTCTATTTCTATATTTTCAACAATGTTTTGACTTTAATCTCAATTTTTTTTAATTTTTTTTTACAGATTTATTTTTTAGGTTGTGATTCAGGGCTTCCGTAGTGTTATGTCGTTTCATTACATTTAAAAAATTTGATTAAATTGCTAAAGTTTTATAAATTCCTTTCTTTTATTCCTTTATTCCTTTCTTAATGAAACACAAAAACAAATCAGAAGGGATTTCAAGTTATATTTACATTTATTCTTGAAGTCTGAAAATATGTGCAATGCATTTCCGATATGAAAAAAGATGATGTCTTTGACAATCTCTAAATGTTTATCCAAATGCAAAACCTAATAAAATTAATTATGTCTGAATAGGCAGTTATACACAGCCCTGTGGTTATGCATCTACAGTAGAGGTTACACTATAATATTACATATGAATCGATGTATTTTAAATACTTGACTTAAACACTGCATTTATTCACAATAATATGATGTGTATAATATTATATTTTTCTAATATCTTTGAATTATTTTATATAGTAATAAAAATGCATAATTTATAGGCATATATTGTCTAGTACCACAAAATTTCACTTAGAATACAAAAAATTAAAGAATAAATATTACTGAAAGAAAATATAGTACTGTACATTCATTTCATTTAAAAAAAGTTGCACTTGTCTTTGGTCTGATTTGACCGCAGAGAGTTAAAGCACAGATTGGATGAGGTTCATTGCTAATATGACTATAATTATGGCATCAAAATGCTGCTCCGCCTTCATTTAGAAACCTTTGAGGGATAAAGAAGGATGTAATAAGAGAGAAAACATTTGTTTCGCACCTCTGAGTATCATTTATAAAGATAGCAACATTCTTTTACTTGTACGTTCATGTAAAATGTCAAAGTACATGCACTTGCTCAGTTCCATCTCATCTGACAGGACTTGAAAGTGTGTTAGACAGTCAGAAATGGTCATCTATTGAATATTCCCTTTAACTCTCAAACGAATTCATTAAATGTTGAACGAGTGAATCACCCGTCCTGATCAAAAGACCTGCTTCTGTTGTCTATCTGCACTCGGCTCAAAGATGTCATGCTCATTTTTTAGTGTCCAGACTTAAATGCAATTCATACAGAAAGAGAGTTGAATAAACCTCTTATATGGTCAACTAATTTAAAATTATTTATAATATTTCAAAAAGTAATTACAATTTTCGCCGAGTATTAAGTAACAAATGTCTGAGTGGTACAACTACCCTAGATTAAATAATAATAATTATAATAATAATAATAAAGCAAACAATTCTAAAAAAAAAAAAAATCTATTATAAATTTTGAATATTTTAAGAATATTTCAAATAATATAATATTATTATTTCTTAAAAAATAGTGAAAGAGTTTTGCTTCAAAATATTAATTATATTATTAGTGTTAATTTAGTATTAATTATATAGCCTACAATTTTTACTTTAACTTTTATCTTTATATTTTTAGTTTTCATTTAAAATTGGCAGTTATTTTAGAGTTATTTTAATTTAAAAATATTTCAAATAATCTATTATTATTATTTCTTAAAAAATAGTGAAACAATTTTGCTTCAAAACATTAATTATATTATTAATGTTATTTTAGTATTAATTATATACTATTTTTTACTTTAACTTGTATCTTTATATTTTCAGTTTTCATTTAAAATTGGCAGTTATTTTAGAGTTATTTTGTTATGTGCTTTTGTCATTTTATTTATTTTAATATTTATGTTATTAACTCTTCACTTTTTTCTCACAATCCCTTTTTTGAGCAGGAAGGCTTCAGGAAACCTGCTTGAAAACAATCATTTTACCATGTGATGGCGCTAGTGAGGCAGAAATCACGCACTTTAACTTTAATATTTTAATGCTGATCAAGTTGCTTTTTAGATTGCAATTTGTCAAAATTCTTCAGACTACCAGTCACAAAAAAAAACATCAAATGACATCCAGAAGTTAACATCTCAGCAGTGTGTGTGTGTGTGTGTCAGGTTCCTCAGCGAGCAGGAGAATGTCAGATGTGTTTAAGAGCGTCTCCGACTGATTTAGCAAGCACAATGCAAAGAAGGGCTCCCACAGTCCTCTGAGAGCCGGCCAAGCAGACGGGCCCCTTCTGGGCTTCAGGCTGGTGGATGGTGACCTCTGACCTCAGCGCCCGACAGAGGCCTCGTCACATCCAAGAGCGTGTAATGAAGTGCGTCAGACTGCCATTAAACGCCACACAGCCGAGCTGACATTTTAATACGCCTCTTTATGCGTCTGCGAGTGTTTGCACGTCTTAGAAAAGACTTCCAATCGCTTTAATGAACACACTTATTTTCCATTTTCTTAAAAGTGCAAATTTAATTAAAAATGTGTTCCCTGAAGGATTTAAAGTGCACTGAAAAGTTTCCAGTCATTAAAGGAGCAGGAATGGCGTGTTACGGCCAGGACTGTTCTGTTGCCATCGCGACTGAAGCACGACGGCGCTTTCCAATCTCATTTCAATGACCTTGATAACTTCAACTCAACACAAACAAACACTATGAAAGGCAATAAACGATGTTTTCTATGACCTTTATAGTGAGGTCAGTGGGTTAACCCTTTCAACTAAACAGCTTGTTAAAACTCAAGTTTTAATAGAGAACAAACAGAGCTGCAAAAGTAATAACAGCTTCAATAAACACTCCCCGTCTGTCATTGGTCAGACAGATAGCCCCGCCCCCAAACTCATGTGACTGGTTGAATCAGACATGACTTGAAATCATACTGACATCATATGGCAGTTAAAGGGATAGTTCACTTTGAAATTAATTTTTGGTGTGTTTTAGCTTACCTCAAGGGCATCCAAGATGTAGGTGTCTTTGTTTGTTTACGCAGTAGTTTTAATTTTTAGGTCAAACGGTTCTTGTCTATCAGTCATATAATGGAGGTCTATGGTCACCACCTCAAAGAGAGGCAAAAAGAGGTAAAAACGATATAAATACTATTTGTTTTCTCGCTCGTTTTTGTGTCTTAGGCCATCAATGTGTACTTACATTTATGAGTCATTAAATCATGTTTAATTTGGACATCTCTGTGCATGCTCTTTGAGGTGGTGACCATAGACCTCCATTATATGACTGACAGACAAAAACGGTTTGACCTAAACATGTCAAAATTGAAACTACTATGGAAACAAAGACACCTACATCTTGGATGCCCTTGAGGTAAGCTAAAACATATCAAAAATTAATTTCAAAGTGAACTACCCCTTTAAGATGAAAATGAACGAAATTACTAATTTACTCATCCCCAACGATGCTGCTCCTTTTACAAAAATGAAAGTGAACGGAGACAAACAGTGTCAAATACCCCTTACAACAGTTCATATTCCTGCACTATATTTCAGATTATATGATGCTTTATTGTGTGAGGAAAATATCTGCATTTATGTTATTATTTGTTGTTTAAGGACATTATGCGAAGAGTAAATGATAGCAATTTTCACTTTCCATTCATCCACTCATGATTTCTTCAGGATGTATTTCTCCTACAGTTTCCTCGTTCTCGGAGCGAGTTGTTTGAGTTAGCGGTTGCTCCCGGGTTAAAGATTACATCTGGATCAATCATAATAATAAAGTCTTACACGGCACACAGCCGATGTTACATAATAAATGTCCTCAATTAATCATGATAAATAAGTGGGAGTCAACGGTCGATGGAGATCCGGGAGGATTAACTCTATGATAAATATCATAACGTTCTCCTCCAGCTGGAACGATCATCACCCGTGTGTGTGCAACAGTTCATCACAGCAGATGCGGGACTGAAACATGACACTGAAGAAGAGTTGTTACTGTTGTAGAGCTGTAACAACTACTAAAAATATTGGTCATTTAAATTAAGCTGAAATAATGTAAAATGAAGTTGTATTAATTTAAATTTGTAATGCTCTATTTTTATTAGTTGATATATACAGTAATAAATATGATTATTATTATTTTAGTTATAATAATAATAATTATCATTATTATATATAAATTAATAATAATTATTATTAATTTATATATATATATATATATATATTAGGGCTGTCAAACGATTAATCGCATCCAAAAAGTTTGTGTTTACATAATATATGTGGGTGCACTGTGTATAATTATATATATATATATATATATATATATATATATAATACACACACATGCATGGATATTCAAGAAAAAAATATTCATATATAAAATATTTATATGTAATATAAATTATATATAAATCTATATACAGTATATCCATGAACATATTTCTTAAATATATACAAGCATGTGTGTGTATTTATATATATATATATATACTGTATATATATATATATATATATATATACTATATATAAAATAATTATACACAGTGCACCCACATATATTATGTAAACACAAACTTTTATTTTGGATTTTATTTTTAATCGTTTGACAGCCCTAATACATACATATACATATATATATACGTATATATATATATATATATATATATATATATATTAATAATTCTTATAACTAAAATAATAATAATCATATTTTTTATATTAGTATGTATGTTTAATTTACATACGTTTGTTTAATTTTGTTATGTGCTATTTTTATTAGTTCATATATAAAGTAATAAATCTGATTATTATTAGTTCAGTTATGATTATAAATATTAGTTTATATATATATATATACACACACAGCAAAAAAAAGAAAATAAAAATGGGAAAAAAATTATAAAAGGTGTCTGCAAAAATATGAACAAATACTATAACAGTATAAATAATACTACAATAAGACTGTTTTAAAGAAGAATATTGGTGTCCTGCTGAGATGAATGTTGAGTTTGTTTTAAAGCACACAAAGGGAAGGAACGAGAACAAGGAGCGCTGGCTGTTCATGGACAAACAGGTCTGACATGGACAGAAAAATCGCTCTGCAGTGCAAACCACAGCATTTGAAACCAGTTTGCACTTAACATGGATTATTTTGGAAAAAAAAAAATATTTGTAAAAATGTTTGCATCCCTGTCATCCAAGATTTAAGCAGAAATACAGAGCAACAAACAACAATAGACCCCAGCTCTCGGCTCTGCATATTCAAACTTTGCATTTGCATTGACGGCAAACCTGACATGATGCATTTTCACATGACATTTATAAATGTTTCAGTCTGTCCCTCACACAAAGCATCGTATGACCTCAGATTATAGTGCATGAGGTGTATGGACAACAGTTGGGATCTCTTTGGAGCTTGACAGTAAAGCACTGTTCATTTTCATTGTAAAAATCTTTTGTGTTCCACTATAAAAACACATGAAGGTGAGTCTATGACGGGATTTTCATGTCCTTTGGAGAGGTTTGTGGCGGGACGTGTGTTTGTGGTGCTTTTGTCTTGCGTGAGTGAAGCTTCAGAGCTCCACTCAAGACTGCACATTCCAGAGAGCGATTGGCCGCTGACCCGCACACAGATGCACTATGGGAAAGTTGTTTTAGCTCTGTGCTCATGATCTCTGAAAGAAGATCTCACCAAACGTCTGAACAGGTCATCACATGACAGAAATATCACATTTTGCATAAAGAAAATCCACTCTCATCACATTATTTTTTTCAAATTTCCATAAATCATATAATTGAGTTCTAGGCAGGGCTTAAATTAACACTCGACAAGCGACAAATGTGCGAGTATCCTTGTGAATTTAGTCGGCTATGTCTTAAGTGAATGTTAACAGTTCAGAAAGTAAATGCATCTGTAACAGTATCAGTACGTTAGATCCGTGCATTCACTGGTGCCTTCACACCGGACGCGAATAGCGCAAATGAGGCGTAGAGCACGGCGCGGTAGATGCGAATACGCCTCATTCGCACCTCAAGTTCGCGCAAATGGCACGAATTGAGCGTCTGCCACATATGGCGCTTTAAGCGCGAATGATTTAGTTAGTGGTTTCCAGGATGTTGCTATGAGGTTGCTAGGGTATTTGGGTGGTTTCCAGGATGTTGCTATGCGATTGTTAGGGTGTTTGTGTGGTTTCCAGGATGTTGCTATGCGGTTGCTAGGGTGTTTGGGTGGTTTCCAAGATGTTGCTATGCGATTGCTTAGGTGTTTGGGTGGTTTCCAGGATGTTGCTATGCAGTTGCTAGGGTGGTTTCCAGGATGTTGCTATGCGATTGCTAGGGTGTTTTTGGGTGGTTTCCAGGATGTTGCTATGCGATTGCTTAGGTGTTTGGGTGGTTTCCAGGATGTTGCTATGCGGTTGCTAGGGTGGTTTCCAGGATGTTGCTATGCGATTGCTAGGTTGTTTTGGGGGGGTTTCCAGGATGTTGCTATGTGATTGTTAGGGTGTTTATGTGGTTTCCAGGATGTTGCTATGCGGTTGCTAGGGTGGTTTCCAGGATGTTGCTATGTGATTGCTAGGGTGTTTTGGGGGGTTTCCAGGATGTTGCTATGTGATTGTTAGGGTGTTTGTGTGGTTTCCAGGATGTTGCTATGCGGTTGCTAGGGTGGTTTCCAGGATGTTGCTATGCGATTGCTAGGGTGTTTTGGGGGGTTTCCAGGATGTTGCTATGTGATTGTTAGGGTGTTTGTGTGGTTTCCAGGATGTTTCTATGCGGTTGCTAGGGTGGTTTCCAGGATGTTGCTATGCGATTCATTACTTAGGAAATCAACCTATTGTTTACCTAGTGCACTAGAAGTAAACAGGGCTCTATTTGAATTCAGTAAAGCCCAATGTATGATCAAAGTAACTCAAATGAATCTCTTTCAGTTAACTGCAAGCTGGCAAAGGCATGTTAAAATATAACTTATTTTAATAAATGTGCATTAATGTATGGGATGAGCAACAAACTCAACCTAAACATGAGCTCCACTCTTATGACAGTAACCATAAAACACCAACATCACAGAAACTCAGTATAACAGAACATCGATCACCAAGTCTCAAAAACACATAAAACAAAACCTACTGTCAACATTTACTCTCACAATACAGTCCCCACTGAGACCTGGACAACAATGAACTCAAAAATGATTCATGTTGCTTACTTTGATATTGGCATCAAAATCATTGTGAATGTTATCACGGTTAGGACTGAATAAAGACGGCGTTTGTTCCTACAGCAGCTTAAAGACACACTAAAACAACTTACTGTGAGACTGTAAAAGTGGCCAAAACACTAATGCTGCCTATAGATTATCCTTCCCTGTTCAAAGACTGGGAAATTCCCCCTTTATGAAGTACAAGATGGAGTGTCTGGTGGATATAAAGATGGCCATCCATCAGTGACAGTAAAATGTCATTGATTACTGAGAGGTGTAATTCACAGGAGACGTTTACTGGACGTTCAGACTCTCCATTAGAGCTTCTGCTCCATAAATCAGACCGTTTCTGCTCACGGCCTCAGGCGCTCAACCCTTTCAACACACCTGAACTCTCTCACGGCCGTACGTGAATCACACCACAAAACACAACAGCTACTGCCGGAAAACCTCCAGGACATTTTACACCAGTGGGGTTGAGCAACAGCTAATGCCCAATGCCCAAACAGTTGTCAATCACAATGCCTACGGTGATTTTAGTCGGTTTCTATGTGGTTACTTGGGAGCTTTTTCCAGGTTGTTGCTAAGTGGATGCTTAGGTGTTGCTATACAATGGCTATGGTGTTTTTAATGGTTTCCAGGATGTTGCTATGTGGTTGCTTGGGAGCTTGGGTGGTTTCCAGGATGTTGCTATGTGGTTGCTTTGAGTGCTGCAATGCAATGGCTATGGTTTTGGGTGGTTCTCAGGATGTTGCTATGTGGTTGCTTTGAGTGCTGCTATGCGATGGCTATGGTTTTGGGTGGTTCTCAGGATGTTGCTATGTGGTTCCTAGGGAGCTTGGGTGGTTTCCAGGATGTTGCTATGTGGTTGCTAGGGTGCTTTGGCTGGTTTCCAGGATGCTGCTATGTGATTACTAGTGTTTTCGGTGTTTCCCAGGATGTTGCTATACGTTTGCTAGGGTGTTTGGGCGGTTTCCAGGATGTTGCTATGTGGTTGCTAGGGAGCTTGGGTGGTTTTCAGAATGTTGCTATGTGGTTTCTTGAGTGCTGCTATGCGATGGCTATGGTTTTGGGTGGTTCTCAGGATGGTGCTATGTGGTTGCTAGGGAGCTTGGGTGGTTTCCAGGATGTTGCTATGTGGTTGCTTTGAGTGCTGCTATGCGATGGCTATGGTTTTGGGTGGTTCTCAGGATGTTGCTATGTGGTTCCTAGGGAGCTTGGGTGGTTTCCAGGATGTTGCTATGTGGTTGCTAGGGAGCTTGGGTGGTTTCCAGGATGTTGCTATGTGGTTGCTTTGAGTGCTGCAATGCAATGGCTATGGTTTTGGGTGGTTCTCAGGATGTTGCTATGTGGTTGCTAGGGAGCTTGGGTGGTTTCCAGGATGTTGCTATGTGGTTGCTTTGAGTGCTCCTATGCGATGGCTATGGTTTTGGGTGGTTCTCAGGATGTTGCTATGTGGTTCCTAGGGAGCTTGGGTGGTTTCCAGGATGTTGCTATGTGGTTGCTAGGGTGCTTTGGCTGGTTTCCAGGATGCTGCTATGTGATTACTAGTGTTTTCGGTGTTTCCCAGGATGTTGCTATGTGGTTACTTGGGAGCTTTTTCCAGGTTGTTGCTAAGTGGATGCTTAGGTGTTGCTATACAATGGCTAGGGTGTTTTTAATGGTTTCCAGGATGTTGCTATGTGGTTGCTAGGGAGCTTGGATGGTTTCCAGAATGTTGCTATGTGGTTTCTAGAGTGCTGCTATGCGATGGCTATGGTTTTGGGTGGTTCTCAGGATGGTGCTATGTGGTTGCTAGGGAGCTTGGGTGGTTTCCAGGATGTTGCTATGTGGTTGCTTTGAGTGCTGCTATGCGATGGCTATGGTTTTGGGTGGTTCTCAGGATGTTGCTATGTGGTTCCTAGGGAGCTTGGGTGGTTTCCAGGATGTTGCTATGTGGTTGCTAGGGAGCTTGGGTGGTTTCCAGGATGTTGCTATGTGGTTGCTTTGAGTGCTGCTATGCGATGGCTATGGTTTTGGGTGGTTCTCAGGATGTTGCTATGTGGTTGCTAGGGAGCTTGGGAGGTTTCCAGGAAATTGCAATGTTGATGCTAGGAAGATTGCATGATTTCAACGATTTCATGATTTTAGTGCATGATTTTGAAGGGATTTTATCCACATGTTTTATGGTCAACCAGATGAAAATGGTCTGTCTGATCGCTTGTAAATCAACAGTACATCTAAACCTATTGTTTAACTAGGGCACTCTATTTGATACTTGTCTTTAAGTGATAGTTTTAACATCAACTCGACTCAAGTCGGTCAGCGAGGGCATGGATATAAATAGAAACGTGTATCAATGAACTGCTCATCTCTTCTCATTTGAGGTCAGAAGTCTCTGATTAGAGAGATCAGCCACAGTCACAGAGAAGCATTCAGTGTGTGTCTGTGAAACAGCTGAGAATGGCTACAACTGTCTATTTGGACAGTAAAAGTAAAAGGCCGATCACACAGGATAGGTTCTTGAATAACTTTTATTTTCTAGATCTTTTTCTGCTTGGTTACTGCTATCTACTTACTGTACAGTAGCAACACAAACTGAGAATCTGTCTTAAAGAAATAATTCCCCCAAGACAAATCCAAGTGACAAAGCCTGTCACACTCCAAAAAAGATTAAATGCACCATAATAGTGTCATAACATTACACTAATGCTTTATATGGTCTTCAACAGTTCCCGCCCCCTTTTTCAGCAGCGTTGGTTCAGGAAGTATTTTTCCCATTCATTTCTCCAAAAGGGATTTTAAAAAAAAGTCTTCGATAAAGAGCTATAAGCCATGAACCAAGCCAATCAGCTAAGAGGTGAATCACAACACTACAGAGACTTTGATGGAGAAATATAAAACTAATTTATAAATGTTGATTATATATATAACAACAACAAAAAAACAACATGCAACAATCCATATATATATATATATATATATGCACACATACAAATATTGAAGTATTTTGAGAGCTTGGTGAGATTGTCTCGATTACATCATTCGTAGTGCTTCATGGCAGTGGGTGGGGCTTTTGACATATGTTGCTTTTTTAACTCAGTGATTGGTGTAACTTTCTGTACAGCATCATGGGTAATGTAGTTTTTCACTAAGAATTCCACTGTTTATTATGATTATTTAAAAAAATTATTAAGCAGAAATAATGCGGCTCTAAAAGAAGCAGACAGATTAACAACCTTGTAGCTTTACAGTAAATTTGAGATGCACTTTGAGATGAATTTTGTACTTTATATACAGAATTTTTTTTTTAACAAGACACGAGGGTGAGTAAACAACAGATCTGTAGTTTCTGAGTGAACTATTCCTTTAAATGGGTCATGAACTGGCTTTTTAATTTTTTTATATTGTTGTCTGAGGTCAACTTATGACGTTTGCTTGGTTTTTACATTAAAAAAACATCAAAATGAATAAGTAATAGGCTATTTTCTACCCTAGTTTTGAGCCCAGCTCAAAAACACTCGGTGTTTATGGGTGTCTCGCACTGAAGACTTGGAAGACTTACGTCCACTGCTGTGAGTGGAGAACAGTTTTGCATATTATAATGAGTTTCACTCTTGATCCGGTTTGTCATCACGAGGTAGGCCTATGTTATTTATCTATGCGTGTAATGCACAAATCGGTGGGCGTGGCTAAACCGGCTGTGTTGAAGTAGGCGTTGATCTTCTTCTGAGGGGGTGGGGTTTTATCCTCTTTGACGTCATAGTTCCCCACTTTGAAAAACGAGTCGTTTGCTGAGCCTGGTGTCAATAAGAGATTTATTGGACTAACAAGGACGTTTTCAGTTCTGAAACTTAATTTGATGACCTCTTAGATGTCAAAACCTCAAGGAAAATTTGATTTCTCAGTTCATCACCCCCTTGAGATCTTTAAACATGTGGCGGTTTGGTGATGCACACGAGATTATTAAATGCTTCACTGTCGACTCTCGAAAGCCCTTGTGTGCCGTGTATGTTATCTGTTTGCTCTGTTGACTTTGGACAATTTGATCAATCACACAGCCTGTAGACGAGTTTTCTACATTCCCTCTAGTCTGGGTTTATCCGTCAGAAACGCCCCTCCACCGCACGGAAAACAAACACGCAGCCGCTCTGGTCAGACACCCTTCCAGCTCCTGTCAGAAAAGAGAGATCAATGACGGTTCAGGACTCTGGAGCTCCAGCGTAACGTCCCCAGCCTCGAGCCATCTCACCTGGATTCCACATCAAACAGCTGCCTGTCACTCAAACACACTCCATCTAACACACCAATCCTTCCGGACGACCGGCTGCATGAGATCAACATCCACTGCTTTCACACTGAGCCAGACTATTAGCTTCTAATTGTAAATCCGTCAGATCTTTATAACAGTATAGCAGACTACTTACATAAAATGCAGTCGTCACTGATTGTATATCTGCCAATAATGTGTCATTTAAATTCTTAGTTTATGATCAAACCTCTGTAGTTTTAAAAGATATAATGCGGTGCAATGCTATGATGATTGAGAGATGAAGAAATAAACTTTCCTCAGACGCCTGATGGATCATATTTGATATCTGATGTTCCTGCTTTTGTGAAACACGCATCAGAAGACGTTTTTCTAAAGAAAAATGTTTGTCTGCATAATCTTTCATAGCCTGATCTATAAAAAACATTTGCAAACCCAGGTTTCAAGGCAGAGTTTATAAATAATATTATCGGCATAAATAATTTTTTGGTGTAAAATTACTTTCACTTATTACTGAAGAACAACAATTTTCTTTTTTAATTACATTATAATAGCAACAGAAAAACAGCATTTAACTCGGCACAGGTTTCTTATTCTTAAAGTCTTTAAAACTGAACAGTTGTGAGAGATTAACAGTTAAAGGGATACTTCGGGATTTAGCATTAAGCTTTGTATTAGTAGAAAACCTGTAGTATTTTCGAATAACCGTGCTTTCCACTCTCATATCCCCCTGAGACGAGAGATTTATGTATTTTCTTGTCTGGAAAAAATCCTCCGATGACGCAAAAATCGTCATTTTGCTTCATCTGAGGATTTTTTGTCCAGAGTCTAAAGACTACAGTCAGTAGTCGGGTCTTCCCCGCATGTCCTCAACCCGCCTATAGAGGGCGATCTCACTCACAGAATGAACACATAGTGTCGGCCATCTTTTTTTGGAAGCTAAGCTAGCAGGCTCTTGTTCTGTGAAAGCTGAGTTAGGGTTACCATCCTCTTTTTCCCGGACTTGTCCGGCATTCAGCTTTTGCTTTCTGCAGTCGCCATTCATTGTTTACATGCACAGCTTTTGTTTCAATCTGACTGAATTCATTCCGATTGGTGGATCTGAATGTAGTGTTTACATGAACGCTACACATAATCTCACTACATCATAATATATGAGCAATACAAGCCTGATGTATCAAATATGATACAAAACATTTTGCTCAGACTTTTATATCCTGTTTAAAGGTTCAATAAACTGTTCAATTTCCAATCATTTAGATTTTTCCCTATTATTTCATATATCAGCCTTTACAGGGTATAAAACTATGGCAGAAACGCACACGTGTAAAAGCACGAGTGCATGTCTTACTTCTTGGAAAGACTACAAACAGAGAGAGCGGTCAAACTCTCGTCTACTCAACCTGGATGTTATTATTATGACCGACTTATTTCAGTCCGAGTCACAGTGTGGCGGTGTGAGTCGCAACCAACGACTTCCTCTGGGTTTCCTGCAATGCATGCTGGTTCTCCAGTCTTGGGATTCTTTCTCTCAAGCATATGATTACGGCTTGGATTAAAACACGACTGCATGTTTGTGGTGGGAGACTGGGCATTGCGGTGTCACTTCATAAGTGGAAACGACAGGCCGTCTGCTGGGCCGCTGTGAGCGAGGGAAACAGGGACGCCTGACCACAAAACACAAAAAAGCAAAGCCAGAAAGAGAGCTGGAACATGGCTGTTGAGTATCGTTTCACCATTTGATGCAACTTAACCAAACAGAATGGAAAGAATGCCTGAAAAAGACACAATTAGAGCTACAAACCAATGTAGGAATGCAGGATCTGCTGCATGTACGTCAACTGAACAGACGTTATTGTAGGATTATTATAGGAAATGAAGAACAGCATACAGTTCAGAAACGCTGTCGCTCTCTCATCGCTCCTGTAATGACATCGGACAGAAACGCACACGACACAACTGGACTAAATAGAGACGCTGCCAGATTACACTAGAGGTGATTCTAGTACAGTACAGATGATCTACCGATGCTACGAGCAATCTGTCTCGGGTCAGAAATGAAAAATTGTGACAAAAATAATCTCAGGCTTCAAAATATGGGACCAAAAAAATTCCTTCATAGTCACCTTGTACTTGATTTAGATTTTATATTGATTTGATTTTATAGTTTAACATGAATACATACACACACACACACATATATATATATATATATATATATATATATATATATATATATATATACACACTGTATATTTAATGTGCAAATCATTTCACAGCAAGTACCAAAACCTTAACACAGTTTTGTACCATTTCGATGAAGAAAACAATGTTAAAAAACAAACAACCAAAATATATTTTCAGTCAAAAATTACCAAAGACCAGCAACATGTTAAAAGTAATATAAATAATAATATATAAGTTATATATATATATATATATATATATATATTAGGGCTGTCAAAATAAAAGTATAAAAAAAGTTAAAAAAAGTAATAAAAGTTTGTGTTTACATAATATATGTGGATGCAATGTGTATAATTATTGTGTATATATATATATATATATATGCATATGCATGTATTTAAGAAAAAATATTATTTATATATAAAATATTTATATTTATATATAATATAAATTATATATAAATCTATATACAGTATGTACATGAAAATAAAATATATAAATATATACTTCTTAAATATATACAAGCATGTGTGTATTTATATATATATAAATAATTATACACAGTGCAACCACATATATTATGTAAACACAAACTTTTATTTTGTATATAATATATATAACTTATATATATATATATATATATATATATATACACATTCTATATACACATGCATAATATCAAATTTCATACAATAAATATATGTGTATGCATATACACACACAATAAAAAAATAATTAAAAAAAACTTAAAAAATACTTTTCTTGAAAACCAATCCAAGAAGGTAAATAATGCATGTTATTAAAAAGCAAATGTCTGACATGAGATTCACTCATATTTTTAATGCTGATTTTTGTCTTAAAACCGAGGCTATGTTACTGTATGTGTGACAGACAGATCACAGTACAGCACATTTCAACCGAAGGGTGAATTAATACATGGAAATTATGAGGAGAAACTGCAGCGCTCCTTTGCATAATCAGCCTTTAATTGAGCCCAGAGCCATATGTGTATGCTGAGCATTCTGGGCTCTGACTAATGGGGCATGAGCTGGTTAAATGAAGCGTGGCAGAAGAGAGCAATCCAGACCTGATATGGACACACACACACAGACGGTGCGCACACACACACACACACCCCAGATGGTTGCGCCACAGCTTGATGGATCTGAATCTGGGAAGATCGGCTGCATGTGATTGCCTAGATATGTCATCGTGATGCAAAGATATATCAGACACACAGACAGAATGCATCATGGGATGAGTAGTTCATCAAAATATCTAAGGTGTACAGGCCTTTGTCTTTAATTGCGTCAAATCAACATTTGTAGTGAATTGAGTGAATTAATATGTGAATTTTTCAACAGTCATGGAAAGAATCTGTTTTTTTTTTTTGATTGCAACTTTTTCTGACTTTTTTTCTTGCAATTCTGAGTTTATGTCTGTTTATGTCATCCGATTCTGAGGAGAAAAGTCTGAATTGTGAGATATAAACTTTCAATTGTGAGGAAAAATGTCAGAACTGAGAGATAAAAACTAAAGTCACAATTTTTTATTCTGTGGTGGAAACAAGCTTGCATAAAAATGTCTATAAATGTGTTTCAAATATAAGTGAAAAGTATAAGTGCAAAACTTGCAGTTGTTTTGTGTGTCAGCGTCTCGTCTTACAGCTGTAGTGATGAAAATGTAGTTCATCTCCGACCCCATGCTGCATACCCTTATTGTCAAGTGTATTAATTAGCCTATTTTGTGTATACTTAACGATGCACACAGTTTAATGAATTACAGGTCATGAATATAAATGAGGGAGGAGTTGGAAAGGAGGATATCTGCTTGGGAAATTTGTTGCATATTTGCATATTTTTACAATCTCGTACACTGTAACATGGCCTGGATAAACCTTCAGCTTTTAATTAAGATCCGGCTTCAGCGTTTAGGGAGCTCAGAGAAGTTTGAGTTCTGCAAAGAATATTCATATTTCAGGCACGTTTCTCTGTATCTGTAGTCAATTTTCGGTGAGATGCATATTCAGGATATTTCTGGAGGGCTGTCGCCTCTCTAACAGATGCTGGTCTCTTATTAAGCCAAAATAAGGACTTGAACTTGCCATCTCTTGCTAATGTTTGGGTCACTCAAAACTTAATGAATGATGAATAATGTTGGCCCACAAACAAGGAAGGAAGGATGGATGTAGAATGGATAAATGGATGGATGTAGAAGGGATGGATGGATGGATGGATGGATGTAGAATGGATGGTTGGATGGATGGATGGATGGATGTAGAATGGATGGATGGATGTAGAATGGATGGATGGATGTAGAATGGATGGTTGGATGGATGGAGGGATGGATGTAGAATGGATGGATGGATAGATGTAGAATGGATGGATGGATGTAGAATGGATGGATGGATGGATAGATGTAGAATGGATGGATGGATGGATAGATGTAGAATGGATGGATGTAGAATGGATGGATGGATGGATAGATGGAAGGAAGGATGGATGTAGAATTGATGGATGTAGAATGGATGGATGGATGGATAGATGTAGAATGGATGGATGGATGTAGAATGGATGGATGGATGGATGGTTGGATGGATGGATGTAGAATGGATGGATGGATGGATAGATACGTAGATGTAGAATGGATGGATGGATGTAGAATGGATGGATGGATGTAGAATGGATGGATGGATGGTTGGATGGATGGATGGATGTAGAATGGATGGATAGATAGATGTAGAATGGATGGATGGATGTAGAATGGATGGATAGATAGATGTAGAATGGATGGATGGATGTAGAATGGATGGATGGATGTAGAATGGATGGATGGATGGATGTAGAATGGATGGATGGATGGATGGATGGAAGGAAGGAAGGAAGGATGGATGTAGAATGGATAGATGTAGAATGGATAAATGGATGGATGTAGAATGGATGGATGGATGGAAGGAAGGAAGGAAGGAAGGAAGGAAGGAAGGAAGGAAGGAAGGAAGGATGGATGTAGAATGGATGGATGTAGAATGGATAAATGGATGGATGTAGAATGGATACATGGATGGATGTAGAATGGATGGATGGATGTAGAATGGATAAATGGATGGATGGATGGATGTAGAATGGATAAATGGATGGATGTAGAATGGATGGATGGAAGGAAGGAAGGATGTCACACAGACAAGGATTTTGGATATTGCCGTCTTTGTAGGGACATTTTGTCCCCAATAACACACACACACACACACACACACACACACATGAAATCAGTGCACCACAGTATCAGTACTGTATGAGTAGATTGATGTGTTTCTCATGATCAGTCCAGTATAATTCACGCATGTTCTTCATGCACACATCCTCACACACGAATTACACGTTCTCCAGATTCACTCTTTCTGTCCACAACAGAGCAGGTCAATATTTCATCTTTCACACCATCAAGCAGCAAAGACCCGACATCACATCAGAATCTCAGAGCAGCCGATCAATTATTCTCATACGCCGAAACAAATTGACCGGAGGTCAGGGAGAGAGAGGACTAATGCTTACACTGCAGTCAAAACTTTGCAATAAAGATTTATTTATGTTTTTGAAAGAAGTCTCTTTTGCTCACCAAGGCTACATTTATTTTCATCAAAAATCAAGTAAATATTCTGAAATATTATTACTATTTAAAATAACAGTTTTTCGTTGTAGTATGTTTTAAAATATAATTTATTCCTGTGATCAAAGCAGAATTTTTACTCCAGTCTTCAGTGTCACATGATCCTTCAGAAATCATTCTAATATGCTATGCTGCGCTATACACATTTCTAATTATTAATAATATTGAAACATTTTTGAAAGTTTGTGTAAGATTGTTTTACTTCTAAAAAGGAAATTCATAATTGTATTCAGCAAGGGCTTTTAAAAGTGTTTTTGTTTTTAAATAAATGCTGTCTTTAGAACTTTCTATTAATCAGAGAATCCTAATCATGAATCATCATAAAAAAAACAAGCAAACCTGTTTTCAGCATTGAAAATAATAGAAAATCTTATTTGAGAAGCAAATCAGCATATTAAATTGATTTCTGAATTTCATTGTGTTACAAGCAAATTATGAAAGTATGTGAGATTTATTTTTACACATTTAAATTTTCTAATTTCAAATAAAAAACTAGGGGGGAAATTTGTAAAAATGTAAAGAAATTCATCCGTCAAACGATTAATCGTGATTAATCGCATCCAAAATAAAATTTGTGTTTAATATATGTGGGTGCACCGTATATATATAAATATTTATTAAGAGGATCAGCCCCATGAGATGAAACATCTCGTTTTCATGGGGGTCCTCAGTAATATTTCCAAACAATAACTAAAAGTAAAACAACAGAGTAGATACAATATACAAGATACAAGAAAAACCTCAATGCACACTCACACACACCTGCACCCACACACACACAAGTATATAATTATTTTACATAAATAAATATATATATATATATATATATATATATATATATATATATATATAGTATATACATATATATATATAAATACACACACATGCTTGTATATATTTAAGAAATATTTTCATGCATTTACGGTATATAGATTTATATATCATTTATATCATATGTAAATATAAATATTTTATAATAATATTTTTTTCTTAAATATACATGTATGTGTGTGTATTTATATATATATAATAATTATACACAATGCACCCACATATATTATGCAAACACAAACTTTTATTTTGGATGCGATTAATCGTGATTAATCATTTGACAGCCCTAATTTTTACACATTTAAATTTTCTAATTTAATCATAATTTAATTTTCTAATTTGCGATTAATCACATTCAAAATAAAAGTTTATATTTTCATATATATATATATATATATATATATATATATATATAAATACACACACATACTGTATATAGATTTATATATAATTTATATTATATATAAATATTTTATATATAAATAATTTTTTTTCTTAAATATACATGCATAAAATAATTATACACAGTGCACCCACATATATTATGTAAACACAAATTTTTATTTTGGATGCAATTAATCACGATTAATCGTTTGACGGTCGTAATAACTACATATATACCCACACATCAGAACCTCGAAGCATCCGATCAATAATTCACATTATACGCAGAAACAAATTGAACGGGGGTCAGCAAGAGAGAAGACCAGCGTTTACACGTCTCAGAAGACTGCAACACCGCCAGTGTACCGTGGGGAATCCCAAAAAGTGCAAATATTTCATTTGTAAGTGGGGAGATTCCTGCATTTCGGTGTGGCGAGTAATTACGTCCCTCCGGTGCTCGAATTATGCAAACGCTGCGTGGGGGGCGGAGCCACGGGGCCTTTGATAAGCCGAGCGTGATGCGAGTGAGTGAGGCCGTGACAGGCGAGGAAAAACACACATTCATTCCCGTCACAATGCCGAACAGCACTTTTAATTAAAGCTTATCAAGCAGCATGAATTATGCATTAATTCCTTCAGAATCTCACGCTCAAATATTCCCGGCGTTCATCAGGAGAGATAAAACCCAGAAGACCTGATATCTGCTGCCTGGGACAAAACAAACGCGTCAATGCCTTTATCGCCGTCTGTACATGCAGGGAGCAAAGCCCTCGATTAAAACACAATCACTGAGCAGCGTTTGTGCGGCACTGCTGGAGCACCATTACCAACTACAAAAAGAGACCAAGTGGAGACCGGACACAGTCCATGGGAGTCCGGCTCCCTGCTGGAGAACTTAATGAGCGATCCGGACGCAGACAGACAGACAGTTCACCATCAAATCAGCAGAAATGAATACATTCTGACTTAAGACAATGCAGCCTTATTTCTCTTTAACATTTAACATAACATAACATCGTTTAACATTTATGCTGTTGAGTTGTCAAATATTAAAGGGATACTCCACTTTTTTTGGAAATAGGCTGATTTCCAACAGTTGAGTTTTACCGTTTTTGAATCCATTCAGCCGATTTTCTGATATTTAGAAGAATATCAGTAACCAGACAGTTTCTGGTCTCATTGACTCCATAGTATATATTTTTTCCTACTATTAAAGTCAATGAGACCAGAAACTGTCTGGTTACTGATATTCTTCTAAATATCAGAAAATCGGCTGAATGGATTCACAAACGGTAAAACTCAACTGTTTAACTCTGAGGGAGTTGTAAAATGAGCCTATTTCCAAAAAAAGTGTATCCCTTTAAATGTATTACTACTTCTTAAAAAGTGACAGTCCACCAAAAAAAAAAATTAAAAAAAAATCACATTTTATAATTTACTCATCCTCATGTTTTTCCAAACCTGTATGTTTCTTTCTTCTGCAAAACACAAAAGAAGATATTGAATTTTGGAAACCAAAAGAATTCAGTTCCCATTGACTTGCATTGATTCCCCCCCCCCCAATTTAATTTAAGTCAATGTGAACTGAAACTGTTTGGTTGCCAAAATTCTTCAAACATTTTTCTTTTGTGTTCTGCAGAAGAAAGAAAAATACAGATTTGGAACAACATGAGGGTGAGTAAATTATGAAATAAGGATCTTTTTTTTGTTGGACTGTCACTTTTAAGTAGTAGTAAAACATTTAATATTTACAAAGCAAACAACATGAAAGTTAAACGATTGACAGTAAGATCCAGTGATCCAAACAACTAAACTTTTTTGTAAAAAATTCCACCATTTTGATTTTAAAATGTATCATTAGGTGATTCGTGTAGTTCATAATTTAATGTTATGAAACAATAAACATGAACAGAGAGGTTTTTACCTGAACGGAGTTCGTGGTTCGACTTGTCTTTGTCGAGAGCTGTCTCACTCCTCCATAGGCTTCTATGTTATTGAAACTTGCCGGTCCAGAAAAGTTATTAAAGACATCATTAAAATAGTCAGAGTGACTACAGTGGCTCAATCTTAAGTTTATCAAACGACGAGAATACTTTTTGTGCGCAAAAAACAAACAAAAATAACGACTTTATTCAACTATTCATTTCCTTCTCTGTGCGACTCGAGATTTCACGTAGTGTAACAGCGCAGCGCTATAGTGTTGTACGTCACACGCATCACACACATGACCAGCGTCGGCCAATAGTGAGCCTAGATTCTGATGTACAACACAGAGGCGCAGCGCTGTTATGGCGCTTTTCCACTACACAGTACCAGCTCGACTCGCCTTTGTTTGGTTTTCCACTGTGTAAAAGTTGTACCTGTTGCTGCATCGGGTACTTTTTTGTATCACCTCTGGAGAGGTTCTGAGCGGATACTAAAATGTGACGTGAAAACAATGCCGACTGCTGATTGGTCAGAGAGAATCGTCACTATTCACTGCGTCATCATTGTACGCATCAGATGGAGTATCCAGAATAACCCCGCCATTTTTAAATAGTTTGGCCAGAGATAGTTACTAAACTTACTACTATTATTATGGCAACTCGGACGAATACGCCGTGGTCAAACGAGGAGGTGGAGACTTTCCTTTGTTCGGTGGCCGAAGAGAGGATCCAGCGAGAGCTTGATTGGGCAACAAGGAACGAAAGGCGTTGCTATGACGACCGGGTACTATTTGTGGCGGCACTGTCTGCAATGGAAAACGGAGCAAGTCGAGGCGAGCCGTGTCGAGCTGGTACTGGTAGGGTTGCATTGATATGACAATTTTGGCCGATACCGATAACCGAAAATTCTTTATATTTGAAAGCCGATAACCGATATAATGGCCGATAAATCTAAATCAATATTTTTAAATTGTTGAGAGACTGACTATAAAAAAAATCCTCATTAAAAGCCAAGATACAAACACAATTGTGGTGTTCTTATTTTAATGTTGTGTAGCCGATATGACATTTTGCACTTTAACTGGATTTTCCTTTTTTTAAGTGATTTCAATCGTATTTCAAGCAATTTAAAAGCATCATGTTGAACAGTGCGCATCTAAAGTGCCTCAGCACATTATTTATCGGCTTTTAGATATCGGCTTAATGTTCTTGTTGGGCCGATAACGATGACATTAAAATTGATCATATATCGTCCGATACCGATAATGTGGCCGATATATCGTGCATCCCTAGGTACTGGAAATGGAAAAGCGCCATTACACGAGACAGCGAAACAGCTCTCAGATTTATTCAAAAATATCTTAATTTGTGTTCCGCAGATGAACAAAAGTCCGACAGAACTTTTAGGATTTAGGGTGTACTATCCCTTTAAGGCAAGGTAACACTGGGTCTCTTCAGCAATGCAGCAGAAGTCATCCAGGTGTATTTTTAGTCGGTGGAGGTAATAATTCTCATAACTCCACAACTGAGGTGAGCTGGATTCAGTCTAATGGATTCGCCGACCCATTGAGCCTCGTGAAGTGACACTAACGTGCTTTTACTACACAGTCTGTATTCACACACTCACTCAGGCCACGTGTGTGTAAGTGGGCCAGACTGTTTGGAAGGGCTAAGAGTCTCACTGTCAGAAATCATTTTCTCATTCTGCTTTACCTTCCTGTCCTGCATGATCCTGATAAAGAAACTCCCTCAGCGTGAGTGAAGCCAATCCCACCATGACACACTAAAAACCCACCGCTCTGCAGAGAGAGAACCACAGGCTTAATACAATATGGCATTTGCATGAAACACACAGAACACACACAGTCCCAGCGGTGGAAACCTGAATCTTTGACAGAAAGAAAACTTTCTGCAATTAACGTTTTTTTAAAAACGAGGACAGTTTAAACCTTTTATTGTCAGGTTTAGCTCACTTCTGGGTGCAAATTTGTCCCAAAAGCATAGTTAAGTAGGTCTATGCAAACACACGTGCGCAAAAACGTCTGTTTCACAATATTTATGCAGATAATCACCTATTATCTGTCGTGATGTTATCGTCCTGGAGCTGCACTTTTAAAATAGAGACGTGTTGTTGTGTAGACACGAATAAAACCAGCACAACATCATCAAACTTCTACAGTATGTGGTTGTTTTGTTTGGGTTTGGGAAAGTTTGTAGAGAGGCAGGTGCGTGCGTGTGTGTGTGTGAAGCTGTTTGACACGACGATCTGAGAGCGCTGCCTGTAAGCCTGGATAATTACCCTCCACCCGTCTCTCTCTCTCCACCTGACTGTCTGACAAACACACTGCGGTAACAGTACCACCTGAAACATGTCACATCTGACAACACCTAACTATCAGTCGGCCTGCCTACCTACCTACATCCCTGTCTGTCTGTCAATCTACGTCTATCTACCAACCAACCTGTCCATCTACGTATTTATCGGACTGGCAACCTCCCTACATACCCGTCTATCTCTCAATTTGTCCCCATTTCAGAAGATTACAGAAAAACATGAGCATCTTCACCTCAATATCAGCAATGAATCACTAGACAAAAACTTTTTCTAGAGCGCCGACTTGTTCAGATCTGAAAAGAGTGTCAACAGACTGCGGTATACACATGCTCAAACTTTTTAATGACCAAACTCCAGCTGGAGCGTGAAGAGGACCGAGTGAGGTGTGTGTGAGGAGCGCAGGAATCTGACCGGGCGGCTGGCGCTCTTCAGCGTCTTCTAGAAGCTCATTAGAAGAGCCCATATGTCGGGAGAGAGAGCGTGAGCGTGTGGGTCTTGGTTTTCATGTCGCACGCCACCGTAGTCGCCTGCCACTTCATGCTCCGCAGCGGCACAAACGCTTTCATCTGTAAACGGGATGCGTTATAATTGAGATGCGACCGCCAAGATGTGGTGACATTTAGCGCCTGATCGAAACGCTTGCACCGTTTTTCCCAGCAGACTTTACGCACAGCAATTCAGAGATGTAATTAGAGAAGTGAAACTTTTTTTTGGGACGGCCATTTCCAGTTGCACAAATGAAACGAGGGAATCATCACACAACTCTTTTTAAAGTTGCTCCAGTTTGGTTGCAGCTCAGAGAGTTCGCCATCTGTCTGGGCCTGGGCGAGCATCAGCGAGGCCCGTCAACCTTCTAACTTCAAGGATTTTCAAAAAAAAAAAATTTCAGAGTTTTGCTTAAAAATTTTAATTCTAGTTCCTCACATTCCAATTTGCAATTTTGCATCCTGTCTGCTAATCTCAACTCAAATTCAGGAATTGAATCGGAATTTAAAGCCATTCTCAACTTAATTCTGAATGTTGCACAACCGTGGTAAACTTGTTTCCCATTAAAGGTACAACATGCAGGATTTTTGCAGTAAAATATCCAAAAACCACTAAGACAATGTTATATTATTTGTTGAGTTGATTACTTGCAATATCCCAAATGTTTCCAACTATTTGTAAATCGTGAGAAAAATGCGGGGCAATTTTCGGGGCAAAAAAGTTTATAAGCTACCAGAAGATTTCACGTACGTCTCTCAAACCAGTCACATCCAGTGATCAGTTCCTCTAGAGTATCATCCACCACATAAACAACACTGCTTATCCACCGAAAGCCAATCAGAATGGAGCCGTCGTTGTCCGTCAGCGTTTGACCTTCTGATGTGTACATCGACATGAGGCCACACGTTTAGAGAATGTGTGTATCTGCACACACAAACACACTTTGAGGTGTTCACTGTGCCAGTAGAGTGTGTTGAATGTGTAAGTGTGTGTGTGTCAGTGCAGATAAACAGCTGGCTGCTGTACACACCGGACAGTCTGTCTGTGGCTCTTATCTTCAAAGAGTCAGTGAATCGCTGCTGGCCTGAGACACGCGCCAACTGACCCAGTCAAACCAGTGCCAATCTGGACCGCCAACCCAACAAACAAACAAACAAACACTGCTTTAGTCAACACTGTTCACACTCACACTGATCAAATCATATCAGAAGTGAACTGCATCAACTACATGAACATCAACAACTCTGTTCAATGATAATATCACATTTGTTTTATATTTCTTATTAGGGCTGTCAGTTAAACGCGTTATTAATGCCGCGTAATAATATTAATGTCAATTTTAATTGCACGATTAACGGTCTTTTTGGCCTAGCAAACTTTGTCGTTTTCTTTCACATGCTTTTGCAACAGGACGTGGAATGCGTGCGTTGCGCTATGAAACCCATTCATTTCAATGGCTTGCGCCACGCGAGGACGTTTTGTTGCTTCGTCGACCAAAGCGCAAGCGGATCTAGCTACACTGTAAAAAATAAACCGTAAATTTTACGGTAAAAAACCAGCAGCTGTGGTTGCCAGAACTTTACCGTTAAAAATACGGTAGGAACGTTAATGGTTTTACAGACTTAACTTAAAATTTACAGTAATAAACCGTAATTTATTTTCTGATAAAATGTGGATTCACCAACTTATTGATGTATTGATATCTGTTTTAGACCATTGTAATACACTGTCAACCAACAATAATCACAGCAGTGAAGAGAGTTACATGAGCAATCACAGCTCATCACAAGTGAATACTTGTATAAAGCAACACTTAATTAAAGAAGCTGCACAATGTCATTCACACAAACATTAAGCACCATCATGGTAGCACACATGAAATTAAAAAAATGCAATAAACATTAATTTAACAACATTAAATGTAACATATAACCCTAATGTACATAACTGATTAGGAAAAAAAACAATAAAACTATGAGGAACCATAGTTATTTCAACAAAAATACATAAAAGGTGAATTGTCACACAGGGAATTGTGGGAATGTCAATTTTACGGTTTTTCACTGTAAATTATACAATGATTTGTTCTTTTTCACTTTCAAAAACTGTAAATTTAACGGTATTTTACTGTAAAATTATATTACAGTTATTTACCGTGTATAGTACGGAAACTTTCTGTTTACCAATTAACAGTTTTGCACTGTAGCATTTTTACAGTATTTTACCGTTAAAACCACGGTTATTTTTTACAGTGTAGACCGGAAACAAAACAACAGGCACACCGCACACACACTCGCTTCGGCTTGCGAGCCGGCCAAATAGTTGATTACGTTAAGTTTTGAGTGGATGACGAACGCGAGACACCGAAATGAAGCTTAGAATAGATAAAAATGTGCGATTAATCGTGAGTCGACTATGACATTAATGCGATTAATCGCGATCAAATATTTGAATCGTTTGACAGCACTACTTATTATATTTCTTTATTTTATATGTATATGTAAATGATTTAAAGCAGCCCTGTCCACAAAAACAGACAGATCTATTGCAGCATTAAAGACTTTAGACGCACTCTGTCATAGCGCGCTCATGACATGAATAATGTAAAAGCATCCAGTAACAAAGCCAGTCTGTCCAAAAACAGACACTCCACACAACAGAATCCATATCAATCACCTTGGGCCCTTTAATTTATGCTAATGTCATGCAAAGCCATTGCAGCTGATAGGTGGCTTCTTGCATCAGCAGCGCGACTTCCACAACTACCCAGAAACTTCAGCTATCTGATGTCATCTTTATGAATGCACGTACCTCCGTGGCATTCAATGGAGAAGCCCAACACGTCTAGCACCGTCACGTCTTTCACTAAATTAGGCGTTTTACCATCAGCAAGGGCTTTTCTGTCCCTAAAGAAAGAGAGACCTATAGATCATCCAACCTTTTTCTATCTTTTCTGACCCCAATTTCATCCCAGTGACCCTCCTCTCATTGGCTCCGTGAAGCCCTCGGCCTCTTTTCTGGTGTCTGACAGATATTGTGGCGTGGTGTGTGAGAGAGGCGTGTCATTTAGTCTGCGATGGGCTGAAGCTTCATCTGTGCTCAATAGCAGCTCTCAAAGCTTCCATCAGCAGCACAAAGGCTTCCTGCTGGGGATTTCCTCTGAAAAGGTTCCTGCAACAACTCTTCTGATGAACAATACAGAACTGGAGAACTTGCCTAGGTCTTGGTGGACTTTTCTTGTCACAGAAACATACAGTGGCCTAAAAAATACTATGGAAAAATGGAAAATCACACGCAGAACATAATGCATCCCATAATCAAAAGAGAAAATAGAGATATTTTGCAAAAAGCAACAGTTAAATGGTCCTTAAACTAGGTATCTCAAAAATATGAGAAATTAAATTTTGCATAAAAACCAAGCCTAAAAATCTTAGATTGTCCTCAAAATATTTAAACTACATCCCTTTACTCCTAACAAACATCTTTTAATTAAATGTTTAGCTTGAAATTGTATCAAATCTATAAAACATTTCATCTTTATCTTTAAGAATGAGTTTTCCTTTTAAAAAAAAATCAAATAATTATATTTTGCATTAAAAAATTAAACATAAAAATGAGAAATGGTCATAAAAACAGGCTCAAATATTTCGTCTATGGTTTCACTCATAACAAACATGTTTTCATAAATAAATTGACATTTGAACAAAAATCCCACTTGCTTTGTAATATAATGACATTCTTTTCATCCAATTTTTTGCTTGAAAAAAAAAGGATCTCACTTGCTTAATGACATTCAGACCATCCATTTTTCAAAAAAGTCATAATTCTGCATTAAAGAAATTAAGCATAACAGTTTTAGATTGTCCACAAAATATTTGTCTTCATTTTAAACTACATCACTTTACTCCTAACAAACGTCTTTTAATTAAATGTTTAGCTTGAAATTTGATCAAATCTATAAAACATTTCTTCTTTATCTTTAAGAATGAGTTTTACCCTCAAAAATCAAAGAATTATATTTTGCATTAAAAAATTAAACATAAAAATGATAAATGGTCATAAAAACAGGCTCAAATATTTTGTTTTCATAATTTTTTGGCTGGAAATTTAAAAATTGACATTTGAACAAAACCCCCATTTCCTTTGTAATATAATGACATTCTTTTCATCCAATTTTTTGCTTGAAAATTGAAAACAAAAACACTTGCTTAATGTCATTCAGACCATCCATTTTTTTAAAGTAACTTTTTGCTTTAAAGAAATTAAGCATAAAGATTTTAGATGATCCTCAATATTATTATTCGTCGCTTTTTTAAACAATATTGAAATTTTGAAATTTAAAATAAATCACATGCTCCCGCATGTAATTCATTTTTAAGAGTGACTTTAGTGTCAAAACCTTGTAATGTGAGAGACGAGTATGAAAACGTTCAGTCTTTGAAATCTCCCTAAACATGCAGGAAATCTTTGCATGTGACGTCTCATGGAGCGTGAACGCTTCTAAATCAGATGTGTGTGGATTAGAGGAGCGTCTCTGAGCTCCACGGAGCCTGTCAGGTTGAGAAGGCCGAGCACAAAGCGTGTGATTTCAATATGAATGGAGCGGTGGAGGGAAGGACACGGCTCTCGCAGTGGGGTGACTTCCCTTCTGAGCAGCGTTCTCCATCACAAACACACGCGTGCTAAAAACACAGCGCAACTTCTGCATGCTGACAAGCAAAACACTTTCCTTTCATATCTGCACTTCATGAGCATGTCAAAGAGAAGATCACTGCAGAGATGAAATATTAGGGGACCTATTATACCCCTTCTCAAAGTCTTGATTTTGTTTTTGGGGTCTACTAGAATAGGTTAAAAAAAACATTTTTCACATATTCTCCATTATCGCAGCTCCTCTTTTCCCACTCTATCAGTAACGCTCTGTTTCTGTCCTCTCTTTCAAGCACAATGGCCCTCATTTATCAAAAGTGCATACACCAAATTTCCAGCCTACACCCAAAACCACGGTGACTTTGAGATTTATCAATATGGACGTTGGCGTACGGCACGCTCGAATCCTACGCCAGCTCAGGAGGTGGTGTACGCACGTTTTGAGTAAGTGCGGAAATGCGTAGAAGGACAATTCCTAACACCACAAAAAGCACTGACAAACTAAAAGATGTGATATATTATGACCCGCAGTAAAAAAAACAACATCATAGTAGTTATAAACCTCAGTGTTTATTTTTGTGCAACCTGGACTTCAATGTTTAATTAGTGTGACTTTACCAAAGCATTTGATTTGTAAGCATATGTATTCCTTCAGTTGCGAGCCTGTGACGGATATTGTGACGTGTTCGTTCCCGTAAGAAAATAACAGATTTTGTAGCTAGGAAGGATCATGAAACCAGTCTAATTTTAGACTAAAAGACATTGCAAATAAATTGTGATTATCCAATATGTACACAGTGGAATGCTTTCCACTAAAGACTACTATTTTCCTATTTTCCGTTGGGGTACACAATATATAAGTATATGGCTGATATATATATGCGATTGACAAAATATGTGTGTGTTATTTCCACGTCTAGTGCATCAAGGTCTCTTTTACTGTAATTCAAGCCATTCTGTGAGCTGCACGTGTCTAAATCAACACTCTGAAACCAGCAGCGCATTTATTTATTTGCTGGCAACCAGTCAAAATAAAAGCTTGATGGAACAAATTTTACAGTAATTTTACGGTAACACTTTATTTGAAGGGGTGTGCATAAGACTGACATGACACTGTCATAAACATGACATAACACCTGTCATGAACATGAAGGAGTCTTTATGAATGTTTATGACTTTTGTCATTAAGTGTCATTCGGTAAATTATGACACTTTTAATGCAAAGTTGACATTGTTTAAAATGTCTTTGTTATGACAACTTGACATTAACCAAGAAATCATAACTAGTTCCACTAAAGTTTTCCACTTCACTTGAGGTAAGGGAAAATATTAATGACACTGTTGTTAAAGCATTTGACAGTGTAATAACCCTTAATGACATCTTTATAACTAGTACAATGTGTTCCACTTTACTTGAGGACAAGTAAAATATTCATGACACAGTTATAATGGTGTCATTACGGCCAAAATCACAACCAACCACATATGACAGGGTAATGTAATGTTAACACAAAGCTAAATAACTTCTTAAAGTTTGATCATTAAACCTGTTATGACATATTTGTGACAGGTTATGATTTCTTGGTTAATGTCAAGTTGTCATAATCAAGACATTTTTGTCTTTGTTAATGTCATGTTGTCATAACAAAGACATTTTAAACAATGTCAACTTTGCATTAAAAGTGTCATAATTTACCAAATGACGCTTAATGACAACAGTCATAAACATTCATAAATACTCCTTCATGTTCATGACAGGTGTTATGTCATGTTTATGACAGTGCCATGTCAGTTTTATGCACACCCCTTCGAATAAAGTGTTACCAATTTGACAGTAAAATAAATGTAATATTATTTAATAATCACAATAAATTCATTGGTTTAATTTAAGTTAGTCTCGAAAAGTGTGTTCATACTTTTTTTTTCTATAAATCATTCAGCCCTACATGGATTTAGCACTTTAAAGTCTTTAAACATGTGGCTCTTGGCTCTTTTCAACATTATATTCAATGCAGATAGACTGCACAACAACATCAGCCCCAATCATTCTAGAATGCATGGCTGCGTCCAAAATCACATACTTCCCCACTACTGTACTGTATATAGTAGGCGAAAAACAGTATGTGACAAAAGAACTGCGTCTAATATAAGTAGAAAAAAAGTACCCGGATGACCTACTACTCCCAATCTGATCCCGAAGTGTGGTGTGGACACTTTACTATCCCATAAGGCCACAGGAGAGGATCCGTGAATGGCAGTGAAGCGACGTAACTGACAAATGTAGTACAACCATGTAGTTCAAATGTAGTTCATTCTGTGTAGATACTTTTTTAGCGCTTGCAAAGCAAGTACTTATTCAAAATAATACCTGCTCCAGACAGTATGTGATGGATGCAGCCTAATTCTTTACAAATAGAGTTATTTAAGTCACCCGGCGAAACTTCCTGTATTCTTTCATATCGCAGAAAAACAAATATCGCAATGTCAGTTTTTTCCATATTTATCACACCATCACCATCAACATGCAAGCATACACACGCAGGACTCTCTGCACACATGAGGTCCATCTGCCGCACATGGAGCCCCTGAAATGACTCGTCGTCTCCTCCTCTGTCATTATTGTGTGTTATTCTCTAATGCAGACGGGTTGCAGAGGTCCGCGGCTTCCCGGGGCTCCGGCGTAAATCTCCCAGAGCACCTGCCTGTAATTTGACTGCTAATCCCTCGTTCCCTCCGTCACTGCATTACAGCCATTATGGGCTTTAGCCAGCCACATGACATGCTCCCGTACACACCGCAAATGAAATGCAAATACAGCCTCTTTCTGGACATAATGAAAATGACCTTCGCTGCCCCGCAAGAGTGAATCAGACGCTGACGTGTGTTTGAACATTGGTTCATCGATGACTAATACTGTTATCTAAAGAGGGCAGTGGCAGATAAGGGCTAATGCAATATTTAATCATAGCACACACATACACACTGAAATTCAACACTTTTTCACACTTAGATATTCTTTCTCAAAACATTACATAGTACTTTTCGTTTTATTTTCATCTCTATAATTTTACTCACTCTAACAAACATATTTTAATTACATTTTTAGCTTCAAATTTGAAGATTGAAATTTGATGTAATCTATTAAATAACCTATGGGCTATATGCACGCATAAGTTCCGCATTTGACGTAAGGATGCTCGTCCATTTCCGGTTGTGTAGATTAAAGCGGAGGAAAACCGGAGAAAACGGGATTATGGCAGAGTCTTCAATATTTACTGTCCTCCCGTCTTTGAAACGAAACGTACATACGTTTAGATGTAATTTTATATATAGTTATGTTTATTTAATATAATTTTAAAAAGAAGCATAAACACAACGAGGGGTGTCTGTTTTATCTGTTTTTGTGACTAACGTTTCATTAGTATAACCATGGAGTATAAAATTCAATATAAATTCTCGGTATTGCATTGGACTCTATGATCGGCGGAAGTTATCGAGCATCCCTAATGCTTCACCGGAAATAACGCCGTGCATAGAGCCCATTGAATCATAACTGAACTGAAAAACAATAACTAATCTGCAAGGTCACATTTTCTGTTTCTCAAAACATTACATGGTAGTTTTCAAATTTATTTTCAACACTATATCTATAATTGAAGAGTTCAGATGAAAAAGCCTCTAAATGCCATTTGACATTTTCTTCTTTAATGATGATTTTTTATCAAACTTGTATATTTGAGTTCAGTAATTTCACTTAAATGGCAATGATACTTACCTATTAATTGTTATTTAAGTGAAATTACTGAACTTAAATATGCAAGTTTGATAAAAATCATCATTAAAGAAGAAAATTTCAAATGGCATTTAGAGAATTTTGCATCTGAACTCTTCAATTTTACTCACTCTAACAAACATATTTTAATTACATTTTTAGCTTCAAATTTGAAAATTGAAATTTGATCAAATCCATAAAATAACCCATTTGCTTTTGACGATGAAAATCCTTGAATCATAACTGAACTGACAAACAATAACTAATCTGCAAGGTCACATAATAACTATGTTATTAATCAATTGTATGCACTACATACTTTACAATATGCAATAAACAACATGCTAGTGCCATTTCAAACATAAGCAGAGACCGTCGAACCATCAGAGCGTGTGGAGCGTCGTGTGTTGTACCTGTTTGGGTCCCGGCGGGCGCTCGTCCAGGTCAGTGTTTGCTGTTTGACGTCCCCTTGCCGTGACTGTTGGTCTTACTGCACACCTGGATGCTGTCGCCAGATTCAGGCTGTAACTTCACGGTCGGAACGGTGAAGATAGAAGACACTGAAAAACAACAACAGATTCAGTCTATGAGCCGGTATGTAACATGTATGAAATCTTTGACAAAGGACAACGGCCATCGGTGGGCCCAAATCCATTAAATTTTAAAACAGTAATATCCTAAACCTAAACTAATCTTGACAAAACTATCTATCATTTGAAAGCTTACACTAGTTTTCACATTTGGTGATTGATTTTCAAAATAAATTACAGTGGAGCTGTAATTTATCAATTTGCAACAAGAATATTTTCATACTCCTAAGGCGTGTTTTAGACCTTTATTTTGAAATAGTGATGAAGATGAAAAATCATGAGAGAAGGGTAGAAACCTCAGTTTGTTTTCATTCCAAGAGTTCAAAAGATAGCATCCATTCAATTATTTTAGAAAAAAAGGTCTGAAATTTTTTTAAGGAAATATTACAGATTCACCATTTGTGATGTGGCAGGAAGCTATAACGCACATGTTTTTTTTTGTTTCTTAGAGGTTGAATTCATATCAAAATCTGCCAAACGTCTCATATTACTTTTGAATAGGATGTCTACTTAATAAATTTTATGAAAATTGTGGAAATAATGGTTCATATCACTGAAAACACATATGGTAATGGAGGCGCCCTTATATGGGCAGTGATGGAGTCTGGTTGTGCTCTAGTGGAAGCGTTTGGTACTGCACCCAAACAAAATCTTACTGAAAGCGAATTTTTTGAGATATCAACCAAAAATTTGAAACACAACTTGATTTTTTTTGCAGTTTTAGAGTCGCCCAGGTTTTGAAAAAAAATATATATATATTTTACATTAAATATGAATAAAATTTTTTACATTGTACATTTTCATAAACTCAAACTTCTAATTTTTTCTGCTTCACTTTCTTCATTTATTTCACTTCTACAAAATCATTCTTCATTCTTTCATTCTTGAATTATAACCATTTAAGTTCGAAATTAGCATTTTCATGCATATTGACATTTAAAGGGTTAAAAGTACAGAAAGAGAGGGGGAAACAATAGTATTGTGATGATGATTGATGATTGAAAATTAGGAAATCGATAACTGAGAAATTCCAAATAGATCGATCCAGAAAAATATGATGAATCAAACTCTAAAACAAACTCATTCCTTTTGCTATAGGAATTTAAAATAATTATTAAAATTGGTTAATTCATTAACCAATCCAACCAGCATTGAGATAAAAACATTACAAACATTGATTTAAAACATTTTTTAAAATAAATAAGATAATGTAAAAAGTTGTGTTGAGAAGAAGAAACACTACAGTAAACCAGGAACAAACTGCATGAGGCTCTGACCAATAGCTATTAATAGATAAACAAGAATATATAATATATATAGCATTTCATAATTAATTCATCAAAGCTGTTTCTACTGCATTATATTCCTAAGAAACCAAATGTCACTATCTCAGATTCACACACACCAGAGTCAAACCCTTTTTACTGCATTCAAGAAGCCAGTGACCCTGTAAAGCTGCTTTAAACACTGATAAACCCTGATAAAAACAACCATTATTGAACATCTTACACCAAAACTCGAGTGTTTTCCATCATGCTCCCACTGTAACCGGCTCATTGTGATGAGCTCAAAACATTACAGATGTGTTTATCACTTCAGAGAGACCCTGAGATGTAGTGTCAAAGTACACAGACACACACACACACACACACACAATATGTAATATATACTATTGATTAAAACCAGTATGCAATGAACATTTGAACAGTTGTTTGTGTACATATGTGTGTAACATACATGATATATAAATAAATAAATAAATAAATATATTTGGTTCTTTTACTATGGTTCAACAGTAAAAATGGTTCTTGCCTATAACAACCAGCATAGTCAAGATAAATATGAGGCATTTCATTTAATAAACGCCATAAATCCTGCTGCATTTTCCGTATCAATCAAAGCCGGAGCTGAAATGTTAATTACTCGTCCAGCTTCCCCCAAACAGCAACCGTTCTCTTTTGTGACTGAACCGCAAGCGTATATGAAACAACAGAATTAATTTTCCCTTCATTCTTCTGCTTGAAAAGCAGCGCTGCGCTCTGTGCGTCAAAGATCCGCCTCCACGACTGAGTCCCGCCTTCCTCCCGAAAACAACCTGCTGTGAGCTGATAACAGGATTAATTCAGCTCCGACTCCTAATCTGTCAAATTAAAAACCTCATTCTCGTATTCAAATGACTTGCCCGACGCTTGTCTTCCGCAAACGCCTGTTTTCTGTAGCGCACAACATTTGTAGGACTTAATGTGCCTGTGCTGCAGTTTTGTCTGTCTACTAACCGAGGCATAAAGAAGATCAGCGGCTGTGGAGGTCTCACGTGTGGATTATGGATACATGTCACTTTAGACATGACAAAAGGCCTTGAGGTCTTTTAAAATCCCAAACCAGCCAGAATGACCCGAATCATCATCAGAAGCAGCTCAATGCTTCTGTTGAACATGAACGCTTTATTAGTCAGCATGAAACGGAAGTTGCAATCTTTTATCCCTATTGTATGGAGGCTTGTTTCCGCCACTGAATAAAAAAATAGTTTAAAAAAATAACTGCGAGATATGAAGTCAGAATTGCGAGAAATAAAGTCACAATTGCGAGATGTAAAGTCGCAATTTTGAGAAATATAGTTGCAATTCTGAGAAACAAAGTTGCAATTGCGAGATATAAAGTCAAATTTCTGAGAAATAAAGCCGCAATTGCGAGATATAAAGTCGCAATTCTGAGAAATAAAGTCGCAATTGCGAGATATAAAGTCGCAATTCTGAGAAATAAAGTCACAATTGCGAGATAAAAAGTTGCAATTCTGAGAAATAAAGTTGCAATTGCGAGATATCAAGTCGCAATTCTGAGAAATAAAGTTGCAATTGCGAGATATCAAGTCGCAATTCTGAGAAATAAAGTTGCAATTCTGAGAAACAAAGTTGCAATTGCGAGATATAAAGTCAAATTTCTGAGAAATAAAGCCGCAATTGCGAGATATAAAGTCGCAATTCTGAGAAATAAAGTCGCAATTGCGAGATATAAAGTCGCAATTCTGAGAAATAAAGTCACAATTGCGAGATAAAAAGTTGCAATTCTGAGAAATAAAGTTGCAATTGCGAGATATCAAGTCGCAATTCTGAGAAATAAAGTTGCAATTCTGAGAAACAAAGTTGCAATTGCGAGATATAAAGTCAAATTTCTGAGAAATAAAGCCGCAATTGCGAGATATAAAGTCGCAATTCTGAGAAATAAAGTCGCAATTGCGAGATATAAAGTAGCAATTCTGAGAAACAAAGTTGCAATTGCGAGATAAAAAGTTGCAATTCTGAGAAATAAAGTCACAATTGCGAGATAAAAGTTGCAATTCTGAGAAATAAAGTTGCAATTGCGAGATATCAAGTCGCAATTCTGAGAAATAAAGTTGCAATTCTGAGAAACAAAGTTGCAATTGCGAGATATAAAGTCAAATTTCTGAGAAATAAAGCCGCAATTGCGAGATATCAAGTCGCAATTCTGAGAAATAAAGTTGCAATTCTGAGAAATAAAGTTCCAATTGCGAGATATAAAGTCAAATTTCTGAGAAATAAAGCCGCAATTGCGAGATATAAAGTCGCAATTCTGAGAAATAAAGTTGCAATTGCGAGATAAAAAGTCAAAATTCCGAGAAATAAAGCCGCAATTGTGAGATATAAAGTCGCAATTCTGAGAAATAAAGTTGCAATTGCGAGATAAAAAGTCAAAATTCTGAGAAATAAAGTCACAATTGCGAGATATAAAGTCAAAATTCTGAGAAATAAAGTTACAATTGCGAGATATAAAGTCGCAGTTCTGAGAAATAAAGCCACAATTGCGAGATATAAAGTCGCAATTCTGAGAAATAAAGTCGCAATTGCGAGATATAAAGTCGCAATTTTGAGAAATAAAGCCGCAATTGCGAGATATAAAGTCGCAATTCTGAGAAATAAACTCGCAATTGCGAGATATGAAGTCGCAATTCTGAGAAATAAAGTCGCAATTCTGAGAAATAAAGTTGCAATTCTGAGAAATAAAGTTACAATTGCGAGATATAAAGTCAAATTTCTGAGAAATAAAGCCGCAATTGCGAGATTTAAAATCGCAATTCTGAGAAATAAAGTTGCAATTGCGAGATATAAAGTAGCAATTCTGAGAAATAAAGTTGCAATTGCGAGATAAAAAGTTGCAATTGCGAGATATCAAGTTGCAATTGCGAGATATCAAGTTGCAATTGCGAGATATCAAGTCGCAATTCTGAGAAATAAAGTCGCAATTCTGAGAAACAAAGTTGCAATTGCGAGATATAGTCAAATTTCTGAGAAATAAAGCCGCAATTGTGAGATATAAAGTCGCAATTCTGAGAAATAAAGTTGCAATTGCGAGATATCAAGTCGCAATTCTGAGAAATAAAGTTGCAATTCTGAGAAACAAAGTTGCAATTGCGAGATATAAAGTCAAATTTCTGAGAAATAAAGCCGCAATTGCGAGATATAAAGTCGCAATTCTGAGAAATAAAGTCGCAATTGCGAGATATAAAGTAGCAATTCTGAGAAATAAAGTTGCAATTGCGAGATAAAAAGTTGCAATTGCGAGATATCAAGTTGCAATTGCGAGATATCAAATTGCAATTGCGAGATATCAAGTCGCAATTCTGAGAAATAAAGTTGCAATTCTGAGAAATAAAGTTGCAATTGCGAGATATAAAGTCAAATTTCTGAGAAATAAAGTCGCAATTGCGAGATAAAAAGTCAAAATTCTGAGAAATAAAGCCGCAATTGCGAGATATAAAGTCGCAATTCTGAGAAATAAAGTCGCAATTGCGAGATAAAAAGTCAAAATTCTGAGAAATAAAGCCGCAATTGCGAGATATAAAGTCGCAATTCTGAGAAATAAAGTTGCAATTGCGAGATAAAAAGTCAAAATTCCGAGAAATAAAGCCGCAATTGCGAGATATAAAGTCGCAATTCTGAGAAATAAAGTTGCAATTGCGAGATATAAAGTCGCAATTCTGAGAAATAAAGTTGCAATTGCGAGATATAAAGTCAAAATTCTGAGAAATAAAGTTACAATTGCGAGATATAAAGTCGCAATTCTGAGAAATAAAGTTGCAATTGCGAGATAAAAAGTCAAAATTCTGAGAAATAAAGTTGCAATTGCGAGATATAAAGTCAAAATTCTGAGAAATAAAGTTACAATTGCGAGATATCAAGTCGCAATTCTGAGAAATAAAGTTGCAATTGCGATATAAAGTTGCAATTCTGAGAAATAAAGTCACAATTGCAAGATATAAAGTCGCAATTCTGAGAAATAAAGTTGCAATTGTGAGATATAAAGTCGCAATTCTGAGAAATAAAGTCGCAATTGCGAGATATTAATTTGCAATTCTGAGAAATAAAGTCGCAATTGCGAGATATAAAGTGAATTTTGAGAAATAAAGTCGCAATTGTGAGATATAAAGTCGCAATTCTGAGAAATAAAGTCACAATTGCGAGATATAACGTCAGAATTGATTGATATAAAGTCAAAATTGTGTGTTGTAAAGTCAGAATTGTGAGATATAAACTATTCTGAGGGGAAAAAGTTAAGTCTTTTTTTTTCTCTTAGAATTGGCCTGCTAACTCGAGTTTATATCTCACAATTGTGAGATATACGGGCACACGTACACTTTTAGTAAGGATCTACGCACAGTTTTATAAATGAGACTCCAGGTTTTTCACGATCGGATAGCTATAAACAGCCCCACATAGACAGACAGACAGACAGATAGAACGATAGATAGACAGATATTAAAAAATAGATCGAAACAAATGAAGAAAAAAAAGATATGTATATGAATATGAATAAAAGGATACAGTATTCTGTGCAGTGTGCTCTGATTATGTCCTGCACACTTTTGAACAGCATTATGTACTTTTGACAACTGTAGTAACTGTATCCTGCAAGCATGAGTAGTACGGTACAGCAGTGTGTGAGTGTGAAGACGGGTGATGCGGGTGTACTCACTGTCAGGCAGTTCCCAGAGTCTCGGGGGCAGATGGTTGAAGTACTCATGGTGGAGCGCCGCCTGGGCCGAGACACGGTTCTTTGGGAAGCACTGGAGAAATCTGGAAGCCAGCTCTTCAGCATGATCTACATAACCCAGCCTGCCAACACACACACACACACACATTTAAACATACAGATGATACAGTGCCAAAATCACCACACACACACACAGCTCGCATCTCTCTGTCAGCTTCACTCCCGCTGACATGCGGCTGGAAAAATGTTTGTTGACTTTTTTGGAGTGGAAAATGCAAAGTGAGTTTTCACCCTCAAACGTCCTCTAAACTGCAAAGACAAAGACCGACTCAAACACACCTGCATTCTCCACCGCAGAACAGATAAACACATGAACACACAGCAGATCTTTACAGCCGAGTGTACAGATGTGCTGAGGTCTGTAAATTAAACCAAGACACTGGTAATGATTTTAGGATGGCAAAACTCACATGAATGATTTACATCACAATCTAACAAAGATGGTCTGACATCACTACTTTATTTATCTGACGATGACTAGTGGAGTTAAGAGAGAGCCCAAGTCCCTCCCCTTCCGGTCGACCACCATATGACCTTATTTCGAAAAAATATTGAATGGCGAGAGACAACAAATATTTTGATCTCGTTTGAATTGTGCCCTGAATTACACATATGACGTTTGTCAATTTAAAAGATACATTTTAAAGTAAAGAAAGTCGCAGTTTGATGTAAAACCGTTGAGGTATAAGACTGTGAAAATACGTAATTACAAAGACTACAAACCCCACAGGCGCACATTTTCTCTCAATGAATGAAGCTAACTTTACTGAGGCTATTGTCTGTCATTGTTTCTATAGTCTTGCGTTATAATCGTAACTCGTAAGTGTTTTGTACCAGACTGCACACACACAAGCAGCAGATCTCGCTTGTTGTTTCGCTTCCCGGGAGATGTAGTTCATTGAGCGATTTTCACATAAAACTAAATGTTACTCTTCTGTTTTATGACAAACTGCGACGTTTTTGACTTTCAGAATTATCTTTTAAATTGACAAACATCATATGTGTAATTGAGGGCACAGTTCAGACGGAATAAAAAGATAAGCTGTCTCTCGCCATTGACTACCATTCATATTTTTTCCGAAATAAGGTCCCATGAGCCGGAAGCGGAGGGGCGGGACTTAGACTCTCTATAGTCTGGTCTTCTGTCCAAGAACCGCCTACTTCCAGACTGTCTGATTGACAGGTGAAGTGACCAATCACAGTTTGCTTGGTGTGTGTTGCTTAAAGGGATACTCCACCGGGTTTTCATATTAAACTATGTTATTCCCTTAATTAAGACGAGCTGATGCATACCTCTCTCGTCTCAGTGCGTGCACTCTATCGCTCTGTATTGCCGCAAAACTATGTTAGCACTTAGCTTAGCCCAGTGCATTAAATATGGGCCAGAAAGAGAAGTGACCAAACACTTCCTCGTTTTCCCTATTTAAACACAGTTACTCGATTAGTGTAACTCGACCTAGGCTGGTGACACAAAATAAAACGTTGTGTTTTTCTAAGCGTTTAAAATTGATGACTATATTGTATGGCGGAATACCATAAAAAAGTGCTTTAGAGCACTTCAACTTGGCGCAATAATACCTTCACTCGTGAAAAGTCCTCTTACCGGCTCCCGCTTCCTCGCTCTCCCCCTCCCTTTTATTTCCGTCAATGCAGCCAGCGTGACATGCGCCAAAGCGGGAGCCGGTAAGAGGACTTTTCACGAGTGAAGGTATTATTGCGCCAAGTTGAAGTGCTCTAAAGCACTTTTTTATGGTATTCCGCCATACAATATAGTCATCAATTTTAAACGCTTAGAAAAACACGTTTTATTTTGTGTCACCAGCCTAGGTCGAGTTACACTAATCGAGTAACTGTGTTTAAATAGGGAAAACGAGGAAGTGTTTGGTCACTTCTCTTTCTGGCCCATATTTAATGCACTGGGCTAAGCTAAGTGCTAACATAGTATTGCGGCAATACAGAGCGATAGAGTGCACGCACTGAGACGAGAGAGGTATGCATCAGCTCGTCTTAATTAAGGGAATAACATAGTTTAATATGAAAACCCGGTGGAGTATCCCTTTAAGGGCGGTTTATCTGAAATAGCACATATGACAACTATAGACCAGTATGGATAATGATTTAGTTTGCACAAAAAGACAACAAAAAACAAGCAGTAGTTTAAAATCAGAATTGCTTTCCATAAATCTGGATTATTTCACAGACAAAACACAGTAAAAACGAATCAAAATATATTGTACAGTTTCTATCATGGATATCTAGATTGTGCCCCAAATAAAACCTCAAAAGATTCCCTTTCATGATGCATGTTCTTGGAAGAGTGAGTTAGCATGACTGCCTGTTAGCATGCTTAGCTAGCATGACTGACTGTTAACATGCTTGTTTCTGGATATCATCTGTTCTGATGACACACTCATTTGAAGCAAATTCTGTCGCTCTACCGTGGTTTGATTCTGTCACATGATGCTAAAGATTCATGACTGATTCTCATGTTGCGTAGTGTGTTTTCGGGCCTAAGGCTGAATGTGTGTGTGCACGCGTGGTGACTGAACCCCTGAACTATCACACACACTACTGTCAACACATTAAAGAAACATGAAGTTTCTGTCCACCAGCGGCACTTTCAGCACCTAAAAATGTGTGTGTGAAACAAGCTTGTGTACGAGTGTGTGTGATTAGATGGCTTCTGTTTGCATCCCACTGGTGTTCTCATGCTTCTTCTGCTAGTTCAGATATGGGTTCATTTAAATCAGATCAGAAACTTCACAAAACTTCTGATCTGATCATGAGGAAAAGACCAAGGTCATTAGAGTTTCACGTTTGTTTTTCATTTTAACTTTAACTAATATTTTTTTACAGATTGATAGCTGATATTTAATTTGTTTAAATGTTTTCAGGACCTGATGCAATTTACATTACCGTTCAAAAGTTGTTTTATTTGGGGGAAAATGGTAACAATTTACAATAAGTTTATGAGTTAATGCTTTAACTAACAATAATAATTCCATTTGTTACAGTATTTATTCATTTTTGATAACATCAGTCAATAAAATACAGTTAATCAGCTCAGGTCCATTATTAACAGATCTTTTAGTGAATGTTGAATTTAACATTAACTTAGATAAATAAATACTTTAGAAGTAACATTGTTAGTTCATTTTGTTGTTTACTAATGTTAACAAATGTAACTTTACTGTGGTGTTACTGGATATTTGTCATTTAAAAAAAGTGTCCCACCGAAGGACTATTATTGCTCAGATGTTGCTCTTTCATTGCTTTCACTGATGCTTCATTTAAGGATCAACCGCATCTCAGATGTGTCTCCTAAAAGAAAGAGTATTAAGCAATGAAGAATGAAGTTGATGAGAAATGTCATATTGAGATTTCTGACTTTCAATTGATTTTGATTTGACTGAGCACGGTTTTCTAGATCGTCAAGATCTTTGCTGAAACTCAGGAGAAACATCTGAGACGAACAAAAGTCTCCATTTAAGGAGAAATAATTGAGATATTCAGAAGATTTCAGGTGATTTGCAATAGAAAATGGTGAAAAACTTATGAGAAACAGTCACATTACAGCATCTAAAACATTCACACGAAAGAAAAATGGGTGTTATAAAAAGCTATACAAAAACACATAATAAAAAATAGTCGTGGTCACTTACTTATTCCAGGCTTGTCTGAGTTTCTTGGGACTGTAGACGGTGAAGCGATCTGCAGATGAGAGACAAACGACAGATGAATAACACATCTGCTCACCAAACCACATTAATTTAATAAAAAATACAGTAAAATCAGTAATATTGTTCAATATTATCACAATTTAAAATGACTGTTTACTATGTGAATACATGGCTGAATTTTCAGCATTCAGTGTCACATGATCCTTCAGAAATATGATGATTTGGTGGTCAAGAAAATCATTAAAATCAGTTGTGCGGCTTCGTATTTTTGTGGAAACCGTGATAAATCTTTCTTTTTAGGATTCTTTGATAAATAGAAAGTAAAAATAAAACATAATTTTAACTTTTAATCATTACCATTTGGATCTAGACTTTAGGGATACTTTTTATCAATATAAAAATATTGATTTATTAAAAAATAAAACTGTTACTGACCCCAAACGTTTAAACAACTTTGGTCAGTGTCTGTCAATAAAGAAATGATATTCTTCACAGCTGATATTCATTCATCATGCTGGATATTCTATTCATATTTTTTTGTAATTGTTTTTATTTTTATATTTTCCATTTTAATTTGAGTTAGCTTTAGTCATTTTTTTTTAAATGTTGCCTTGTCAACTAACTTTTTTTTTTTTTTGGTAAAGTTAATTTTATTTCAAGAAACAAATATGTTTTTTTTATGGCTTTGGTTTTAGTTTTCGTTAACCACAATAACCCCTAAAGGTGCTCTATAATACAGAATATGTGTGAACTGCACACAGTAAACATCCTCTGTACTCTTTGTTCTAGATGTCGATTCATTAGTTTGGCCTCCTGCGGACTGGATCAATACACACCGTCCGCTTGGGCATTCAGGTATGAAACATCAGTGCACACACACACTCAATGCCCCTTATATAAAGCACAGCCGCTTCATGACCTGTAATTAAACATCCCAAACCCCACAACCGATCGCTAACACTTCATCAGGAGTGAGTGTTCAATAACAGCACACTGGGAGAATGGAACGGCATATTTACATATGGTCTCATATGGTATTATAAACTGGTCATAGTGTAGAAGAGCAGTGAACACTGTCCTCTGCTGCTACAACACTGAACTACACCTGTCTAGCTGTTATTAGGCAAGAAACTAGAGGAAAAGCACACGTTTTCTCACACAAACCGCTCGTTTTGTGCCTTAGGCCATCAATACTTACATTTATGAGACATTAAATCATGTTTAATTTGGACTTCTCTGTGCATGCTCTTTGAGGTGGTGACCAAAGACCTCCATTATATGACTGACAGACTAGAACGGTTTGACCTAAGAACATCAAAATTGAAACTACTTCGGAAACAAAGACACCTACATCTTGGATGCCCTTGAGGTAAGCTAAAACATATCAAAAATTAATTTCAACGTGAACTATCCCTTTAAACCCTAAAAACCTGGTGAAAAAGTTTGCAATTCTTACTGCAATTAATCAAATGGGAAAGTATAGTGATATCTATTGATCTATATTTATATATATTTTTTACCCTATTCAACCTCAAGCCATTATGACTTCATCCCAGAATAACAACCTCTTTTACCTTTATTGATTACATGTATTGTTGGATACTGGTAGAGACTAACAGTGTTTTAAAAGTTCAATTGATGGTGTTTTATTGAGGTTTCACTGGACGCTCAGTTTTTATGACGGTCACCTTGAGGAACATCAGAACTGGAGGATTGAATTGCAAAGGGAACATTTAGGCTGTGTACTTAAATAGGGCACTGTTGGAAAGGAACAACAATTTGAAGTTCTGTCCGAAACCATAGTGGACGTTATTAAGTGCACTCATTCTATCCCATAAGGCACCGCAATAACGAGTGTACAACCAATGTACACTCAACAGCTAGAGAATACCCATAATGCACTGTGAGGGTCATGCCAAATAAACTCCTGCATCTCTCCAGAAGATGGCGCTGAAGCTGAATAAATCATCCATACATTCACTTTCCAAAACACTGGTTCAATGTGGCAACATCGTCATATCATACAGGTATAAATTCCTTTTTAATTGATTAAATTGTTTAATTAAGGGATATACATGCTAGTTTTCATGACAGAGTTCAAAATACATCGTTCCATCACTACTGGAGCTGCCAGTTTGCTATGTTTTAACCGATTATCAAACAGCGAACTGCAAAAGCGGCAACCCTTCTGGCGAACTCAGTGTCCGAAATTCACTCACTTCTTCAAGTGGACTATATTAGTGGATTAATGTAGGGAATAGCGAATGAGGATATAGATTTCAAACGCAGCCTTAGATTTGAACAGCTCTTCAGTATCTGTGATCATTAGCATAACGGTTTATTCCGTTCACATCTCGTTCATTAGGCCATTGATAAAAGATAAAATAACTACATTATGACATTGTATTACATCAAAAAAGATTAAATTACTCATCTCATGAAATAAGATTTTATATAAGATCACCCACATCTATCCCAACCTGTTCAGAACTGTTGATTAAAGTCCCCCCGTAGTGAAAATCAAGGTTTTAATGTTATTTATATGTCTATGTGGTTTTTTAAAAATGCTTTAAGACAAACCATGTGCAAATTCATAAGTCAACACCATTGCTGAGTATTTTCTCCTTAAAAAACTGCAGTGAAAAAAAACACGGTTTGATTTAGCAATATAGCGGGTATATGATGTGTATCACGATGTTATGGTGAACTAAGCTATATACCTTCTCCCATTCAGTTGTTCATCAAAATGAACGAGTCATTTGGTTCATTCAACGAACGAAACGAACAAATTGACTTGTAAAAGATTCGTTCATTTTGATGAACGAGTTCGAACAGGAGAGTCACGAACGCTCATCACAGAACAGAGCAAGGCGAGTATTTGAGCTTATAAAACTTAAACTTTCTTATTTATTTATTAAATGAGCGATCGTTTCGCTTGATAAGACCCTTATTTATCGTCTGGAATCGTTCAAAGCCCTTTGAACAGTTTGTAGTTTGCACTGAAACTGTCTTTTGTACCTTGAACCGTTTGGACCCCATTGAAGTCCATTATATGGAGAAAAATCCTGGAATGTTTTCATCAAAAACCTTAATTTCTTTTCGACTGAAGAAAGAAAGACGTGGACATCTTGGATGACATGGGGGAGAGTAAATTATCAGCAAAAGTTTTTTTTTTAAAAGTGAACAACTCCTTTAATGAGCTCCCAGAGGTCGTCTGCTGGCGCACGGATGGAGGACGAGTCAGTGTGAGTCATTTACGGTCGGATGAACAGGACTTTACCTGGTTTGAAGTGCGGGAGCGAGTGAACACCTGGCCACGTGTCCTCCGACGGCGTCCCCAAAACCTGCACATCAGACAGAGAAGAAAGAAAACAAGCTGAAGTTAGAGCGCAGACATCCATCCCAGAGGGGTCTCCTGGACACCAGCAGGGTGGGACGTTTAATTCACACCACCGCTCCAAGCCATAGAAGATGTTCAATGCGAATAAACAAGTTTATTATGCGCAAGTGTGTGTGTAGAGCAGCAGTGCTGGCGGACAGCGGGGGCTTTTTGAAGTCTAAAGCTTGTAAAGAGCACGACTTGATTAAACACACACTGTAATTACAGCCGTCAGACTCGATGAGCCGAACCGCTGAGACGAGCCTCAGAGAGAGAGTGAGTGTGTGTGTGAGAGAGAGCGATGAAACCACAAACCTCTGAATGTCTCCCGGCCTCTCGTCCCTCAGAACTCTAATTATCAGAATTATTTTAATTATCAGGTGCTTTTAACCCATTTTCATTCTGCGACACATTCAGAAAGCGTTTTTAGTTTGATAACATTTTCTGAGGTGCTTGACTGTGCAAAACACTTGTCTTAGGCATCTCATCTAGCCTACATAAAGATCTTCTTCTTCTCATACTGATGTTATATCCTAGAGCCAGGACCCTGTGTGGTTTCTTTCTGTCTGGCGTGATGTAAAATCTTCGGATCTGGTTTCTCCTTCAATGAGCGCCTATGGGATTTATTTTTTTACCTGGTGAAAATGGTGCATCGATCACTTCACCTCTCCTCAAAAACACACATGATTTGAGGAATTGGTTAATGTCTGGAGCACAAATTATGCTGGACAATCCACACGTTCAGTAATGAGTTAAACATGAGTTATTAAACTGTACAAATGACCACACATTCTTTATGAGGGATCGATCTGTCCAGCAGGGGGCAGTGTTGAATTATGCTCCGTTTGATGAACATATCCCAGAACTTTTATTAAAAAATAAAACAAATAAATAATGATATCCTGAATATCAGCTGGCCACAAGTTAATTAGTCTAGGTTTAAATTAATTATGTTTGTGCTGTTTTAGAATCTTGATGAGAAATAATTCAATTGGAGTAGAATGCAAAACGACTTAATAGTATTTAAATACATTAAATGTCAACAACCAAACAAATGTGATCCACAATGACCCATGATAACACACACACACACACTTACCTAAATTAGGCCATATTATAGAATTTTAAACTGAAAATTAGGGCTGTCAAACGATTAATCGTGATTAATCGCATCCAAAAATAAAAGTTTGTGTTTAGATGATATATGTGGGTGCACTGTGTATAATTATTTTATATATATAAATACACACACATGCTTCGCTTGTATATATTTATAGATTTATATATCATTTATAAATATAAATATTTTATATATAAATTATATTTTTCTTAAATTTAAATACATGCATGTGTGTGTATTTATATATATACAAAATAATTATACACAGTGCACCCACATATATTATCTAAACACAAACTTTTATTTTGGATGCGATTAATCGCGATTAATCGTTTGACAGCCCTACTGAAAATATATAGACCACTAAACCAGTATCGGGTTTAGGTTGATATTCTGTCATGTTCTGTATGACATGCAGACACACACACAGCTTTAACTCAAAGCTTTAGTTGACCTTCAGAAACAAAGACATGAGAAATGTCCCGCGTCCCTGCGATCCGTCCACTTTCACAGTCATGTACCTCTGTGATGAGAAATCTCTCTGAGTCGAGCGTTCAGAAATCTCACAGGAACCGGCTTCAGCGCTGGAATAACAGAAACCGCTCTCTCTCTCCTTCTCTTTGTGTGTCTGTCTATCACGCTCTCAGAGAGCAAGACCCTTAAGACAACCTCCACTCAGGAGCAAAAGCAATCTGGAGCCAAATTTGTCTTCTATATTGAACACACATTGGGGGGAAAGATCGAGCCCTGGACATCAAACATCCAGCGCATGAATCTCTGAGAGCGGGTCACCTTGACATGACCGCAGATAGGTTCAGTCCGGATCAGGGACACACTCAAACACGGCAGAAGACACAAAGTCAACATGCACTCAAAACTCGCTCTTTTTGCCTTCTCTGCATGTTCCTGCTCTTATAGTGAATGATGCATCGATGCACGTTATTCTCATACTAGTGCAGAATATTCATGGCATGAGAAACTACAAGAACCCTTGACATACTGTACATAACTAGGAATATACACTCTTAAAAGAAATGGTTCTATTTAGAACCAGAAATGGTTCCATCCCCGGCTTCATAAATGGAACTCCAAAATGGTTCTATATAGAACCATTTTTGTGGTAAAAGGTTCTATTGTCCAAGTACGGAACCCCAGGGTTCTATATAGAACCCAGAGGAACCCTTTTTTTAAGAGTGTATAAAACCTTTTAGGGGTTCCAAATACATAGCGCTGATAGAACCTTTTAAGGTTCTATATAGAACCTTTTCTTCTAAGTGTGTAGGATTCCCATTAGCTTAGTGATGATATTGTAATTTGAACTATATATTGTGCCAATACTGCTATTGTCAGGATTCTGCATTTATAGGCAGCTCTTCCTCTGACACACAAAGCGCTCTGATCGGAGGGAAACCGGTTCATTCCTCATGTTTTGCATGAGCAGATGGACCAATGAGGTGTGAGACAACCGACTGATGGACTGTCAGATATCCTGTGCAGGTGTGTGTGTATGAGTGAGTGCGTGTGTGTGTCAGTTTGGAGAAGAGGGCAGATAAACAGTGAGTGGCATCAATGCTGAACTTTATGGAAATGAGAAGCTAACGAGACGAGGCTCTGACGTGTGCCATGAATTATAAGATGATGCAATTTACGTTTCGCTCAACACAGTCCATACACATCTAATTTTCTCAATATAGACATTAAATTTGAGACATTAAAGTCAACATTTCATTGTGCAAATATGATGACTTGCATTGTATATGTATGTATGTTTAAATGTACTGCATATAATTATAAAAAATAATATATATAAAATATACTGACACACACATACATGTACAGTACTGTAAATATAAGACTTTATTGACTATGTATTAAAGGAGTTCACTTTTGAAAACATTTGCTGATAATTTACTCTCCCCCATGTCATCCAAGATGTCCATGTCATTCTTTCTTCAGTTGCAAAGAAATTAAGGTTTTTGATGAAAACATTCCAGCATTTTCTCCATATAATGGACTTCAGTGGGAACCAAATGGTTCAAGGTCCAAAAGAAAGTTTCAGTGCAAACTGATTCCAGTTTAAACGATTCCAGATGATGAATAAGGGTCTTATCAAGCGAAACGATCACTCCTTTGAAAAGCATTCAAAATGAACGAATCTTTTCCGGAGTCAATTGATTCATTTAGTTTGTTGAATGAACCAAATGACTCGGAAAAAGATTCATTCATTTTGATGAACGAGTTCGAACAGGAGAGTCAAGAACGCGCATCACAGAACAAAGCAAGGCGAGCGTTTGAGCTTATAAAACTTAAACTTTGTTATTTATTTATTAAATGAGCGATCGTTTCGCTTGATAAGACCTTTATTTATCGTCTGGAATCGTTTAAAGCCCTTTGAACAGTTTACAGTTTGCACTGAAACTGTCTTTTGGACCTTGAACCGTTTGGTTCCCATTGAAGTCCATTATATGGAGAAAAATCCTGGAATGTTTTCATCGAAAACCTTAATTTCTTTTCGACTGAAGAAAGAATGACTCATGGGGGTGAGTAAATTATCAGCAAAGGTTTTTTCAAAAGTGAACTACTCCTTTAAATTATTGACTGTATTGATCCAAACAATGACACTATTGGCTGCTTTATAGCTGAATCAACGTCTCTCTCAAAACCGATAGTTTGCAACATCAACACCGTTGAGCTCAATTGAACTGACTCAAGCTGAATAACAACCCTTTGAAACAATTTCTATTGTATAAAGAGGTATAAATACAAAAGTGACTTGACAGAACTGCAACAGCAGATGGAGTGGCCTCTGAGAAACAGAAGGAGGTGCCGAAGTGCTTCAGTGGGGGTTCCTGTACGGCTGAACACGGCGAGAGTGACGCCGCATGTTTTATGGATGGTGTGTGGAGGGACGGGAGTCTTTGAAGTGCGAGCGGAGAGAGATCAGTGTTTTGCAGATCACCGGGAGACTGAGGGAAGACGTGCCGGCGCTGACAAACCACAGCACACATCAGGACAACACAAAACCTGAGAGCCACACACACCAGAGCAACTGATGACCTTCTTAAAGGGACAGTCCACCTCAAAATGAAAATTCTGTCAGTAATCACCCTCATGTTGTTCCAACCCTGTACGACTTTCGGTCATTTTCGGAACACAAATTACGATATTTTTGATTAAATCTGAGAGCTGGATGACTCCTCCATAGGCTTCCGAGACCGAGAAAAGTTAAAGACATGGTTAAAATAGTCCGAGTGACTACAGTGGCTCAATCTTAAGTTTATCAAGCGACAGTAAACATGATGAATGGCGACTGTAGAGCGCAAAAGCCCAATCCCGGACATTTTGGGCGATCTCGAAACACATTTTCGGGCAGACTCATCACAGAGACTCACTAGTAACCTAGACTTGTTGTTTATCTACTGCGCTCTGTTATCGGTAGGCGTGGCCTCCTAGGGCAGCGAAGCAAGTGCATTCTGGGAGTTGTTGTCTTTCATCCACATAAGCCAAAAATAAATTTTCTGGCTTTTCTCAGTCTAGAAAGCTCCAAATTCAAAAATAATTTCACATTTCGTCTACATAAATAACCCATTTTAAATACACATTCATATTCCAGAGGTGAAGTATCCCTTTAAATTCTTTGGTGCAAGCTGCCTTAACCCTTTGTGAAACTGTCGGTCCAAAACAGTTTCAAACATCTAGTTTACTTGCTATTAAGTGTCTCAAACAAAACTAAAAATCTTTAAAGGATTTAATGAGACAACCTTTAGTAAATCCAGTGTATGTGCAGCCAGTGACCATGAGAACTCATGCAGGTAAACGACTGTCAATCACCCCTGAAATGTCAACGGCAGTAAAGGCTCTTCCTCTTTGTCCTGTCACTAGCGGTCCCGCTGGGCAGAAGGTCGCCGCATGCCCTCGACCAGCTAAAACAGCGACCACCCAGACGCAGTAATTCATCTCCCCTGCCAGCTTCACTCTCACAGATCAAATCTCAGGAGCGTCTGGAAGCAAAGTTATGTAGGTCAGCTCAACTCATCTCTGAAGTGCTGAAAGACACATGCAGCAACCCGAACACGGTTCAAACGCTCTGTTGGGTCACCAGGAATAGGGAGGACACCAGTGAATCGAGTTTTACAATGTTTCTTTTGTCTAATGAACAGTGTTAAATAGCTGGTTATCATGTCGAAGCTAATGCTAGTCTGTTATGATCTGAAACGAATCATCTTGAATGGGTCAAACTGGTGGAAATGGACAAATTAAACAACCAAAACTTCAAATGAGTCATGAAATGATCTGTGAGTTAAAGATGCTCCTCTGGGCTTCATCATTACACTTGAATTATTTACAGGATTAGATAAGCAATGATTCAAAAATAACAACATTTTAAACATGGGTGTAAGGTAATATTAAAAATGCTGGGGAACAAATGAATAATGTAAAAATTAGTCATTGAAATCAAACACCGAGCTTGACTATGAACTCTAATCAGTCTCCTAACTAATAAGTCTCAATCTTCAACCTGTGTGATTTTGAATGTGCTGTGTGTAAATGTGTGTTTGTGTGAGTCATCATCCTGTAACGAGAAGAGACAGTTTAATTCTGATGTCAAACAGACTCGATGAACAGCTCACTATACGCCTGCACATGTTGCAGATAGATCCGTCCATATTCATACGCTGCAAAGCTAATCTCCTGCGGGATGACGGCTGGTTAAACACGGCCGGTCCAGTCTGTCTTCTTTAATATATCACACACACTTACAGAAGAAACTACCTGCATCCCACTCACACTCCAAAAATGAAGGATCTAATATAAAAAGAAAAAAATATTCAACAATGTACAGTATAGTACAAATTTTATTTAATAAAAAAAAGAATTGATTATCCAATTTTTTTAATTATGTAAAAAAAAATATATATTTTATTATAGAATAATAATATAGTGAAATATTATTGTAATGTATTTTAAAATATATTTTATTCCTGTGGAATTTTCAGCATCATTACTCCAGTCTTCAGTGTCACATGATCCTTCAGAAATCATTGTGCTCAAGAAACATTTCTGATTATTATTAATGTTGAACAGTTTTGCTGCTTCATTTTTTTTTGGATACACTGCCTTTGAAAAGTTTGAGCTAAAAAAGTAAAAAATAAAAAGAATTACACAATAATATTTTTATTCAACAAGGACGCATTAAAGTGACAACAATATACGTTTTACTAAAGATTTATATTTTAAATCAATGCTGTTCTTTTGAACTTTCAATTAATCAAAGAATGAATTATACATTTTAATCTGTATAATATTTTAATCTGTTACATAGTATTTTTAACTGTTGTAAGGTCATTGTATTTGACTTTTTAAGCATTGTAATTGTTAATGTATTTATTATGTATTTATTTTTGTTTTGTATTTTATGTGGAACCTTTACTGCGGCCTTCTTGGCCAGGGCTCCTTCGCAAAAGAGACTTGTACTCAAAGGATTTCCCTGGTTAAATAAATAAAAATAAATAAAAAAGAATCATGAAATAAAGGTCACAGTTTCCACAAAAAAATTAAGCAGCAAAAACATTTTTCAACATTGATAATAATAAGAACCATAAGTAATGATTGAGCAGCAAATCATCATATTATACTGATTTCTGAAGGATCATGTGACACTGAAGACTGGAGTAATGATGCTGAAAATTAAGCAGCTTTGATCACAGTAACATTTAACATAAAATAAGTTATTTTAAATTGCAATAATATTTCCCTGCATGTTTTACTGTATTTTTGATCAAATAAATGCAGCCAACTGAGAAACTCATTTAAGTCAAAAGAATATTCCACAGTTACGTTCTTCATCCTTATATCTTCTACCCACATCAACATATCCAAAAGTATTCTGAGCTATTCAGCCACAGTAAAGAGCAACACAGATATTCACTCTCAGAATTGGCTCCTCTCACATATGGCAGCACTGCATGATGGGATTCAAAATGCATCCTAAGCATAAAGTGTATAATTAACCTTGACTATCAGCGAGTTTATCTCCAGCTGAAAACAGACAGATCACACGTACAGGGTCCGAGTGCACGAACACAACAGCACTGTAAAAAAATGAATCATGGGTCTTGTAAAAAAAAAAAATAAATAAAAAATTGTGTATATTTTATTAAAAAAATGTGGATCAGTGTTGTATAGAAAATATTGAGAACATTTCACTAACAAAACTAGAGTCTGACCGATAAAGGATTTTGAAGGCCGATACCGATACATATATTTTTGGTTTTAAAATTCGATATTCCGATATATCAGCCGATATTTTATTTATTTATTTATTTAATTTTAACTGGATATGATAGTCACAAATTTTTGAGTTTTTTGAGTTAAGAGAACTGATGGAGATGTTCTTTTAATTGTTAATCAAGCAATGTATGTATCGTGACCAACTCAACAAGGTTTGCCAACAGGAACGGTGTAGAGTGCCCTCTGGTGGACAAACTATACAACTCCAACACTCATGACATCAAGCGTGTTTCGTCCGTTTTTATTTTATTTTTGAAATATTCATTTATCGGCCAGTTTAACTGCCGCTACCGATAGTTTGGAAAATGCCTAATATCGTCCGATAATATCGGTCTGCCGATATATCAGTCTGGCTCTAAATAAAACCAAATTTTTTTAAGGAAACGGCTTGAATTGAGGAACCGATTAAGCTGATAACATTATTTTAAGAGAATTAGCTCAATCATGCGGTTTTATTTAGAGACACCATTGTCAGTTCCCAGCATGCTTTGCACATGGCTGGTAATGGAGAGGAAATATTGAAATTAAGTGTTATTTTATGTGTTTTTGAGTATCATCTGTTAATGTTTAATGTTTAGTTATGTTTGACATTTGAAGGGGTTTGTATTATGTTGAAGTTTTGATGTCTAAACCATCCGAGGTAGACTGACCACGAGCTATGAGGTTGTGAAACGAAGGTTTTTGCTCCTGTTGAAGCTATAAATTGGTGGAGTCCGATAGACACCGCTGGACTAAATCTCGCCTGAAGTGTGGTTTGGATGGTAGATGAAAACTCTCAAGTGGGAAAGCGTGAAAGCTGAGGTATGGCTGTCTACGTCCTGATGCAGAGAGGTAAACGTTTCTATAGTAACAGCGAGTTGGACCAATCAGCAGATGTTGCTGCTACGCTTAGGATTGTGGGTAGTATAGTTTTTTCATAAGATTGCGGATAAAACATTTTTCTTTAAACAAGGTTGACTTCATATGAACTTATAGCTTCATCAGGAGCAAAAACCTTTGTTTCACAAACTCATATCGTGGTCAGTCTGAATAGTTTAGACATTAGGGCTGATTATTGAGACGGGAAGTTCTGTATCCCTACTCCGCGTTCCACAAGCAGGACGTGTGACATAGGCCTATCGCAGTAAAAAAATGACAGCGAGAGACAGTACCCATTGATTCTTCAGCTGTGTCTGACTCTAAATACCAGAATTTCTCTCTGGAAGCAGAATGTCAATGAGAAGGTCACAAGCGCTGGCTCCTCTTTTACTCATAGGATAAAGGAGTCTGGCCTTTGGAAGGCAGTAATGAAGAATAATCTCTGAAAGAAGGGTCAGATATGATGCTGGCCAGACTGACAGGAAGGAAGAATGTGAAAACAAGGGCGGAATGAAAATGTCAGTGTCAGAGAACAGTTACGAGCCAACGATCGAGCTGCCAGACTCCCTCCACCGCTCCATATTTATCAAGTGCCCACCTGACAGGGAGAAAACAAACCAAAAGCACCAGCCAACGCCTAATTAGATGACGTGACGGGTCCAAATAAACCATCAGCATTTCTGAACTAAGACGTCCTTCATTCAAGGACAGAGAACTTCTAGACTTCTGCTTTGTGTTCAGCACTCTTAAATCAATGCAAAATAAAAGTCATTACTGGCACCTAAATTAGATATTTTTCATACATGAACGGGAATATATAACTATTCCTTAAATTACTGTTACTGGGGACACTTAATATTCAATATTATTGATGATCTGACGCTGTTGTATGAGAACTGAAGTGAGCTGGACGATGCAGAACTGCTGTATGGATAAAATGATCAATATTATATGATAAATGATGATCTTCACAACGGAATGCATAATTGTCCTGTTTATCACTGTAAAGCTGCTATGAAAAAGTCTGTGATGTTTACAGCACTTTATAAATGACCTAAACGGATAAACCTTTAGTGTGTCGTCCTGTAATCTCAAACAAAAGAGACTCTGATGTGTCTTTGTTTTCACTCACATGAGCAGACGGCGGCTGAATTTCTCTGCGGCGGGTCGATCGGTGGAGCCAGTTTTCCCTCGTTCTGTCATTCCCCGGTGTAAATATATTTGGCCGCTGACCCTCACAGCCTACGGGCGTCTGTCTTACCCATGAACCCCTGGCCTCCCGCTCTATTCATCTCAGTAATTGTCTGTATGAATTATTTACCTGACTCGGAGGGTGAATATGAATTTAGTGTGTCTAACCATTACTCTCTAGTTCAATTATCAGAGTGGGACATTATGGGAAATGACAGTAGAATTCATGAGATGAAATATGCATGACCTTCCCTGAGTTTGTATATGTGTGTACATACATGTATCATGCCATATCTTTGTATTCATGGACACCCGAGGCACTACACAGAGGCATGCAGAATGGAGACAAAAGGAGACGCTTACCAGGAATATCCTCTCCAGCTGATCCTGAATGTCCTTCATGCCCGGGAATGCCGGCACTCCCTGGATCATTTCCACGAAGATGCATCCAACACCCCTGAAAAACAAACATCATTAACACTATGCCTTATAAAACTGAAACAGGGGCCCTGATTACACCTGGTATTGAGCCTTTTGGTCGATCGGATCACGAGCAGACGAGGGAGACGCATACCCGTTTACACGTGGTGTTTTAATCCATCTCTTTTATCCATTTTCTACCACTGATTTCCTCAAGGGAGGTGTCTATGGGTGGGTAAATGATTCAGATCTTCCGATCTAATGGATGAAATAAGCTCATGCATTTCCATATGAACGTGACCGGAGTGACCGGAGATGAAGGAAAAGCACACAGAGAGCATCAGCTTTGGTTTCTGCTCTGACAGGGATGGTGAGAGAACATTGTGCTTGGGATGTATTTCGTCTTGGATCTTCAGCCGGCAAAGCTTAAATTCTAGCGTTATCATACTCTCAGTAGCACCAGACTGAAATTGCAAATCCACATAATTTCACACTTATACAAGATTACCCCCCCCTCTAAAATATACCTTATATTATATTTCAGGATATGATTTAACCCTCTGGGATTCTTCGTTTAGGGGTTACACTTAGCTTCCTCCCAGTCAAAAAAGGCTGAAGCCTTAAAATTTAACCAATCAAATATATTCTTGTTCAATAATATTTAAGATTTTTTATGATACTTTGCATTTACGGAAGCCCTGAACCGCAACCTAAAAAAAAAATCTAGCATTTCGAGATTAAAATCGAAACATTTCGACTTGAATCTCGAAACATTTCGACTTGAATCTCGAAACATTAATCTCGAAACATTTCGACTTTAAGCTCAAAACATTTCGACTTTAATCTCGAAACATTTCGACTTTAATCACAAAACATTTCGACTTTAATCTCGAAACATTTCGACTTTAATCTCGAAACATTAATCTTGAAACATTTCGACTTTAATCTCAAAACATTTCGACTATAATCTCGAAACATTTCGACTTTAATCTTAAAACATTTCGACTTTAATCTCGAAACATTTCGACTTTAATCTCGAAACATTTCGACTTGAATCTCGAAACATTAATCTCGAAACATTTCGACTTTAAGCTCAAAACATTTCGACTTTAATCTGGAAACATTTCGACTTTAATTTCGAAATGCTAGATTTTTTTTTCTGTTTTTTTTTTATGTTGCGGTTCAGAGCTTCCGTAGCATCAATTATATAATTTTTATGAGCTATTTTTCCAATAGAATTAAATTTAAAAAAAAATTGTATTTTTATTAAAAAAAGAGTACAGAGTAAATAGAGTACAGGCTGCAGGCAAAAAAAAAAAATCAATTTGCACTCTTGATGTTTTAGAACGGCACCCCTTCATTGCTGTACACTTATTTCTGCACAGTGGCTGATCTGTAGCTTGTACCACCAAAAGTTTCTCTGAGTTTTCCTATTTTTTCATATTTCCCATTCATTCCGGACATTTTTGACCGGGAGGAAGCTAAGTGTGACTTTTTTTATGACCCTTTAACATATCCAAATCATCTCTTTGAATTTTTTTTGTGCCTTCACATAGGTAATACAACAAAAGTCACGATGAAGCAAAAAAATAAAAAATAAACATTTCAAAACGAAACAGTTTTCGGTCATTTTTGACCGAAGAAGCCCAGATTAAGTCATCAGGCGGAGAGAACACAGTCTTTTTTGGCTGTTCGAATACATTTGTCCATATGAGCGTTTTACACTACGACAGCAATCCGGTCGAATGCGTTTAACTACCTCTAGAAGCGGACAAGCTCAAAACATTTTAGACACCTGCATTTAGCGTCGTCCACTTGTAAATGACAAAACCGCTTCCTAATACCAGGTGTAAACAGGGCCTAGGATTGGACATCAGAATCAAAATAGTCAAGATATTTGAGGAGGAACCTGGCAAGAAGAGGCTGGAAACATCTGAGGTGACAGAAATGATGATTGTTCAGTTACAGTAGTTGTTTATAATGATTTCTGTCTCAGTGAGATTACACCTTCAACCTTCTATTTACTTGAAGCCCCGCTGAGATTGTAAGTCATTTAACAACATGTTCACAATTATTCTCTGATGTCGGTCACATGCATGCCTCTAATCTAATTAACTATTTCATCTTTTAAGTAAATGTTTTATTTTGATTAATTTCTTTCTCTTCTTAAAATAAAAACAAACATTACAGGGAAGAGAACTAAACATAGAACAAAACACAAAGCTGAGAGCAGTGAATGAAAATATTTGGCAAGGATGAAAAATCAATCAATATTTGACTATTTCGTGATTATTATCAGTGTTGTTTCTACTTGGCCGACGGGATGACTGATCTTGTTTACCAATATTTGAGTGAATTTTGTGTAAAATAAAATAAAGAGGCAAACATATTGTGTATCTCACATGCTACTATATCATTAAATTATATAGCATTATGATAAAGCAATATTAAAGCCATCCATCATAATACTCACTGAGAGACAATATATCATTTTTTATTCTAGAGTTGCCAAGCTTTAAATAGTGTGTGTATATATATGTGTGGATACGTAGATCTTCAGTAAGGCCATGAGAGGCAGTGAGTGTGTGACACATACTGTCGGGCTCCATTCGATTGTTTCCTGACACGTTCTAGCCCAGTAAACACGGTCACATCCTTGTCCCTTGAACTGGGACAGAGCCACACAAACCAAACTCGCCAGCACAGCAGTGAGATGTAAAACTCAACCGTCTCCAGATCCAGTCAGACCCCTCACCTCAACACACTCAGGTTTTAAATGTGGATGTGATATCGGTTTATCTCGAGCGGTTTGAGCTGACTGGCAGACGGCTGATAAGATGTCAGCTTATAGACGCGATGCCTCGCAGTCGGGCGGAGACGACCTCGTGCTAATCCTCATCCTGACTGAGCCGCGACGTGAACGGGTGACAGGAAAACCCTCCCGCACATGCGCGTGTACCTGCAGCCATGTGGAAAAGTGCCCTTCAGATCGGACCACCTGCTCTCAGTTTCCCTCTTAATTGCCAGTGGAGTCTGCAGCTGCGGTCCCGAGAACGGCTCATTTCTCAGGACAGCAGCTCCTCCCACCTCTTTAGACCGGTAGACTAGTCGACCAACACCGAAAATACAGGCCAATTACTCAAAATCTTTATTTAAAGGGATACTACAGGATTTAGCATTTAGCTTTGTGTTAGTAGAAAACCTGTAGTATTTTCGAATAACCGTGCTTTCCACCCTCATATCCCCCTGAGACGAGAGATTTATGTATTTTTTGTCTGGAAAAAATCCTCCGATGACGCAAAAATCGTCATTTTGTGTCATCTGAGGATTTTTTGTCCAGAGTCTAAAGACTACAGTCAACAGTAGGGTCTGTCCCACATGCGATCTCACTCACAGAATGAACACATAGTGTCGGCCATCTTTTTTTGGAAGCTAAGCTAGCAGGCTCTTGTTCTGTGAAAGCTGAGCTAGGGTTACCATCCTCTTTTTTACGGACATGTCCGGCCGTCGATGTCCGGGATTCAGCTTTTGCTTTCTGTAGTCGCCATTCATTGTTTACATGCACAGCTTTTGTTTCAATCTAACTGAATTTGTTCCGATTGGTGGATCTGAATGTAGTGTTTACATGAACGCTAAACAAGTGATCGGTTGATGTGTGTGTTTTAATATTGCTAAGAAAATTCCCGCTCCTTCGTGAGATACAAGACCGGTGTGTCTCACAGGTGTCGCTCATCAGTAATCACGCCACCGGCCTTGCGCCGTTTTCCCGCGGCCCTCACTCGTCCCGCTCGCCACAGTAAACATGATGAATGGCGACTGTAGAACGCAAAAGCCGAATCCCGGACATTTTGGGCGATCTCGAAACACACTTTCGGGCAGACTCATCACGGAGACTCACTAGTAGCCTAGACTTGTTGTTTAACGCTCTGTTACCAGTAGGCGTGGCCTCCTAGGGCAACGAAGCAAGTGCATTCTGGGAGTTGTTGTGTTTCATCCACATAAGCCAAAAATACATTTTCTGGCTTTTCTCAGTCTAGAAAGCTCCAAATTCAAAAATAATTTCACTTTTCTTCTACATAAGTGGCCCATTTTGAATACACATTCATCTTTCCAGAGCTGAAGTATCCCTTTAAAGGTACAGTAGGCAAATTATTTTATAAGCACTTTTCGTTATACTGGTTGAAACTCATCCTGATAACAGTAACAGAAATGGTCTAAATATTAAAACATGAATTTTTTTTGGTCGTCTAATTGTTGCATTCGGTCCGATGTCCTACCTGCTAGTCAATATATGCATTTCCATTGCTCCACGCACCAATCAGCCGCCTTTTACAGTTCCCCCTGAACCAAAACAACAAGCTTATGCTGCGGTCACTCCATGACGTAACCGTAAATACAAGATGGGACCCGTGACTTTCTACACTAAGCAGGATTTATGCATGTCAACACTATCAACGGTGAAATGATTATGCAGCAGTAAGAGTTTTTTAAGTTGTTTATGTTCATTATTATTGTAAAGGTATGTGCTTTGAGACGTGAGGTATGCCGTCTCTCGTCTCGTGACGCTTTGCAGACTCTGCTGTACGCGTTCATGTGTTTTGAAGGAGGTGTAACTTTGAAGACGCTCTGAACGGAGGGTGTGAACTCATGCTTTCAAAACTAGCCTGCTATTGCAAGCTTCTTCAGAATTGCCTACCCTCCCTTTAAGGCAAGATACTACAGGCAAAACCATTGTGTTTTTTTATGCAATGGTCAATTTTGAAATTTTGGACTATTTGGCTTTTCATAATGTGTTGTTTCAAGTGACTAGTGGAGAGACAACATCCAAAATACACATTTAAGTGTTAATTTTAATGCACTTTATCTATTTGTGTTTGTAGATTTCACCGACAATGTCTAAGGCGAGTCAGAAATCTCCACTTCAGCAGCTTTACATACGACAAAATGCATTTTTAACCTGGCTTTATTCAATGTTCAGATTTCTACATCCAAATGTGTCCATTTTTAATTGTATGATGCCTCATTTGCATATTTAAACATATTAAATGTCTTAATGTACTGAGATTAATTAATTGGGAAAAAAGTGTAGAGATCTATTAGTTTACATTTGTACTCTTTTCGCATTGCTATCTCCCCTTATAGTTAATGACACGATGACACAATGTCTGTTGATACAATACATTACAGTTACATCAAATAAATAATGTGCATTTAATCTATAACATTTACATGTAATCTGTTTGTTAATGCGAGTGGTTGTTCGCACATTACTATGCACTGCAGGAAGATGAGTTCTAAATTAAGATTTGATTCTTGCCTTATTTGAATATGATTTATGATTTTAATTCCTTATGCAAATTTTGACATATGACAGATTTTATCCGGGACCATATCCGTGCATCTCCATGCTAAGTTTCATTACATTATTGATTATTATTCTAGCGTTATCATACTCTCAGTAGCACCAGACTGAAATTGCAAATCCACTTAATTTCACACTTATACAAGATTTCCCTCCTCTAAAATATACCTTATTTTATATTTCAGGATATGATTTAAACTCAATAACCAAGAGGATATCACTTTCACTTTCAAGATAACGTGACATTTTTGTGACATTTGAGTGACATTTTTCTCATCCACTTGCTGAGACACGAAAGCACGAGTGTGAAAGGTCTGCTGGACTGGGACGGAGCTGGTCCAATGCGACACGCGCTCACACACACACACACACACACACACACACTGTTTGGCTGTGATTCTAATGACTGTTGATTTGTGCAGCCTCTGTGTAACTGCCACTCAGAGAGGAAAACTGCACACGCTCCACTGCTCTCAGCATCGATTCACACACGGGGCAGAAAGGGTTATGAGGAGGAGAGAGATGAGATGATAAGAAAAACAACAACTAAACAGTCTAAAGACACAAAGAGAAGTAGAAGAGATCTTCTGTGATGGAATGGAAAGAGCACAGGATATAGTTTTGAAAATATACAAATATATCATCACAAAAAAATGTAACTATGAAATATAAATATATATCCACCTTATTCCTACGCCCCATGATGCTTTGCGCGAATTATGGGCGTAACTTTCGCTAAGCTGTAAACGAAAAATGAACTTATCTTTTTTCGTGTCATTTGGTTCATTCAACGAATGAAATGAACGAGTTGACTCTGGAAAAGATTTGATCGTTTTGATGAACGAGTTGGAACAGGAGAGTCACGATCGCGCATCACAGAACACAGCAAGACGAGCATTTGAGCTTATAAAACTTAAACTTTGTTATTTTTTTAAATGAGCGATCGTTTCGCTTGATAAGACACTTATTCATCGTGTGGAATTGTTTAAAGCCCTTTGAACAGTTTGCACTGAAACTGTCTTTTGGACCATGAACCGTTTGGTTCCCATTGAAGTGCATTATATGGAGAAAAATCCTGGAATGTTTACATCAAAAACCTTAATTTCTTTTCGACTGAAGAAAGAAAGACACGGATATCTTGGATGACATGGGGGTGAGTAAATAATCAGCAAAAGTTTTTTTTAAAAAGTGAACTACTCCTTTAAAAAAATATACAATAATAAAATAAAAGCTTGATGGGTTACTTGTTTGAAAATGAAGAAATATTACTATTTATAAGAAATTGTTTTTTATTACTAGATTCTATATTTTATATGATACAATATTATTTCTTAATATTTTTATCGCTAAAATCATCATATTTTTTTTGTCACACTGAAAAATAGCAGGAATGTGGCCTATAAAACTCAGGTGGGGAGAAATAAAAAAAAAAAAAAAAACTTTTACTAGCACTAAAAAGAGAAAATCGTTTCAATTTGACAAATAATTGCAGCATAAGGGGATGTCGTGTGTGCACTGATGCAGAGGAGGTCTCACCACATGTCCAGACAGGTGGAGTAGTCAGTGGAGCCGAGCAGCACGTCTGGAGGACGATACCAGAGAGTCACCACCTCATTAGAGTACGTGTGGCTGGGGACCGACTTCGCACGAGCCAGACCTGCAGAAAACACACACACACACAAAATCATCACTTTTACAAACACACAGCTCACTGAGATCTCAGCTCTTCCAGCTCACAGGAGAGCCGAGGCATGCTCAATTAACCCGTTTCCCTTAAACACACTTGACTTCCTGTATTTGAAACTGCTCGGCGAGGGGGCGTCTGGAAATATCAGCAAAGGCTTCACGCCAGTATAATTTGCAGTCAATAATCCTGCAGCTAAACAAAGGGCTGCGTCAGAGAGAGTGAGAGGCTGTGGTTTAGGTTAACACACCGACGGAGCCTCTAATCATCATTACACTAAACTGGAGAGTAATAGTCACCCGGGTGGCAGCGCAACCCGCATCTGAGCCTATAATTGATGGGAGAGCGAGAAAATGAGGAGGAGCGGATGAGAGGTCAGAGATGATGAAGGCAATTCGAGGAGGAGGGAGGACGTCCTTTCCTGGTCCTGAGGCGGTCGTCATGGCAACGCTGCGGGCGAGCTGACATTAACTATGAACGCCGGCTGAAGGAGATCGAGGGAGCGTCGCGTAATGAAGGCCTCGGTGTCCGCCGGTTCAAAGCGCCCGAGGGTCTCCGGAGGGGGTCGAGGGTCAAGCTGAGTAAATTATACATCACTCACTGTCCCAGAGTGACATGAAGGACAGAAACAGATGAGGAGACAACCAGAAGAACAAAGAGAGGAGGAGTTATGAAGGTTTGGAAGAAAATTAGGGCTGCTCGAGATTTCGAAATAAAACCGTGATAAATCAAACTTTCGGTTTTCGCTACCGGAAAACTACACGCAAGTACTTCGGGATACAATATAACACACAACTAGTCAAGATATTTTAATATGTATATATTTTAATTATATATATATATATAATACAATTAGACAATCACAATATATCAACATAGTACATAAAAATATACAAAAACAATCATAAAAATAAATACAATGCTAACATATTTTAACAGAAAAATATAATACCATATAAATATACAACTATGATATAATACTAACATATAGGAAAGCATTCAAATATTCAAATATTAACATATACATAAATATAATAACATAAAAATATACAACTACCATGATATTAGATAGATACCACGAACTTCAGTGCACAATTTATCGAAATAAAAACAGAATATCTTGATTATCTTAAATAAATATCTGCGCTACCAGTTTCAGAGTGAGGTGAAGAGTGAAATGAACACTGCTTTTTATTTGTCCACAACCCGTCAAACTAATAGCCAAATACACACACACACACACACACACACACACACACACACACACACACACACACACACACACACACACACACACACACACACACACACACACACACACACACACACACACACACACACACACACACACACACACGTATCTAAATGAACAGGGATTTCCTCCACTACAACAAACACACTGAATACAAAAGTGGGTCAGTCAAGCTAACATCTACACAACCGTCAACGCAGAGTAGACTATGATCAAAACATGAAAAATGTAATAAAGGCATATTCAATACCTCCAGGTGTCACATGTCCGCTGTGGCAGAGATGATCGGGAGGAGTTTCATTACAGTGCTGTTTATTTTCACACATTTCTGAGTTGCAATTACTGATTGTTTGGCAGGGAATTTCTGTGCGGTGATCGAACCCAGTGCTGATGACTGGCACTGCACATTAGCGTCACCTTTTTCATATGCAAAATTGATTAGCTCCTTTATCAAGATGTTAATGAAGTGAATTAGCCGTCAGATTGGATGCATGTCAATAATAACTGCTTCATCAAAATAACCTGGAGATGCGATTGTGTGCTTTGGTGTGCACGCATACACATCTTCAGCTGAATGCACTCAATCAATACGTCCTTAAAAATAAAGCTCTTTATATAGTTCTTTACAAAACATCATATATGTACCGGTTTATATTTAAATTTACATTTAGTATTCATTATGATTTACATTTAATAGTCATTTAGCACTTACATTTAGCAGCAAATGTTGTGACCAGTCTCAGCTACACCAGTTACTAAGTCTAGATGGGATTTTTTTTATTTAATACATAAAGATTAGTAATTATTGTGGAGTCAAATGTTGGCGAAAGAGATGCATATATATATATATATATATGAGAATGCTGTGTTAATTCCAGAGGGACAAGTATAAAACCCCTCTGAAGAAGGATTAAATGATGGAGCTCAGCAAGAAAGCTGCAAAAGATCTGCTTTGCTCTTGGAAGATTCACAATTCCCATTAGGTCATCGTAAGTATACAGTATACCATCAGCAGGACTAACATACACTTCTTCATACAGCACACGAAAGAACATCAGAGATCACACTAAAGCTCACGTCTCCTTATGAAAATTTCTTCAATATAAACTCAGAATAGTGTGGAAAAAAAGTCGAGATAGCGAATTGCGAGATACGTCAAAATGGTAAGATATAAACTCAAAATTACGAGAAAAAGGTTAGAATTGCGATTTAGATTCAGAGTTATGAGGGGGAAAAAAGCAAAAATTGCAAACAAAACTATGTATTGGTGTATAGACGAATCCGACGAGCGTTCTTGTGTAGGCTGCCATCTTGTGGCGACGCCATTACTGAGCTGTTACACCGGCATAGACATATGCACCGGTATGTAAACAAACCTCGGAGATAAGGTGATAACGCACCCTTGATGACAGCTACAGCCAGGCAGACTTGTTGGGTTGATGATGTTAGACATTGGCCTCCAGTCACAGATGAAGGTACAAACGATCTTACAGATTATTTATGAAAATAGCTTGGCAAGCTAGCTAGGCTAACGTTTGCTACCGAGGAAACTAAAAAAAGATCTGTCCATTTGGCAACAATAAATAAATAAATAAATAAATGAAATCAAATAAACAATTTCATGTTTGTGCATTTGTGTGCATTTGTGTCCATTATTTATCTCATTTTTACATTGCAACGGGCATGGGTAAGGTAACGTTACAGCTAGAAAGTATACATAATATCGACCAACTACTGTTTTTGAAAACCATGGAAAGAGGTCAATATAACAGCAGGAGAACAATTATGTCACATAACGTTACATTCAGCTCAGGAAAGCCATTTAATGACCATAGCATGTAAATTGAATAGAAAAAATAACAAGAGAGGAGATTTTGCTGATCACTATATCACACATTTATTATATTTTTTTACTTATGTCATTAAATAATTGTTATTATACGCGAATGTCCGCGTCTTGTACTCGCCCAGGAAATCTGTGTAAACCGTACGGCACCAGACAGGGGCAGTCGACCCAGGTATTCACAATGTTTTCTCTTCAAAATTGAAATTTTACTGCCACCATTGAAACAATTTATAACGGAAACTGTTTACCCACTCGACATTATACAAGGGGTAACGTTGTAACGTTAGTGACAGTCGTAAATCGCGAGCTGTTTATTCCAGTGGACGTAAGTTGCAACTAAAACAATAGAAGGCAATGGCGCAACGCTACCCAGCAATAGCTCAGTAATGGCGCCCCGCTTACTTCCGGTAGTTTCGCCGGATTCGTCTATTTAAAGCTACTTAAGTGGAGATTTCTGACTGAAAATTGTGAGATGTAAACTCAGAATTCTGGAAAGAAAATCAAAATGGCAAGATATTAACTAGCAATTAGAGAAAAAAAAATCTAAATTGTAAGATATAAACTCTCAGTGAAGGAAAAAATGTGCAATTGTGAGAAAAAATCTCAAATTTGAGGTAAAAGTAACAATTATCTTTTTATTTTACAGCAGCTCCTCGCATCCTCCTCTTGTCTGGTCCTTGCGGTCCAGCCCAGATCGAGCTCAGTGTCTTCAGTGTGTGTAGGGTCTGTACCTCATATCCCACCAGCGGCACTCACACTCAAACTCTCGCTCCACTGCAGTCAGCAGATGTTCAGTCCATCACAAACACACACGGGAGGGTGTAAAACACGGTCCTGCGAACAGTTTGTCGACTCTGCTGCTGTGCTCATGTGGAAGACACCGGTTTAAACGCTTCCAAACTGAAATCACAGCAAAAGCGCTCAGCAGTGTTCACCTGTTCCCATAAGGCACTGCTTCACCCTACACACACACAAGCTACTTGCAAAATTCTGCAATAAACTTATGTAATAATGTATGACATAATGTATCTTTAGTGAAAAATAAATGTTACAAAATTACTGTTGCTTAAACTACTTGGACTATTGTAATATTATAGTTAGTCATCTATTTATTATTTTCTTTTAAGACCGGTTATAAGACCGGTAATAATTTACAGCAGCGAGGAGCTGCTGTAAAATAAAAAGATAATTGTTACTTTTACCTCCAAAATTTTAGATTTTTTCCTCACGATTGCACATTTTTTCCTTCACGATTCTGAGTTTATATCTTACGATTTCGATTTTTTTCTCTAATTGCTAGTTAATATCTTGCCATTTTGATTTTCTTTTCAGAATTCTGAGTTTACATCTCGCAATTTTCAGTCAGAAATCTCCACTTCAGCAGCTTTAAATACACCAATACATAGTTTTGTTTGAAATTTTTACTTTTTTTCCCCTCATAATTCTGAATCTAAAATTAGTCTTTGATCTGATTTGAAGACAAAAAAGTAAAACTGATTATCCCTTGGATATATATATATATATATATATATAAATTATCACACTGCCTAAAACTCACAACCTACTTTAAATATTTTGCAATAAACTTAATTTTTGAAAAAAATATATTTAATTATATGAAATATTATATATTTATATTACATTCCCAGAACAGAAAAATTAGCATTGAATAAGCGAGGATCAAAATTCTTGTTTGATTTTGTTCAACATACTTTTTTTATCACTCCATAAATCAGAAAATACCGTCAACCGTCAGAAAATAAATAGGCAACGCTTCCTTTTACAGTCCAGTTACCCATGTAAATACTATGTACTTATTTTAGTAACTACAATTACTGGGTAATAACTAGTACTAACCCTGAACCTACCCCTAAACCTACCCCTGTTCCATGTACTTACCTTATATTAGCCAGTACTTTCTAGGTAAGTACACTGTAAGTACTGTACTGTAAAAAAAAGCGTTACCAATAAATACATTTTCACCATGGTTTTAAGAAATAAAACCTTACGTGTTTTGGATGTTTTCTTCCCCCTACTCTGATAGAAAGCATGTTGTGGAAATCTTCCAGCACATCTCATCTTTCCCTGCAGATGATGAAGTCTTATAATGGAGGAACACTAGACTCATGTTGTGGAGGACAGGAGGGGTGGCGGTGACAGATCGGCCCCTGATGACCCCGCTGAGGACACCGGGAGAGCCGCACGCGAGCGCCCGGGCGGAGAGAGGGACCATATGCCAGTCCAAACGCCTCTCGCCAGCTGTTTGAGGACACGGAGACACCGAAAATACACTGCTTTTGGCAGGCCTGAGATTCCCGCTTGAATCACTCCGGCCCTAATTGAGTGGAAGGAACAACGTCCCACCAGGAATCTGAGCAGCAATCTGCTGGTCAAGCTGTCTGTCTGTCTCGCCATACTTCCCTTTCCTTTCGTTCGTTCACATTTCGCTTTGTTGTGAATGATTGCTATTCACCTTCTGAACAGCTTTTGTCACGTTTGTTCATCCTCCGTTTCTCTCAGAATCCTGTCGGGAGTTTTACTTCCTACAAAAGAGCCCAGCAGTGACACACACACACACGTTTACAGCAGCGTTGCTTATTGAAGCATTTCTCCTGTTCATTTTCTCCATTAGCTTGTAAAACGTCCTTAAGCTCCAACATTTGATTTGAAGCAAAAACAGGAAATGTGTCCTTAAATTGAGGGAATGAGCAGCTCATCCAATTAAGCACTGTAAATAATGCAATCACAAAATATAACATAATACAATATATTGTAGGTAGTATAATATATATATATTAGTGCTGTCAAACGATTAAAATATTTAATCGCGATTAATCACACTAATGCCATAGTTAACTCGCGATTAATCGCACATTTTTATCTATTCTAAATGTCTCTTGATTTCTTTTTGTTACATTATTTTTTTCTCATTTTAATGCTCTTATCAATATGGAAAAGTGGAAAAATTATTATTGAAAATAACATTGGAATAGTGTTCAATTTCACACTAACATATAGCCTATAAATAATCTCTCACACAATGTAACACTGTCTATCAATAAAAGGGTGAAAGAAATACTGATGAGGTCCTGATATTGGCGAAGGGGCGGAGAATTCGCATCATCTGTGTGTGTGTGTGTGTGTGTTTGCTTGGCCATCATCAAGTGGTGTTTCAGACTGGACGTGCTGCGGTGATGATCGCTCAGTTCACAACGACAAAACACAGATCACTTGGTCTTGTCAATGGGACAATATGGCAACTTTTTAAAAGTAAACTTTCCATTCAGAATCTTAGGGCATCCATTTCGGCGTCTCGCGCTCGTCATCCACTCAAAAGTAACGTTACTATTTGGCCGGCTCGCAAGCCGAAACGAGTGTGTGCGGCACAAAACGTCCTCGCGCTGCGCTCTGAAACCCTTTCATTTCAATGGCTTGCGTCACGCGAGGATGTTTTGTTGCTTCTTCGACCAAAGCGCAAGCGCATCTAGACCGTAAATTTGAGTGGATGACGAGCGCGAGATGCCGAAATGGATCAGGACGCATGCCGTGTCCTGTTGCAAAAGCATGTGAAAAAACTACAAAGTTTGCTAGGACAAAAACACCGTTAATCACGCGATAAAAAAAATTAACGCCGTTAAAATGGGTTTGCGTTAACACCGTTAATAACGCGTTAAACTGACAGCCCTAATATATATATATATATATATATATATATAGAGGCGTGTCGAATTAATTGAATATCAATACATAATACACAAAAAAAAACATTTAGTCTTCTTTTATTAAATATAATGTTTGTATAGGGGCCTGATATCTTGAATTTTAGGATATTTAACTGCTTTCTACAGGCCTCATCACACAGCGAGTTAGGGTTAGGGTTGCCCTGCTTTATGTTCGTCACCAATCAACTGTATGAAATGTCAAATGTCGTTCTCACCGAAGTCGGCCAGTTTGAGCTCGCCTGTGTCGCTGATGAGCAGGTTCTGTGGCTTCAGGTCTCGGTGAAGGATGTAGCGCTGATGGATGTAAGACAGACCCCTCAATAACTGGAACAGGAACAGCTGCGGAAACAGATCAGTTCATGTGTAAGCATCACAAATCATCAACACATCTATGACACCAGCGAATCAATATATCATTGGTAAAACCCAAATCACCAAGATCCATCCCAGCACATGTGTCAATTGAAGTAAACAGGACCCTGATAATGTGACACACACTTCTCCATCTAAGGATGTTATTTGTTCCAATCTTCCCCATCGATATTGTGCTTTTATATGATCTCATTTTATTCAGCAGCATCAATACATGTGGAGTATTGATGAAGACCAGCGAGCCTCCTTAAATCAATCCACAATAGAAAGCGAACAATCGATGCGCGAAACACATCTGAACCAAACACAACCACGGCCTTCACTCGTAAAGCCTCGCATCAATCCGAGGAGAGGAGAGCAAGAGTGGCCCGGAGAGATTCAAATGCCTCTCCGTCAAACAAAACCATCAAGGTCTCGGACAATTAGGCGAAGCACGGGAGCGAGGTGTCCAATCAGAGAAGAGTTCATCTGGAGTCATCAGAGGCTTCACACACGTTCAGGTTCACTCATGTGGAGCCAAACACAGTTCTGAAGACGCTGCTGCTCATTAAGAGAACAGGTTTAACGATACCGTTATTCTCCAGCATCTCCAGCGACGTGTCGAATGGCCATCAAGGGAGCGCTTAACTGCTCACTTCAAGAGGAACATCCCACAATCACATTAACATTATATTCCAAACAGAACGATCTACAGGAGTGAGGAAAGTCTAGGGGAAACATCAGCAAATACAGAATCACTGGTGTACAACATTGATAAACAACACACACGCGCAAATATATATGTGTATGTTTGTTGATATTAATATTTTTTAGGGTTAAAACTTGCTCTGACAGATATGCAAAACAGATAAATAGATGATATAATAATATTAATATTTATTTGTTTATTAAATTGTTTGCTCTTACAGAAATACTTACATTCAACACTGATTTTATATATATATATATATATATATATATATATATGTATATATATAAAAAATTACATACAAATAAAAACTTAATAAATTCATCAATAAAATTAAACAAATATATATGGTTGTATTTAAATATTTATATTGTTTGTATATTTTATTGAAATATTGGTATACAACATTTATTAAATATAATTATATATTAGGCAGAGACAGACCAACAGACAGGCACAGACAGAGAAACAGAGACAGATAGACAGACAGGCAGACAAGCAGAGAAACAGACAGACAGACAGACAGGCAGGCAGACAGACAGACATAGAAACAGACAGACAGACATAGACAGACAGACAGACAGATAGACAGACAGATAGACAGGCCGACAGACAGGCAGACAGACATAGACACAGACAGACAGACAGACAGACAAGCAGAGAAACAGACAGACAGACAGACATAGACACACAGACAGACAGACAGACCGACAGACAGGCAGGCAGACAGACAGACATAGAAACAGACAGACAGACATAGACAGACAGACAGACAGATAGACAGACATAGACAGACAGACAAACAGATACAGACAGACAGAGAAACAGACAGACAGACATAGACAGACAGACAGACAGATAGATAGACAGACATAGACAGACAGACAGACAAACAGATACAGACAGACAGAGAAACAGACAGACAGACATAGACAGACAGACAGACAGATAGATCGACAGACATAGACAGACAGACAGACAAACAGATACAGACAGACAGAGAAACAGACAGACAGACAGACACACACAGATTGACAGACAGACACAGCCATGGTATGCTTGAATCAGGCAGCGTTGTTACATGTGTACATAATGTTTATCATAAATTGGTAACATTTTACAATTACATAAAAAACATTTGTAGACAAACTTTAAGTTCTCTTGAAAAAAGCCTAACTAGAAAGTTTGAAGTAGTTTTAAAAGCTTGAAGTTTGAAGGTTTTCAATTGGAAAGTTTTTTATATCACGCAATTCTGACTTAATATCTCCAATTCTGACTTTATAGACACTTTACAGACACTTGTATGGCGGCGTTGGTATTAGCGTTCCCATAGCGATTACATGCAGCTCGAAGTTCCCTGATAGGGAACGTATGTAAACTTAGTTCCCTAAAGGGAACGAGACGCTGCGTGTCCATGCCATACTCCCAGCATGCCCGTGAACACTTGCTTCAGTCTTATCAGGGTTTTTGGGGTGCTTTATAGTTTCCTGGTCGATACGTCACCCCGCCTATGACGTTCCGTCTCGCCATTGGACTGATTTCATACGTGCTTAATGACGCACTCACGCAGGGGCGTTCCCATAGTGGTTACACGCAGCGTCTCGTTCCCTTCAGGGAACTAAGGTTACATATGTAACCAGAGACGTTCTTTCATTATAGCCTTGAAATAAAGATCCAATCTCAAGGCCGGATCGGATTAAACTGGGAAGCGGAGACATTGCCTGGAGGTACACCCATGTGAAGAGGTTTAATACTACAAACCATTCAAGGCCATTCGCCATTACAACAGGCATTTCACTTCTGGGAATGTGGTAATTACATTATGGCTGCAAGAACGAGAGTAATTTATCATTTGTACAGCCGTATCTCCATATCTGTCTGATAATCCATCTTAACACTTCATCACTAATTTCACATTAACATATTAGCACATATTGGTTTTTGATTATAATCCTCAACTATCTCATGTATCACTAGTACTAATTACTTTACTACAGTAAGTGATCAGATGCACAGCTTTCACACGCTGGATGATAAAACAAATCCCGCAACAACAAAAAACAACAGTAAAAATATTTTTTAAATATATGTATATAAATATACTCATTTAATTACTATGATATGAAAAATATGATTTTACTGTAAAAAAAGATAAAATATTTATTAATAAATGTTTGTCAAAATATTAGTATTTTATTTATTAAAATAATAATAATAATAATATCGTACTGAAAATTAACTATTTAATAATAATAGTATTTTATTAAATTATAAAAACACTAAAATAAAAATGCTAATGTACTGTAAAATAAAAAGTAAATATTTAACAATAAAAAAGTTGTATATATTTTAAATACAATTGCGACTATACAATTATGATAAACATTTAATAATACAATAATAATAATAATAA
>NW_024121921.1:1994662-2157162 GCF_016745375.1 Pimephales promelas
GAAATACATTATATTAGCCAAAAAATGATTCTCCAAATCTCACCGTCCCTATACATCTCATTTAACCAGAGGAATCCTGGTGACATCGCTCTGTTCTTTAAGGGTTGTGACACCCGTGTAACTTGCAGCCTGTCAGGGAACGAGCGCATTGTGAACCGATGTGCCAAAATTACAGCCGTCTGGAAACGGATCTCCGCACAAACACTGAACGAAGGGAAATATCTCGGCTCTGACTTCGGGCCGTTCCTTGAGCGTTTCAGGTGAGCTGCTCTCATTCTCTCTCTGTCAGCTTGTCATTTATCATGAATTCTCTATTGGTTTGAATTTCAATGAGGGAGCGAACGGGATAAATACTTTATTTATGTAAATCCACAGTGACAAAAACCTGATGAATTACATAAGCAACACCCGCTTCCCCGCCAGCCTTCTGCTCCATGGCCTCATTCGCTCCATCATGTCTTGCTTTCACCCTGACACACCATAAATTACACTCATTTCACAGCAACTTTATACAAAATCATTGCAAGCATTGTCATGAATTCACTTTATTCATTTCTAGAAGACTTTTTACCATATAAATAACTATGCTGTCCATTTATGTCAGATAAATCAAGTACAAACCACAGTCAATTACTCATCAGAAAATACGAGTACTTATAAATGCATGTGTCAATAGAGATCGAAGGTTTTGGCCTGCAAATTGGTGTAGTTACAACATCCACCAGCAGGAGCAAAATGCCTGTGTATATCAATTTTGGTGATGCAAAATGAACATTTACAGTGACATTTTCTTGTTGCACAAAGAAGAGCAAGTGATTCTTTCGATGCTTCAAAACACTAACTAACCCATGTGATGTCACATGGACTACTTTGATAATGTCTTTATTTCCTTTCTGGACAAGGACAGTATACCGCATATACATTTTCAATGGAGGGACAAAAAGCTCTCAGACTAAATCTAAAATATCGTAAACTGTGTTCTGAAGATGAACGGAGGTATTACGGGGTCATTAAGGACATCATTTTCATTTTTGGGTGAACTAACCCTTTAACTACCCAACAGTACTAAGAGTACATTTGCACAAAGCATTTTGCTGTAAACAGAGACAACGTTTACATGCAGCCAATTTTCGGGTTATGGTCGGGTTAAGGTCACTATTCGGGTTTCTGAAACTTTAGGAATAACCCGTTTACATGCGTGAGCAGAGAGAGTTTCTCCTGTACACATGGAATTGCAATATCCCGATGTAAATGGCGACACGCTGTTAGCGTCTAGACGTACGGACAAACTTAAGACGCAATATGCGTTTTTCCTGTATCCAAAGACAACAACAACATCAGCACGCGGATAATGAATAGCTCAGGGCAGATAGCGACCGACTTTGTTTGCGCTTTGATGCTGATAACGTTAATGAGCTCACTCCAAAAGTATGCTGTGCTGTGCCTCGCCATGTTTTCTTCCGGTATACTGCACGCGGATTTTTGTATGCGCCGAGAAGTTTCTCTACTCAAAAGACCAAGATTCCTTGCGAATAGAACATGCGCAGAACACAAATCACTATGGGGATATGCCGATACGCGTTTACATGACCAAAAATTCGGGTTAGAAAAGGGGTACCCCAGGTATAATATCCCAGTTTTTAAAATCCGGGATATGAGCATATTCGGGTTTTTGCCGGTGTTTTTACATGGCCGTTCGCGACAGAGTTATTGCTAATATCCCGGTTTTGAACGGGTTATTGGCTGCATGTAAATGTACTCAGAGAATCAACTAGTTTCCGCTAGTTCTTTAGCATCGGCTTGGTGTGTCACAGCCTTAAGTCGCAGCACATTTCAGAGGGAAAAAAAAAAAAAACGGAAAATCACAGAAAATATGGTATACTGAATTAAAAGTAGGGCTGGGTATTGAGATAAATTTCACAATTCGATTCGATTTCGATTCACAAGCTTGCAATTCGATTCGATTTCGATTGCGATTCGATTCAATTCAATATCGATTATTTTGGAAATCAGTTACAATAAATGGCAAATTTTCTCAAGGAAATCAAATCTCTTAAATGCTGTAAACTATGGGAGTCTAGTTGTAGCCTATAGGCTTCATTAGCCTAATATGAAGGTAATAATGAACTGTTTTGTAGCTATACAAACACTTAAATTACACTTTTATTTATTTTTATAATAAGAAGATTATATGAAATATAAACATTTAAATGGTGGCTGTCATAAAAACTTGCCAGATTTATTCAAATATGGATTAAATATTGAAGAACATTAAGATTATAATGCATATGTAATATGGTGTATTTATATTTAGCAAAATGCTCCTCTCTAGAGTTATTTTTTTCTAGCTGACTAACGAGTTGATGTGGGTTTTCTGAGGTAAATATGACGATACATGACATTGATTACAAGCTGTTTAACTGACGTCTTTCCACGGTTGAAACGCTGATTGAGCGAATCAATGTGACATGATACGGATACGGAAGTTGTACTCTATCTTTTAACACACTTTCAGATGCTCATTCATGTTTATTTCGCGCTGTAACTGGTATTATTAACCCGGAAGAGAGATCAGCGCTGCTGCTTCTCTTGAGCTGAGCCAGAGCGATCTCGCGCCACAGCGCCAAAACGCTATTTATGTTTTTGACTTTCTAAAGAAAATGGACGTAATTTGAAAATTGAGACTTTGTTTCATATCAATAGTAAGGACAAAGATTATTGTGATTTTTTTGGATGCGCGCAGCTGCGATACAATGTCCCATTAATTCAAATGAAACAGGATGACTAATTGATTCTTGAGATTTAAGAATCGATATCGGTTCGTAAAAATGAGAATCGATTAATATCGAGAAAACGATATTTATTACCCAGCCCTAATTAAAAGTGAGGATTAAATTGGGTTAGAAAATATTTTGACATTCCAAAAATGACAAACTTCAGTTTTAAACGCAAGTCTGTTCTCCCAGGTCGTTTCTTCCTTCTGAACTCTAAAGAAAACATCCTGAAGTCAGAAAACACACAGCACTTTCTCTGCGAGTGTGTGGTCTTACTGCTCAATTAAACATGGGCACGAAAGTCTCGTGTTACGGGCCAGACGCTCACTGCAGGAGCACAAGCAGCATTCAAAAGTCATTTTAAAAGATCAAATCATTGGTTCTGGTCTGATTATCTGAGCTCAACTGAAGAGACTTCACGCAGACTTACAGATGAGGACGAGGAAGCCGGTAAAATGGGTCACAGTCTGAACTCACAAGACTTCTGCTCTACTTCTGATTGCAGAACGGATCAGAGGGGAAATCAGTGGCCTGGAAGGTCTCTACTACCCAAGACTGAGAAAAATACCCAATCCATGTGTCAGAATCAGAACCATACACACCACGAGAAACAATCGTCTCACTAGACCGATCCACAATGCACAAGAAACAAACACTTTAACTGAAACGAGCTGATCAAGCCACCGATGGCATTTAGAGGCAAGGAGACAATGCGGGGAGAAAAAAAAAGCTTGAAAGATTCAATACTATGACCATCATAAAACCAGCAACAATTTCTAGATGAAATGTACTAGATGAATAAGTAAATAAATAGTAAAAAAAATAAAGTGACAACAGCACAACTAACCATTGACCAGAGCCATTTCCTCACAAAATCCCCTAAAAAATGCTTGAAAAACAATCCAAACAAAGTGACCAGGATCTCACTCACCCTGATGTTGTCCGGATGGAGACCCCCGGGATGCTTGTCCATGTACTGACACAGATCTGTGTGCTGAACAGAGAGAGAGAGAGGGAAGAGAGACATGAGGCAGTGACAGGAGACAGACTCTAAACAAATCTAGTGAACTGCTTCAAAATCGTTTTTAACTAGTTTTGACTATTTTTAACTATACATATATATATATACATAAACATAGAATCAAGCCTCCGAAGGACCGGACTAGGAAGGACACAGCGGCCCTGTCCCAAATGACACCCTAAGCACTCGTGGTCTTCCTCTGAGTCCGCACTTTCGTGCGCTTTGACTGTCAGGGAGAAGTCTACTGCGGAGCTCGCATCTATGGTTTGCATTAGTACGGGCTCGGCATAAATACGCATCGAGAGCACATATCGAACTGAAAAGGGGACGCTCGTGAGCACCTTTCTGAGACCTAAAATGACAGATGGGACACCCTACGCTCTCATGGACTTTAAGGAGTAGTTCACTTTAAAAAAAACTTTTGCTGATAATTTACTCACCCCCATGTCATCCAAGATGTCCACGTCTTTCTTTTTTCAGCCGAAAAGAAATTAAGATTTTTATTGAAAAGATTCCAGGATTTTCTCCATATAATGGACTTCAATGGGAACCAAACGGTTCTCAAGGTCCAAAAGACACTTTCAGTACAAACTGCAAACTGTTCAAAGGGCTTTAAACGATTCCAGACGATGAATAAGGGTCTTATCAAGCGAAACTATCGCTCATTTAAAAAAATATAAGCTCAAATGGTCACCTCGCTCTGTTCTGTGATGCACGTTCGTGACTCTCCTGTTCAAACTCAAAATGAACGAATCTTTTTTCGAGTCATTTGGTTGATTCAACGAACGAAATGAATTGACTCTGAAAAAGATTCGTTCATTTTGCAAAATATGACCAAAACAGAATATAAAGATATAAACGAAGCACCCGAAGAGAATAATTTCAACTTTTCTGCACTTATAAACACTCCAAATATGCAACAAAACGCATTAAGGGCTAAAAAAATGGATTTAGCATGATGTGTCCCCTTTAATACCATTTATATTAGGGCACTGGGCATTGCAAAGATCGTGCTTAATATTTTTTTAAACAAGTATTGAATTTTCTGATATCCCATTTCCTTTCTACAGGCTCAATGACGTGATTGTCTGAAGGTGCGAGAGGCTTTGTGGGCCGTGTGTCTGAGCATGTAAATACAGTCGGCGGGAGAAAGATGCTCTCCTCAGCCTTTATTCTGCCCACAGACCCGCGGCGTTGGAGGGCCGCTGATATTTGCAAACACCCGCTGCTACCCGTCCCGCACCGCGGATAAACGCGTTTCCTTTCATGAATAATGCAGTCTCTCACTCAAGCGTGCTTCAGATATGCCTGTCCGTCGCCGTCAATCATTATTAACTGCTCGCCGTGGAAAATGAATTGATTTCCTCAGTGCGAAACCCTCTGTTTGTTCGCGGCCCGCATCTAAATGCGTTCGCATTCAGCCTCAGTGCATTTTCTCACCGAAATGACTCTGATGAGATCACAGCGGTGGTCTCAGATTAATAACTAAGCTATGGTTCGTATCTCTCAATGGACCAAAGCTATCAATAGCTGAGCCGTTGTCCAATCTTAGTGTTTTGATTGTTTTCTTTGACACCCCGACGTGTTTGCTTGGCTCTCATGAATAAATCAGACTCAAGCCGCAATTTTACGCTCATCCAATTTAGCGAGAGGATACATTCCTGGAAAAAAATGTGTATAAAGTAATAAGTTCTATCAGAGATGCAAAAATAGCACAAAATATAAAGCTAATCAGAGAAGGCACCAATTTTCCCTTTAGACTGACACGGATCAATGACAGGAGGTCAGCATCACAGTGTGCATTGACATTCAGAGAAAACACATCTAACAAGTGCTCTTTTCTTTCCATGACGCATCAAATCAAGTTTAAACCTACAACCGGTTTTCTTGGCGTTTCTCTTTCCTTCCCGGGGAACCAATTAGCTCCTGTCAATTTAAAAGTGCACTTTATTAAAAGCCAAGTGCATCCTTTGAGTGGACAATTATTTTTATGTTAAGGAAGGACAGCATTCGCTGAGAACATGATAGCATTGAGTTATTGAGAAAGTGCATGTTCTCCTGACCCTCAGCTCAGAGTCTGCTTTATACTGTATGGATCAGTATTCATGAGTGAACATTACAGCAGAAGAAAACTGGAAGGAAAGTAGTAAAAAGAAAAAAAAAATCGAATCTAAATCAAATGTGTTAAACATCTAACTGAGGGGTTCCTGTGAGAAATCCTGTCTGGATCTGTGAACGCCGTTAATGTACTTTCACAACGCTTCTCATTTATTTTAACCTTTGTCGAAAACTAATTTTAGCATTGTGCATACGTCTTGAGCTCTTCATGGATTTGAACTATAAAGCATAATTTTGACAAATAAGTAACAGATGGCATCATATACAATAAAAAAAATCTAATAAATAATAAAAATCATTTATATATATATATATATATATATATATATATATATATATATACTGTATATATATATTAGGGCTGTGCAAAAATTAATTGCGATTAATCGCATCCAAAATAAAAGTCTGTGTTTACATAATATATTTGTGTGTGCTGTATATAATTATTTTGTATATATAAATACACACACATGCATATTTAAGAAAATGTGTTATTCATATATAAAATATTTATATTTATATAATATAGATTATGTATTTATATATATATATACAGAATTTAAGCGCAAATAATTCTTAAATATATACATGCATGTGTGGGTATTTATATATACAAAATAATTATATACAGCACACACAAATATATTATGTAAACACAGACTTTTATTTTGGATGTGATTAATCGCAATTAATTTTTGCACAGCCCTAATATATATATATATACACACATACATACACAATTATCAAAAATGTACAAAAAATACAAAATAAAATCCAAGAGACAGAGACATGGATTTGAACTATAAAGCATAATTTTGACAAATAAGCAACAGATGGCATCATATCCAATAAAAAAAATCTAATAAATAATAAAAATCATTTATTTATATATATATACACATACATACACAATTATCAAAAATGTACAACAAACATAAAATAAAATCCAAGAGACTTAAAACCAGCTAGAACCAGCCTTATGCTGCTGATTTTTTCCCAGAAGGGAAGAGAAGTTGGACCTCCTGACCAGACGTTCCCTACAGGATCGTCCCGGAGGCTCATTAACAATTAAACTGGCATTTCTGTACCTGCCTCAGACAAGCGGGACCTTTAATAGAGCGCAGAGGCAAACTGGAACTGTAATGATTTATCACACTAACAACCTTACTATCAGCAAACGTTTTATTTCTCTCCCTATTTCTGCATTTAACTTTCAGATTGAACACAACACCTTCATTTTCATTAAAGGAATAGTTTGTCCAAAAAATATAGTATATAATATAGTGCAACAGTGCCTGCCCCCTTTTTCGGCTGCACTGGCTCCAGAAGATTTTTTCATTCATTTTTCTCATAGGGATTTAAAAATATTCTTCATTAAAGAGCTATAAGCTATGAGGTGATTCATTACACTACAAACCTTGATTTGAAGCAAAAACATTTTTGAAAATCAAACAAAAATACTAAGATACAAGACTGTGAACTTATAGTTTCATTAGTGGGTGATAGTTCACCCACTAATGAAAATTAAGTCATTAATCACTCACCCCCATGCTGTACCAACCCCAAAAGAGCTTCGTTCATTTTCAGAACACAAGTGAATATATTTTTGCTTAAATTTGAGAGGTGGATCACAGCTACATAGGCTACCTAAGGGAATGAAACTTGACGGCCCAGAAAGTCAATTAAGAAAATGTGAAAATGAAAATGTTTAAATATTATACGACAGTGGCTCAAGTATAAGTTTATCAAGCGACGAGAATACTTTTTGTGCGAAAAACAAAACAAAAAACAGGCCTGAGACGAGAGTTCAAGAGATTTCCACGACGAAAAAAGGAAAAGTTGAATAAAGTCGTTATTTTTGTTTGTTTTTTCGCACAAAAAGTATTCTCGTCGCTTGATAAACTTATACTTGAGCCACTGTAGTCACATGGAATATCATCCACATAAACCAAAAATACATTTTCTGGCTTTTCTCAGTCTAGAAAGCTCCAAATTCAAAAATAATTTCACATTTCTTCTACATAAATGACCCATTTTAAATACACATTCATCTTCCCAGAGGTGGAATGACCCTTTAAAGGTTTATAAGTTACCATTCAAAATCAGTTTCCCTATGGAAAAATGAATGGAGTTTAGTTTTATGATTAGTGTGACTATCATAACATTGAATCCGCCATTTTTCTCCGTCATACAAACCAGGCAGGAGAGTTAGTACGTCGGTGGACTTGAACTTGAAAAATGGAGTGTATTGAAGACTTTCCGTGGTTGAAACAACATCTCTTCGGATGTTCATTCATGTTTATTTCATGCTATTATAATTATTAGGAAGTGACTAGCACCACAGTTATTATTTCAAAACTTAAACACTTATTTTTTTCAATCTATAATATAACTTTAGAACACTTAAAATATACGTCATATGTACAACTGTTATGGTGTTTTAAAGGTGATTTCTAGAGATTGACAGTATAAATCACTGTGTAGCTGCATAATATGGAAAACAGACGCTTGGACGTTCAGCCTGAAATCTGTTTTTGTGTTTCAAAGAAGAAAGAAAGACAAAAAAAGAAAGTCACACAGGGACAGAACGACACGAGGGCGAGTAAATAGCTGAATTATTATTCCTACGTGCTTCAATTCGCAGCTCTGACGCCTGCGGCTGCGTCTCATTGCAGGTTTGTGTGTAAAACAGTGAGACGTTCCTGTCGCTGTGAGCAGGGCTTTGAAATAGTTAGAAAAACAGTTTTCTAATAAAAACGGTGCCAGAGCTGCAGGATTGGGCACATATAAAGAGGCCGATCGGTTCAGGCACCAGGTTCAAAGCGTAAGAAAAATCCCGGGGTAAAGTAATGCTGACTGAAGCACATTTAAACCGTTCAAAACCATCCAGAAACAGGAGACCAGACCAGCACCATGAGGCCCAGGAACAGGAGATGTGTGGTTACGTGACATAAAAATACTCTGACGTTTTGGAGTGGAGTTACAGAAAATAAAATGAATTAAAAACTATTTATAAAAGAAACAAACGCCAGAAGAGGTTTGATTTTCATCCGCTCAGCATGTCTGATACTCACCACATACTCAAACACCAGCGTCAGGGTTTCCTTCGTGTGGATGATGTCGTGGAGCAGCACTATGTTCGAATGCTTCAGGCCTTTCAGCAGAGACGCTGGAGAGAAACACACACGCTTCATTAACACAATCTGACCAATGAGTGTTTGAGACTCAGGAAAACTGGATAAGTGCATTTTAAAGGGGACATATCATGCAAAAAATACACTTTTTTAGCCCTTAAATGCATTTTGTTGTATATTTGGAGTGTTTATAAGTACAGAAAAGATGCTCAGGTGCTTCGTTTATATCTTTATATTCTGTTTTGGTCATATTTTTCAACCTGTTCAAAAAATGTAATAGAAAACGTCATATATGAACAATTACGTCACCGTATTTGCAGCGGAACTGCCAAATAAGGACATCGACTACCGGCCCAACACTTCGAGCAATCCGCCATTATTATTTCTCGCTCCGATTTTGTAGTCCGAGCTCAATGATGCAGAAGTTACGAGAGGGCAAGTCAAAATGTTCGGTTTTTGGATGTAATGACCTGAAGCACTTCAAGGATCCCCTCTTCAACAACCTCCGCCAGTATAAAGAAGGGTTTGCCGATTGACTTCGTCTGAATGAGAGGTAAATTCCTTCTATCTTTGGAGACGACGAACAGAGCATTTCGATAAGCTGTAAATATCGTTATTAAAAAATAAAGTACTTTACTTTCTTAAAACACATGGTGGTCATGGTTTAGCAGTACCTTTGTCTTTCTTTTGAAGTAACGTTACACGTCTGCACTATTATTGTTCTTGAGTTTCATCAATGGTCATTTAGCTGCGTTGTTTTCTGATGCTTTTCTAAACGTATCATATTATCAATACAGATTTTTAGTGGTAAGATTAGACCGTAGTCATTTATCTTGTCAGTGTGCTTGTTTTAACAAGAGAAATAGTCGACTTTCACTAATAACACAAAACAGTTAACTCGCATACCAATACATCCATATGATGAAGAGGTTGTTCTGCAGGTTCGTCGTCATCTTTATCGACTCGCTCGCTCTGGCTCGAATATGTAAGGCTTGATGGACAAGTCTTCCGTTGTTGACATTTTATTAAACGTGTGAATAAAAATGTTCTTTGAAGGTATCGTATATAATCGTATATCTCTAATCAAACTACAATAATGGCCGAACGGGGGGAGTTGAACCGAGTGTGAACTCATCGACCTGGAGAGCGGGCGGGGTATGACGCATCTCCTTTTTATTTAAAGGGGCCGCGTTTGAAACGGGTCGCTCAAAGACGCACATCAGAAAAGGGGTAGAAAAGGGGCTTGTGGAGCTATAATAATGAGGAATTCAGACCCAAGCATTGCAGTTATGCTTTATATAGACCACAACGGTATGATTTATATGTAAAAATGAATGATTTAAAAGCATGATATGTACCCTTTAAAATGACATACACTGTAAAAAATGATGTGATCAGTCAAGTCAAGGCACATTTTTTAAGTCAGTTTAATATAATTTAAGTGACTTGTACAACCAAGTTGATTATACTTAAAAAATGTGAGGCAGCAACTGAACTTACGATTTTAAGTTGATTTTTTTTAAATGTAGAAAATGCAAAATGAGATTTCCATTTATCTGTCAGGCACCAATTCCTCAGATTAATATTTTAAAACAGCTTTATGTTTCCCTGATATTTACAGGTTTCCCATGCCTTGATGATAATAATAATAATACTGAATAATTAAAAAAAAAAAAAAAAACATTCTGTATGTGTGGCCTGGTAAACCCATATTACCCACAAAGACGGCAATATCCAAAATCTTTTTTTTTTTCCTCGTGAGGAAAACAGCATTTAAATCTTTTAAGTGATGTTATTTGAAAAGATAAAAATACAGAAAGTTCTTTGTGATGGGTAGGGTTAATGTAGGGGGATATAAGTCAATGGAAATCCCCATAAAACATGAAAACCCAACGTGTGTGTGTGTCTTTAAAGATTCCCAGTATAAAAATGCTGATTAGGACAGAATGACTATATTCCCACATATTTGCACATAAATGCCGTTGCCATCTACACATGACACCGACACCGTTCCCAGATCAGATCTCAGTAGTACCCGCACCTGAATCCCGTCGCAGATCATTTACATGCCGTAGACTGTCAGTAGGGCGGAGATGAGCGGATATCTGTGAGAAATGGAGAGAGCCGGCACTCTGGGGACGGGAAACGGCTCTCTGGCCTCCTCAGGCTAAGCTTCCTGTCTATTATTTCAGCTAACGAACACTGTATGAACACTGCAATTAAATGTAATCACGAATCCTCAGAAGTCAGCAACAAAGCACTCATTTAAATTGATGACTTCTGTGAGCGTTTTCCATTTTTCTCAGATCAGACGTGTTATTTTCTTCAAATTACAACAACGCAATCGCCATCGAGCAAGCCATTCCCAGAAATCTCATCTCATTTGAGTACAAAACACTCTGAATGTTTCAATTCACTACAAAGAAGGAGCGAGCGACACTTCAAGCGTGTTTCATGATGATTAGTAAACAGATTTGTGAGACTGGAAAATGCGATTCGATTCAAGGGCACAACAAAAAGCTCAGATAGTGAGACCGTCTGCATTACGCGAGTCATTCCTTCTGTGAAGCTCATGATGTATATCATATGTGAAAATACTGAATCAATAAATAAAGTCAACTACGATTTATTAAATCAATTTATAGTTTTTTACAAACTATTTTGATTATAGGCATTGTGACATAAAAATCGCTTTAAATCCTAATCTTTCGCAAAAGTCAGTTCCTGAATGACATCATCCTACAGGAAGTGACATCACTGTTGTGGGAAATCAGCAGCATAAACATCTGCAAGTGTATGGTTTTATTTTAAAGGTACACAAATGTAACATTTTCGTAAAAAAAAAATGGCAGAGCGAGTAGATCATCACAACGATACACCTATAATAATTGTTTATATTCTATAACTACTTTAGAGACTCGTCATATAGATAAAGAGAGGAAAGAAGCTTCAGCTACAATGTTCTTCTGCAAGAAGCAGGCAGTTGTGTTTATTAACCACGCCAAAAGTTACATACACTAGTGTACATTTAAACGTTTTATGAATTTATTTGTTTACCACAGTTGGTCATGATGATTATATTGGGAAAAATAAAATGGAATAAAACCATTTTCAAAGGGCACCATTATTGTTAAATGTTTAATAAATTATTACATTTTTAGTTTTAGTAATTCAACTGATTATATACGCTTTGATGATAAAGTTGTATTAAATCATTATATCACGTAATATTGCATATAACACTCAATATAACTAGTTCCTGAATGACATAATCCTACAGGAAATGGAATTTCCTGAAATGTTCCTAATGGAAAATCAACAGCACAAAAAGCATCAATGGATTTGATCAAATGACACTACTTAGTTCAAATGATTACTAATAAAAAAGATGGTTAAAATATGAAAGCTGACTGTCAATCCTAAATTTAGCTCTCAATTACTTAAGATTAATTTCTAATTTTCATGTCATTGTGTAAATAATCAAGGTACAGAGTCCATTCTATAGTTCGCTCTATAGAAATACTCAAACTTCAACACCAGCATGTTGATTTTGAACAGTCGCAGAGATCTGCAGTCACTCAAGCACACATGTCCAACACAGATTAAAGTCCCCGTGAAATCAAAATTGAACCTATTTACTTTGTTTGCGCATATTACTAGTCTTGTGGTGAACAATTAATCCGTGCAAGTGAATATATATTAAAAAAATGTTTTACCTTAGTAATCTTTAATCAAAATCTGAAAAGTTACTTCCGGTCTGGAACGGTTTCTTTTTCTGATGACGTAGGTTTCACAGTTTGGGTGAGGAAACGCTTAACCACTCCCCTCAAACCGTTAGTTTGCTATGAGCGAGAGATGGAGAGGAGGAGCGCTAGAGTAAAACCCTGCCCTCTGTCCAATATTCCGTTTCACTTGGAAATACGTCACAGCACTGGAGAAAAATCGTTTGCAACTTCCGGTTCACGGGGACTTTAATATGATATACACTCTAAACAAAAATGGTGCTATATAGCACTAAAAGTGGTTCATTGGCTTGTAATCATAGGGGAACCACTTTAGCACTTATCTTTATCAAATGGTGCTATGTAAAACCATAAGAGGTGCAATAGAGCACTACTATATTTTCTGAAGGCGAAGCACTGCTACTTGGGCAGAGTGATAGCAATCACCTGAGACGCACCGTGACGAGGAGCAGAGAGTTCGCTTCGCTCAGCGTTGGAATAAAGAGTCAGCAATTACTAACGTTAGATAGAAAAGCATAGTTTATCATGGGTGTTTGCTTTATTGTATGAGCTGTGACAATAAACAGGGGAGACCAGGTAATACAGTACCATGTTTCATTGATTTCAAACCAAAAACGCACCCAGATTTATAAATATCACATGAATAAATAATTATTATTACAGGAATCAATATATTTTAAATGCATTTTATTAGCTGAACCAAATGTATTCAACAGTAGCCTATATAATATACAGTATTGCATTACTATAGGATAGAATAAGGGGAAAGTAATAGCACAAATTGTTTTTGCACAATGAACTCACAGCCTATCGTACCCTTTTGCACGCTCAAGTTCGTTATTTCCATGGTTATTTCAAATTTAGGCTAGGCGCGCCGCGCGCAGGGTGCAAGTTCAACGCGGTGAACGCGCTCGTTTTTTTCCCCAAGCGCGTCCGCACCGCATCAAGATAAAAACATATTCATACCCTAATCATAAAATAGTGTCACTAACGTTACATTAGATCTGGCTAAAGGCACTGTTACAGTAGGTCATCTAAAAACATAACGGAACACTTACCTCAGCCGCAGGTGATCCACTTGTCCTGTCTGTGCTATCGATGGGATGGCCGTATCCTTCAGCACATTATGGTCCGTGTGGCAAATTCCATTTTTTCAAAATAGTCGTCCTCATTGAAATGTACCGAGCAAACATAATGTCCCTTGATAATCTTAGGTGTGTTTGGATAAATATCCAGAGTAAGTTAGCCATTTCTTCATCCAGTCAGCGTTTTTAGTTGGAATTCTGTGAAACATGGTTACCTCCCCTGTTTACTGTCGCAGCTATTTACAATAGAGCGAAAACCCATGACTCTAAACTACGCTTTTACTATTTATAAATTGCTGACTCTGTTACCCAAACACTGAGCGAACTCTCCGCTCCTCACCACGGCGTGTCTCCGGTGATGCGGTTATTACGCCGTCAAAGTAGCAGTGCTTCGCCTTCAGAGAATATTTCCCAGGTTTTATACGGTTAAAAGATGTCTGTGTCTCATTTGACTTTGTTATTTGTACATTATGTGACTATACAAATCACAACATGTAAATAGGAAAACGTTTGCGTTATTTTGCCACTCATTTGGATTAGTATGAAAGCTGCAACCATTCACATCCAGTCTTTGTGCTAAGCTAGGCTAGCGGTGGGTGCGTCAAACAGACTTATAGCACGCACGGAGATGAAAAAGCTATGTATGGACTTATCTAACTCTGGGGGGTAAGGTGAATAGGCTAAAGTCCCAAAAAGTCGGAGTGTTCCTTTAACAGGTTCTTTAAATGGTAGTGGTGCTATATAGCACCATGACCACCACAAAGAACCCCTGAAGAACCGCTTTTAATCACTGAATATGTTGTTCAATCACGATCTGTTCTCAAACTCAAATGAGAGATTCACTGCAAGAAACACATGGAAATTCAGACTTCTTTTTATGTTAGAGGCCAATTTACAGGATTTACTAAAGACACACAGTGAAATTAGTGATGTAAAGGCTTTGACAGTTATTTTTGCAGCTGATCTTTCCCTTCTTCTTAATTTGCACATTGTCAGTAGATCACCTCCACTCCCATCTGCTCTTTTATGGGATTGCAGTCTCTGGCTAATTTGCCCTGTTAAGTACATCTGGCCCTTAAAATGCTGCCTATGTAGTTCGCTCACTAGGTTTGTGAACAGTGCGTGAATGAGCCGATGTTTTCCCCTCACATCCCGTAGTCATTCCACACACGTTCTGCCAGCTTAAACATCTCCAGTAATTGCTGAATTAGTTCAATTTTCAAAGCCTTTTTTTGAGCCGCTCACCGGGGAAGAGCGCAGGAGCTCTGCGATGATCAGCCCCGGATCACACAGATCAAAAACACACCAGCACTGTCTCATCGCAATTAAAATGCATGTGACGGTGGTGAAGGTGAGAGCAGTGAAAATCTCACACGTTCACAATCTGCTGCGCTTCACTGAGAGCTCTGCAGGAGAGTGGAAACGCCTGCTTTTAAGGTGACAGAATTATTTATTTTTTTTTAACTGTGAAAGCCACACTAAAATGCTTATAAATATTTTTTTAATTATTAGGGTTGGGTATTGACAAAAAATGTATGATCCGATGCAATTTCGATTCACAAGCTTGCGATTAGATTCAATTGGGATAACGAGGACAGTTCATGTCCATTTTTCCTCAAGAAAAACTATACAGGGAACCCTCCCGGCTGACATTTTAGTGTTGTATAGTTTTACATTATTATAAAATTAAGGGTTCAAATTAACAACTGATTTCATATTATGAACATTTAAATTGCACATAAGGTAGTTTAAAGCTACATTGTGTGATTTTTACCCCCATCTAGTGGTGAAAAGGTATATGACCATTCAGTGAATATTAGTTTCTGTTCCTCTCAATTCCGATTTCGTTTTATCTCCAACGGTGGCCAATGTAGTCCAAGATTAACATGGCTTCCAGTTCGACCTCGTCCATGAGTGTTAACTCAAAAAGCGAAGCTTGAATTAAAGGTGGAATACCTAAGATTTTTGCATTCAAATATCCCAAAATCACAAGGCCAGTGTTATATATTTAGTTATGATGATAACTCACAATATTCCAAATGTTTCAAACAATGTTTAAATCGCGAGAAAATTTAGATTTTAACCAAGGAAACGGGGCGTATGAGCAGGGGTGAGCTGGGAGTCGCCAGTCAATCGCGTCATATCCGCTTACCTCGGTTTCCGCTCGTACTACGTGTAGTCCTGGACAAATGCGGTAGTTGTAGTTGTGCGTTAGCGTCTATCAAGCAACAAACGTCAGCTTGTTTCGCACATTTGTTATGGAATGGAGCACAATTATTCTTTTCATTTATTCTCGGAATGTGAACTGTTGGCTGTAAAGGGGGTCACACACCGGACGAGAAGCGTCGCGCCACGTTTGTATCGAACACCGGACGCGCACTTTCTCATCAGTGTATGGCCAGCAATATTGTTATGTTTAATGACATGAAATGAAGATAATGTCTGTTCTATGTTATGATTGTACTGTACAATTAAATACAATCGTTGCTGAGTCTGCATTCTGAAAACTTTACCTCCGAGCATCCGTTCACTGAATGAATTGAGAATCTCACCTGAAAATTCTAATGATAACATCAGCAATTGTCATTCAAGCAGCTGATTTCTGTAAATGACTGCAAAACTAAATGCATATTGCAGCATAGGGCGAAGTCAGGATCCATTAGCAACGATTTGAGACAAAAATAATTAAAATTTTATATAAAACTATGTAAATGGCACTCTGTGGCGCAGCAGGATTTTGAATCCGAATGGCGCCGCCGGTATGTATACACTTATAGATAATAATGTGTTCGAATTTTAAAGATGTGGCGCGACGCGGCGCTGCAGCTTCTCGTCCGGTGTGCGACCCCCTTAACGTTAATTTTGTGAAACTGTAGCTGTGGTTGAATACTTGCACGACATGAAAAGATGTGTCAAATGTACATTAAATAGATTTTTTATTTTTATAAAGTTACCAAGGAGGACCAGCCACGTCAACTCCTTGCAAGAGACCTGCCCCTTCAAACCCTCTCCACCATAGCTTCGTCCAGTGACTCGTACAGTAACTAATTTACTTTTAAACCTGACTTTTCTTGCGGTTATTTCAGTTTAATGAAAAACAAGCATGTCATTAAACGCAACGTTTATAGAAATCGAACTTTACCTCATCCATGACAACTAATTTTCGATTCCCGTCTGACTGATTTATCCACGGTGGAGTTGAAAACAACAGTTCCCATCATTCCGCGTTTCTCCACGTCGTCATCAAGCAAAGCCATTGTTGTTGTTTTGAATGTAGCGCCCTCTAGCGGCATCTAAATCTTAGGTATTGCAGCTTTAACGGGTATGTCCCTCTTTGGCTAATGTACTTTCAAGATGGAGGGGCAACATGGCGACCGACATTAGAACCCCTTACCCGTATGTATTTCCAATGGCATATTATACACTCACGAGAATACTTTATTACTTAAACGAAGTAAATATACATTAATGAGCACATATATTTTTGAAAGAACTACGTGTTTTTACCTAATAATAAACCAAAAGAGTTACACAGTGTAGCTTTAAAGACATTTTAAAGACATATTAAGAATTATTATGTCTCTTCTCCAATTGGTTTTTGAAATTTTAAACATTTAAATAGTGGTTGTCAAAAAAAAAGTTTTCCTGATTGATTTATTCAAACATAGTAAATTAAATATTAAATGAATATGTAATATAGTGCATATATCTATCAAAATGAATTATTTTTCTAGCTATCTATCAAGTTTATGGTCACTAAAAGTCCAATTTGGTGGTCACTTTGAATTTCTTCATAAATTGACAGAATTTGAAAGCTGATAAAAAGTAGAAAGGTTATTGGATGGCTGGTTTTAGAGCAAATACGCTTTGTTCATGCATAAACTGAAAACAACACAGATTAAAAGATTTCCCAATTCTGGGAATTTAAGAATTGATACCGGTTCATCAAAATAAGAAATCAATATTTTCAACCCAGCCCTAAAAAATTATCCTGTTTTTATTAGCGGCTCGAATGAGCTCCATGCATTATGAAGAGAAAGGTCGTGTCGTGTTCACTCACCCTCTCTGATCGCTGTGAAAGGAGTTCCCTCTTCCTCCTGCAGACGAATCACTTTCAACGCAACCAGCTTCCCATTCACCCTGGACACACACCACATATTCATATTATATCTGTATTACAGGACTGGTCCATAAAAAACAATGTATCGTATAATTGTTCCTATGGTTCAAAGAGCATATCATAGGTTTGATTACCAGGAAATGTGTAAATTAATAAAACAAAATATATATTTTATATATATCCAAAATGTATATATTTTATATCCAAAGTTTATATATATATATAAATATATCCATTTATATTTTATCTCCAAAGTGACTTGCATTGCATTTTAAGGTATAAATTAATTAATTAATTTGTATGTATGTATTGTGTTAAATAATTCATTAATACAGTGAAACAGTATATTCAGGGTAAAAAAAAACAACAGAAATATACATAATAATTAATTATACATTATAATTAAATTCATAATATATAAAGAAAATATACATTATTTTATAGAAAAATGTTAACGGACATCACAGACCTTTGGAAAATAAAATGGAATTTAAGGGGGGAAAATTAAACTATTTTCATATGGATCTATTATTGTAAAAATTTTTAATTAATTATTAATTAATTCACTTGGAAAGTGAATTAAAAAAGTTGTAAAAAAGAAAACAAAATCATTTCCCATATAGGGCCCAATGTAATAAATCAATGGTGTAAATCAATGTCTCCTGGATATGACAGAATGTTGTTTAATAACAGAGATTGATGATGAATGAAAACTTTTTGAGTGGTTTGAAATAAAATGCAACACAAATTAAGACCAGAAACACAATTTACTGATTTACTGTTAAGTCAATGAAATGCAATTTAGAGTCAGTGGAGTGAATCTTAACAACACAGAGGTCAAGATGTGAAATAAATGAACTCCACCAATCAAAAGAACTTGCACATGAATAGCATCATTACTATGAAAAACACTGCCAATAATGCACAATTCATTTCACGCTGGCTGAAATTTTATTTTCCAGATTTTAATTTATAAAAGTAATCATCAAGGAAAAACAAGCGTTACACGCTCTCTGTCTGAAAGGATTTCATACAACATGTGCCATTTCATGCTCTGGAAGAGAAGCTCTCTCCGGCTCTCGGATTTTATTACAGCAAGATGAAAAATTATTTCATTCTTTATCTGCTGCCTTCTTTGCTACAGTTTTATTACTAAACAGTGTGTCTGTATGGAAATGAAGTGCATGAGAACTCACTTGCTCTTCCCTTTGTATACGGTTGCGTAGGATCCCTCTCCGAGCTTTTCCAGCTTCTCGTAGGAATCTGCCTTTCCGAACTTTGGGCTTGTGGGCTGTAATAGAGACAGACGCAGTTAAAGTCGGCACGAATCAGTTGCGATCATCCCTATTGTGACACGTATCCAAGTTAAAAGGCATCTCGAACAAGAAAAAATGTAGGGCGGGACTTGATTTTGTCCATTGGGAATTGATTGGATGGTTGTGGTTTGCTATTGGTGGATCGTCATGTGATTGACAGGTTGCCCCGCCCTCAGTAAATGTCACAGTTTTTCTTTTATTTTGATAAAAGATTAAGAGGGTACATGTAATTATCCTGCAATATTCGACTAAAAACTCTCTATTGTGATTTCATGGTGACTTTAATAGAGGATATTCTGTGATATTTTATCAGACCAGACCGCAGCAGATGTGAGCTCAGCCAGCGTATGGTCAGGTATTCTGGGTCAGATCCAGGATTTATTCAGCAGGGATTTCCGGAAAGACACGTCTGTCCCCGTATTAATGACCCAGTGCTGTTTCAACTGGACGTGATTAATAGTTTCCTGTTAAACAGGAAATGTGGTCTGCAGGATTTTACTGTGACTGAAAGAACACAGGTGAACTGTGCTTACATTTACTAGAATGAAGCTCAAAGTAAAAACTCCACAAATTATTAGTGTGTGAAATCTGCAAACACATCATGATTCATCAATAACTTTCTTACTAAAATGTATTCTAAATTTCCCCACAAAAACTTAAACTTCATGTATGCAAAAATCACATACTCTGGGTGGTCTGGTCTTATAAGATAAAATGTTATACTTGAACATCTTAAATGTATACAACAGTCAAAAGTTTGGGATAAGTAATGTTAATGTTTTTAAAATAAGTCTCTTATGCTCAACAAGGCTGCATTTATTTGATCAAAAATGCAATATAAACTGAAATTAATTAAGTCTTTAGTGTCACATAATCCTTCAGAAATCATTCTAATATGCTGATTTGCTGCATTTCTCATTATTATCAATGCTGAAAACAGTTGTACTGCTTCATGTTTTTGTGCAAAAGTGTATAAAAATACACAAATTAGATACGCACAGTTTTACATGCATAGTTTATATACTGTACAGACAAACCTTGTGTGGTCAAAGACTATTGTGTCTAAAACATGTGACTTGGACACATTTGTAAGATTCATTTTATGATGCATCTAAAGAACGCTGACATTTCAACCCCCCCACCAAAAAAAAGGCCATAATTAAAAGTTTTTAGAATAAATATGCTACTATGAATGCAGATCTTCCAAGCAAAAACAGTAATATTTTACTTGCGTTAAAGAGAAAAAATGTCTTTTCCAAACCAATCCAGTAATATTTTACTTTCATTAAAGCAAATATAACTCAAAAAAAACATCTCTTTTCCAAACCAATACAGTACTATTGTACTTGCATTAACGAGAAAGTCCTGAAGAGCAAATGCACACGGCACTAATTCTCCTGAAATGCAGCGTTTCTTCAGTAATCAGGTTTGCAGCTTGACACCGATCTGCAGCAGCGAGTCACTTATTGCGATTGGTGTGAAAGATTACCGGACTGTTCCCGGATAACCGCTTGCTCAGATGCGGCTGTAACCGCAAACCCTGCAGCCTTTTATCAACACCAGACACCAGCTGTCTCTTAGAGACCAGCGGCCACCATACGGCCACGCTTTCAGTGAACACATCCGCTCTCCAATCCATCAGCTTCGCTTTACAGCGCTGGTATTACCTAGCGGGTCTTTATGATTGTGATTAAGGTGTTGGGAGTGCAGGGACCCCGTGGAGAACAGGTTTTAGTGGATTTTCTAAATAAGAAGGGCTGTGGCAGAATAATGAGAAGGGTGTTATGGGAAAGAGGTCACACACACTCTCTTCACTCCTGTCAGGCTTACGCTCATCCATTTTTCATTGGTGTGAATCAGCAAGCAAATGTGCTCGCTAGCTGCATTCTTCAAACCCTCCAACCTTTAGTTTTTCCTCTCAGGTCAATCCGGTCTCGCTTAGTGAATTATATACTATAAAAATCAACTCATCTTTTCTAAATTAAATTGCAATAAATATAATAATTATACAAAATGCTGTATCTCAGGGTGAGTTAATGAAAATAGTGCAAAATAAAATCATAATGCGATATTAAAATATTTTTTAAATAAAAAAAATGAATTAATAAAATAAGTAATTGTAAAATAAACAAATCGAAATAAAACCCTTACTAAATATAAATAAAATCATAATGTAAAAAAAAAAATTATAATAATAATAATAAAAATAAATAAAACACCAAAAAGAAATGAAATCATTAGAAATTAACATTAAAATAAATAATTTAAAAATCTAAGTAAAACCCTCACTAAAAAAGCAAAAATGTACCATGAAATTTAAATAATTTTAAAAGAAAAAAAATCTAAATAAAACACTTAAATCAATTCAAATCAATTAAAAATTTAAATATAAATAAATAAATAATGAAATATTGTATTGTACCACTGACTGCCTATTTTTTTAAATATTAACTTTAACTATCTGGAAGACTTCAAGCAGACATTTTTAGCTCAAATGGGCTTGGCTGGAAATAAAAATTGGTAATCCCTGTTGAATGTGATAAAAAATATCTACAATCAAAACACATTTCAAACCTCACATAAAGGTTTAGAAATGAGACTTATCAAGGACAATCATGATCTGTTAGCAATGTCAAATTAGGCATGAATTTGCTCATCCATCCTAAACTTTAATAAGCACAAATTAGACACTCACAGAACTAGGACTGGAGTGACGGCGTAGTTTTGGAGACTCTTTCCCAGAGGAGGAGCTTTTGGAGGTGATGCAGGCATTGTTCTCCGAATGGACCCGCTTCACCTGACTCGCCGGCTTCTCGAAGGCATCGAAGCCGCTCTGCGTCCGCTGCACTCGAACCTTCTTGTCTTCAGGAATGGTGTCCAGGGGTTTGATGACTGAGTCGGATCCCTGGCAGCTGCGAGTGGACATCTTGGTGACACATATCTGAGAAAAAGCGGAGAAGAACGTCTTAGACATCAGCGCTGCCTAAAACGCATCATTTTTCAGGAGAAATATGCTAAAAACAGGATACATTTACTTGAAAAGCAAAACTGTGCAAGAAAAGATAGCTATTGTCGCATAAAAGAGAGAATCGATTCGGAACTGCCTGAAACGGGTCGTCAGCAATTCCATCCCACTTCCTGTTACACACCTACGAAACTTTAGCCTCGTTTACACTGCATGGTTCAAGTGACCCAAATCTGATTTTTTCCTCTCATGTGGCACAGATCGGGTATGACCGGTGAACGTGTAAGCAGGAAAAAAACGCATGGATTCCGATTTTCTCAGATCGGATTCAGGCCTCATTCATATGTGGTAATAAATCGGACATGAATCTGATACGTGCATTTGCGTGTGCCATGTAAGCAGACAAATCGGATATTCCCCGGTAATGCGAGTCGTATGTCATTAAAAAGTGCGCGATGATAGGCGCGATGGACGAAAGGATACACACAGTGGAGCAATGCGGAGGTTTCATGTCTTTTGAGTGTTTGGGGTGAAGAGTGCTGGCGAAAATGCAGGGTGGTTACAGAAATAAATCCGTTTTTGAAGACATTTCACGAGATATGAGGCATCGTTTTAAGTGCTCGCCGCTAGAGCCTCTCCTTTTTTTTTTTCCGCCGTACGAGACCAATGTTTTAATGACTTATTGAAATATTGTGGAAAGAAAACACTGGAGAATTTTATTCACGTCTGCAGCCATTGAAGTTCGTGCTGTTTTGCTTAATTTCCCGGGTCAGAACGTCTGCATTAGGTAGTTTCAGCAGTGTATAGTGTAAATGCAAAAATCGGATATGGGTCACTTTTAAAAGATGATGTAAGCAGGTCGTCAAAAAAATTGGATATAGTCAGAAAATCGGATTTGGGCATCAAGACCTGCAGTGTAAATGCAGCCTATGTAACAAATGTGCATGATGCCAGTCTATGGTCTTTATTGGCTGCCTGTGAACGTATTCATTGACCCCTTCTAAAACACTGTAGTTGTAGCAGAGACTTGGAAGAGTTTGGTTCGTGTTGTCAACAAGAAGTAGCTGTTTTCAGCCCTGCAATTCCACTTTGCATGCACTTCTACAGGATGAAGACGTGCGCTGGATTTGTGCCGGAGCTGAAATTCAGATATGATAAAAGCGTTTTGTTTACGGTAGACCAATCACAACAGATTGAGTCATCTGACCAATCAGAGCGGAGTAAACCAATCACAACAAACTGAGCCATCTGACCAATCAGAGCAGAGTACACCAATCACAACAGACTGAGCCATCTGACCAATCAGAGGAGGGTAAACCAATCACAACAGACTGAGCCATACAGTAAACCTAACCAAATTTAGTTCTATGCTAAAGAAAAATGACAACAACCAATCAAAAAACTTTCGACAATGTGGCAAGAAAAATTATCTTGCACAATTTTGTAGTAAAAGTAAAGTAAATCTCACTTTAAGCATCTTTGCATTTTTGAAGGAGGACACCACAGGTGAATAGGGGGAAAACATTCATCGATATCACAATACTTCTCCAGTCCATTGATTACAGTAAGAATTGCAAGCATTTTTTGCATTACAAGTTTTCTGAAATGTTATGTTTATTTATGCAAATGATGCATTAAAAATATGCAAATATATTGCATTTATTTCCAGAACAGAAATTAATAAACATTGTTTGATTTTGTTCAACATCTTGAGAGTTAAAGGTTTTTACAGAGGAAATTTTGATCTCTCTTTTCATCACAAAGCTTTGAACAATCAGAAAATACTGTCAACAGCCAGAAAACAAATACATTTTCATCATGTTTTTAGGAATACAATTTTTATGTAAATCAGGTGAATGATGTATGAACAAACCTACAGAATTTGGATATGAATAACTGCACACTTTAGAGTCTGTAAAGCTCCTTTAGTGGAGATTTCTGACTCAGTGCAGGAGAAATAACTCACAGCCTTTAAAGACAGGCTACGTATCGTCTTTGAAATCTACAGATGCAAAGTGCAATTAAATAAACATTATAATATATATTTCAGATGTTTTCTTTCCACTAGTCTGAAGCAAAACAGACCAAACCTTAAAATTGACCAGTGCATGGAAAAAAACACATTTTTTTACCTGTAGTGCTTTGCCTTAAATGAAAAAACATGATAAAAATACTTCAAATAAGAACAAGAAAATATCATGCCGGTAAAGGGTTTCGGCAAAAGTGAATGTCCATGTTCATACAAATCTACAAGGCAGTCTCCTGTGGCTTTTCTTCAAAGTTGTTTAGTGCGGTGCGCATTCCCTGCAAGGGTCAGACTTTCATCTCTACCTCTGTGAGTTCAGACATCGATCCAGCGCTCTCAGCTACTGTATTACAGTCTCCATCACACACACACACACACACACACGAGCATTAATCTAAACAGTGCGTACCTACCGGCCACTCCATCGCCGCTCGGACTGTCAGCTGCACAAAAGGCCCAGATGAGCATGTCATGTAAGCGCGGCCCCTCAGATTAAAAATTTACCGGCCTTTCAGAGGCAAAACATCCCAGGGAACCGCCTCTAATGACCTAAATATTCAGTGTCCAGGCTGAGTCACTGGTTCGCTTACATGGGCCGGGTTTCACCAAACCGCCTTCAGCCTCTCTGGTTGGTTCGAGAGGCAGAACATGTAAAACGTCAATTAATCGATGTTCCTTTATTACACAACACAACACCAACATTAGCCACAGCGAAGTAAATCTGAGTTGTGTTGTTAGGGACAGATTTCTGTTATCTAGGCATATCATATGCCTTATGAAGGTCGTGAGAATGAAACGTTGCTAATAAAATGTTGATACTCATTTGGAAGTATTGATAGCACACACCTGTCGCCAGCAGGTGTGCGATGGTGATGGCTGATTGATAGTGTTATAGGCACAAATAAACCAAACCAAACCTTAAAACCTTAAAATGAATCAAGATGTTTTAGACAGACAGACAGACAGATAGATAGATAGATAGATAGATAGATAGATAGATAGATAGATAGATAGATAGATAGATAGATAGATAGATAGATAGATAGATAGATAGATAGATAGATAGATAGATAGATAGATAACAGACTAACAGACGGACTTACCGACCGACCAAGATCGGTCGGTCAGACAGACAGACAGACAGACAGATAGATAGATAGATAACAGACTTACAGACAGATAACAGACTTACAGACAGACAGACAGACAGACAGACAGACAGACAGATAGATAGATAGATAGATAGATAGATTACAGACAGACAGACAGACAGACAGACAGACAGATAGATAGATAGATAGATAGATAGATAACAGACTTACAGACAGACAGACAGACAGATAGATAGATAGATAGATAGATAGATAGATAACAGACTTACAGACAGACAGACAGACAGACAGATAGATAGATAGATAGATAGATAGATAGATAGATAGATAGATAGATAGATAGATAGATAGATAGATAGATAGATAGATAACAGACTTACAGACAGACAGACAGACAGACAGATAGATAGATAGATAGATAGATAGATAGATAGATAGATAGATAGATAGATAGATAGATAGATAGATAGATAGATAACAGACTTACAGACAGATAGATAGATAGATAGATAGATAGATAGATAGATAGATAGATAGATAGATAGATAGATAGATAGATAGATAGATAGATAGATAACAGACTTACAGACAGACTGACAGATAGATAGATAGATAGATAGATAGATAGATAGATAGATAGATAACAGACTTACAGACAGACAGACAGACAGACAGACAGACAGATAGATAGATAGATAGATAGATAGATAGATAGATAGATAGATAGATAGATAGATAGATAGATAGATAGATAGATAGATAGATAGATAGCAGACTAACAGACAGACTTACCGACCGACCAAGATCGGTCGGTCAGACAGACAGACAGACAGATAGATAGATAACAGACTTACAGACAGACAGACAGACAGACAGACAGACAGACAGATAGATAGATAGATAGATAGATAGATAGATAGATAGATAGATAGATAGATAGATAGATAACAGACTTACAGACAGACAGACAGACAGACAGATAGATAGATAGATAGATAGATAGATAGATAGATAGATTACAGACAGACAGACAGACAGATAGATAGATAGATAGATAGATAGATAGATAACAGACTTACAGACAGACAGACAGACAGATAGATAGATAGATAGATAGATAGATAGATAGATAGATAGATAGATAGATAGATAGATAGATAGATAGATAGATAACAGACTTACAGACAGACAGACAGACAGACAGACAGACAGACAGACAGACAGATAGATAGATAGATAGATAGATAGATAGATAGATAGATAGATAGATAACAGACTTACAGACAGACAGACAGACAGACAGATAGATAGATATAGATAGATAGATAGATAGATAACAGACTTACAGACAGACTTACAGACAGACAGACAGATAGATAGATAGATAGATAGATAGATAGATAGATAGATAGATAGATAACAGACTTACAGACAGACTGACAGATAGATAGATAGATAGATAGATAGATAACAGACTTACAGACAGACAGACAGACAGATAGATAGATAGATAGATAGATAGATAGATAGATAGATAGATAGATAGATAGATAACAGACTTACAGACAGACTGACAGACAGATAGATAGATAGATAGATAGATAGATAGATAGATAGATAGATAGATAGATAGATAGATAGATAGATAGATAGATAGATAACAGACTTACAGACTTACAGACAGACTTACAGACAGACAGACAGACAGACAGATAGATAGATAGATAGATAGATAGATAGATAGATAGATAGATAGATAGATAGATAACAGACTTACAGACAGACTGACAGACAGATAGATAGATAGATAGATAGATAGATAGATAGATAGATAACAGACTTACAGACAGACTGACAGATAGATAGATAGATAGATAGATAGATAGATAGATAGATAGATAGATAGATAGATAGATAGATAGATAGATAACAGACTTACAGACAGACTGACAGATAGATAGATAGATAGATAGATAGATAGATAGATAACAGACTTACAGACAAACAGACAGACAGATAGATAAATAGATAGATAGACATAGACAGACAGAGTATTCAGTATGTTTAAATGTATCGTTATAAACGAAACAATATTGTAATACAGAGTTTGAAGTATTTATGTGTAAAAGAAAAGCTGACTCCTCTTCAGATTGAAGCTGTTTAACTGTTAAACCGAAACTGAAATGCCATGCAGTCGGTCGAGCTAAATGGCATTTTTCTCTTCCTGACAGGCCAGCATTTGAAACATGAACATGTAAGTGACCTTTTTAAAAGTGAGCCGACACAGGGGCTTCAGTGGTGTGAGACGGACCTGAACCACCAGTCGTCTGCATCTCTGTATTCTGCTCCACACAGACTCCGCTGTCAATCACGAAGAAGATGTAAACGTTCGGCGAGCAGCTGCCGCGCGCGGCTTATTGTTCTAGACGTGCTCAAGCAACAATGAGCTCTAATTGAGTCTCAATCACTGCCGGTTGTTTGTGCGCTTACAAACACACGTCAAGATCTTAACATCATGACACTTGTCATGTAAAACTGCAGCTGTTTTCTCATATCAGGTATAATTCCCAGCGCAGCGTTCATAAAAACAGAACTGTATGACGAGGAGGGGTTCAGCTATTTAAGAAACAACTTTCTGTTTACTCAAAGGTGTTTGACATAAACTGGACATTTATTTAGTATCATTCCAGATGAAGTGGATAACAGACATTTAAAGAGATTCTACAAGACCAAATAATAACTGAATTTACAGAAATAAAAATTCATAATATGAGTCTTCCGTGAGTATCAGGGACTGTTTGTATCTTTTGTGATGGTGTAAGTCAGTGGCCCTTTCCCACTATTCCTGACAAATAAATACATTAGAAAATTAAACAAATAAATCAGAAAATAAATCCAATTTATAAAAATCCAATTTTTAAAAAATACAAAATTATTTTGAAAAATTACATTTAATGTGAAAAAAATAAAAATAGACCAACAAACAAATAAGTTGATAAATGAATAAATATTAAATCAAAATTAAAAACACAAATAAGTAGGAAATATATATATATATATATATATATATATATATATATATATGCAAATATATAAATTAGAAAATTAACAAATAAATCAGAAAATTAATAAATAAATCAGAAAATAAATAAATTAGAAAAATAAATAAAAATAATAACAATAAAGAAGCAAATACATCAAAAAACAAATGCGTTAATAAATAAACAAATAAAATTTAAAATAAATACATCAAAATTGTATAGGCCTACATATTTATACAAATTAGAAAAAAATAATTAATGAAGCAATTAGAAAATATATAAGGAAAATAAACAAATAAAACGGTTTAAATAATTCAATAAAAAAATAAAAATAATTAATAATATCACAAACAAATCAAATAAATACATGAATCACCTGCTTAACAATAACACCCACCGACTTACACTGAAGGAGGGACACAAGCCAGATCTACAGAGACACAGGGTGCAGGACTTTTGTGACTTCCGACAGAAAGCATTCACCTAGTAACACCTTAGCAACCACCTATAGCATCACAGAAGCAAGTTCACATAAGCAACCACCTTTCTTTACAAAATGTACCAAGTCTAGTAGCTAACAGGTCCAGGACTGTGTAACTAAGGCATGGCGGCAGCAATTAATCAGTAAACTAACCCAGACATAACATTTACCTTCCGATGTACAATCAACACGGACTGATTTACTGCAGCATCTTCAGCACGCGTGTGGGATCTCAGAGCACTTAATGGAAACCGCAAACTGGATATCAATGCTCAGTGGTTATTTGTTACACTGCCAAAAACACAAAGACACTGTGTTGTTTTTCACTGTTAGCTCCACATCGAACACATAAAGCTCCTGTAACTAAAGCGGCAGACACTAATGTGCTTTGGAGTTTGTGTTTAATAGTCTAAGTAGCGCTCCGACATTATATCTGACTCGACTATCTCTCCATCAAAGCTTCATCTGGAAGACGGCAGCATTCTGCCATCACAAACGCATCAGGAGCGCTTCGACACAAACCTTCTCGCACGAGGACTGGCTTTCATGTGCCAGACGCCACATTATTATTTTACTTCTTAAAGCGTGGGATGCGCTCAGATTCACGGGACACAGCATTCATGATTCAGAAAGAGGACACGAGCACGTCTGATGCTCTCAGCCACGTATGGCACAAAAGAACCGTAAAGAAAGATGCACAGACACACTTCACAATCAGAAATATAAGATAACGTTAATAGGATTCAACAGGATAAAACAAAATAAAATTAAGATTACATAAATAAATAAACGAATAGAAATAAAATAGGATTAAACAAGATCAAATAAATAAGATTGAATAAATAAAAAAGATTAAATAATACAATAAATAGAATTAAACAAGATAAAATAAGATTAAATGTATAAAAAATTAATGAAGATAAAGAGATAAATACGAATAAGATAAAAACAAAAAAACAAATAAGATTACATAAATAAATAAGAACACATGAATAGAATTAAATAGATACAATAAGGGTAAATAAGATTAAATAAAGAAATAATAAAATTATTAAGATCAAATAAGACAAAACAAACAACTAAATGAGATATTTATTTTGGGGGTAGGCAATGATTAATCACGATTAAAATAAAAGTTTGTGTTTACATAATATATGTGTGTACTGTGTATAATTATTTTGTAAATAAAAATTCAAATATTTAAGAAAAATGTGATAATAATATATAAAATATTTATATTTAATATAAATGATGTGCAAATATATATACAGTATATACATGCAAATATTTCTTAAATACATGCATGTGTGTGTATTTATATATACAAAATAATTATACACACATATATTATGTAAACACAAACTTTTAATTTGGACACGATTAATCGTTGCCAAGCTAGTTATTTATTGTTATAAATAAATAAATCTGAACTCCTTTGATATTAGGGCCCCCTCGGATCATTTATGCGCCACATGCTTCTTGTTTCGACAGAACATACAACTGGTCTGATCTGTAAATCATTTACAGAGCTGGAACGAATGGAGTTGTATGATTTAAATGAACACGCCGAGCTGTAATGTAATGTATCGGCGAGTGTGTGCGGTTTGTCATGGCAGAGGTAGCCGATGGCGTTATTCAGGGCGGCTGTCAGGAACGGTACTGCAAAATAGATGACATTGACTCCTGCAAAAGGGCTAAAACCTCCAAAGCTGAGAAACAATCCTTCATATTTAAGAATCCATTGGGAAAACAGAGTAAAGAGTACAGAGGAAATCCAAACCAAACAAGCCATGTAGATAGGAAGTCTGATAATGTTCTAGTTCGCTAGTATATAAGTTTAGGGCCGGGTGATGTAAAATCATTATATCTCTGTGTTTTTAAGCTTTTTGACAATATTCAGCGAGAAAAAAAAGAATCCAAAGCCTTTGCAGTTCATAATCTCAGAATCAGTGAATATCTCAATAGTTAGTTTAGAGGAAAAGACTGAGTTGGTATCTGTAACTATACTGTATGGTCACTCACTACTCATACTAGTTATGCAGTTTGCTTACTGTGCACAATACCTACAACAACGGATTTCAACATGTCCTTGTTGACTCATTATTAACCCTTGTGCATCAATTAAAAAAAGTTACACATAGGTAAAAAGAGGACAAAAATGTCCATGTCAAAAAACTGTCATAAAAATGTGACGCCTTGGAGCACAGACTTAAGTTTGGTATCATTTTAAAGAAGACCCTTTGCAGATTATTGCTGAAGTAAAAAAATAATAATAAGTAAATCCAAAAAAAAAGTTATATAGGTATAAGTTTATGAAAATTATTTTTAAAATAATATTTTATTTAAAATATATATTTTTTAAATCAGGTTGAACTCAAAACTACAATAAAATCAAAGCCATAAATCTAAATAGGTTGTGTTCCAAATTTGAGGATGATATCTCAAAAAATGAGCTTTCGGTAACAGTTTGTTTGGGCGTAGTAACATATTTTCCCCATTGGGTGCCAGCAAAAGCCCACTGGAGCTCACAGTGATTGGATTTGTTATTTGCAGTTTTTCTCTCTCAGTCTGACAAACACACACATGCGCACACACACACATATTTTTTTATAACACACATACTAACCACACTCTGACATCCATACCAACACACCCACACAAATACCGTTGCATAATTTATCCAGTTGGCTCTATAATATGCCGAACCAGAAGACAGGAATAAAGCGATATTTGTTTTATAGGCCCAACTTAAAAAAAATGGCACCATCTGATAAGAAATAGTAAAAAATAAAAATTTGAAGCCTTGCCATCAGAATGAAAGCCTCTTAACAAAGATTGCATAATTTTATAGTTCACTGAACCAGGGATTAAAAATGGCAGTTTTAATGGGTTTCAATGGGGACATTTTTGTCCAAAAGGGGCTGAGAGGGAGTATTTTTTGTACCTAATGCAAAAAAATATTTTTTTAAGAAAATGATGGTGAAATAGTAAAATTCCAATAAAAATACAGACCTGTGCCAAGTTTTTTGCAGTTAGCTTTAACACAGGCAAAGTGATCAAAAAAACTAAACTGAAAAGGACAAAAATGTCCACAAGGATGCACAAGGGTTAAGTAGATTGACAAGATATTCTTTACAGAAAAATAAACATTATCTGATCATTACTGAACACAACATGACTTACTGAACGGACCGCAGCCTTACTGTCGATCTCAAATCAAATTTACTGTCTACTCTGATGAAAGTTTGCTCAGTTACTGATCTGAATGAAAACTATAATCTCGGCTATGATGAGTAAAAATGAACAGAAGGATGAAACACCCGTGTTCTCCTCAGCTGTCACACACCATCACATATATCATGCATGAACAGACAACAGATAGAGACGCAAGAGAGCTGCATTTTACAACATACAGTCGGAAGCGGGAGAAAAGACTTAAAGGGATACTTCACTTCTGGAAAGATGAATGTGTATTTAAAATGGGTCATTTATGTAGAAGAAATGAGAAATTACTTTTGAATTTGGAGCTTTCTAGACTGAGAAAAGCCAGAAAATGTATTTTTGGCTTATGTGGATGAAAGACAACAACTCCCAGAATGCACTTGCTTCGCTGCCCTTGGAGGCCACGCCTACTGGTAACAGAGCGCAGAAGTTAAACAACAAGTCTAGGTTACTAGCGAGTCTCCGTGATGAGTCTGCCAAAAAATGTGCTTAACGGGAATGCTACACTTACATTTTTTATATAAATTGGATGGAATAGGACAGAAAAAAAGAAGGCAAAAGGTTGCTTGGTGTTAATGACAAAATTGGCAGAGTTCCTCGCTGTTGCTGGCCGTGTAATGGATGTTAGGATCAGGACTCACTCCAGCATTAATCCCACCAGGACGTGTTTCTCAACAACGCAGCCTTCCGATCAAACTCATCTCAACACACTCACGCAGATCAAGTGTCTTCCCTGAACATGATTATTTTGATTTCGCTCCATCTGTATTTACTGAGGATGAATTTACACTATTATTTAGAGGCTGATTATGAAATGTTATGGTCTCCCTCTATATTTAATGGGCTGAGATATTGTTCATCTTAATTTCTGTGGATTACAAATACCATACATGTGCATGTTTTTCTAGCCCACAACCCTATCATAATCTTTCTCTGCATTGCTCTAAACAATTATGTCCAATTCTGATTGAAATTTGCATAGAAAGATAGAACAATAGAATGACAGATAGAATGATGGAACGACAGAAAGAATGATAGACAGACAGAATGACAGAATTCTGACTTCGAATTTCAATTCTGCATTGAACGAAAGTACAATAGATAGAAAAAACAGATAGAAAGTTACTGTAGATAGAATGACAGATTTGTAGAATGATAGACAGAACAATAGAATTACAGAACAATGGACAGATTAATAGAACGATAGATAGAAAGAACGATAGAATGATAGGAAGACAGACAGACAGATAGATAGATAGATAGATAGATAGATAGATAGATAGACAGACAGACAGACAGACAGACAGATAGATAGAAATAACGATAGATAGAAAGAATGACAGACAGAACGATAGAACGATAGATAGAAAGAATGATAGAACGATAGATAGAAAGAACGACAGACAGAACGATAGATAGAAAAAACGATAGAACGACAGACAGAACAATAGATAGAAACAACGATAGATAGAAAGAACGATAGAACGATAGATAGAAAGAACGATAGAAAGAACGACAGACAGAACAATAGATAGAAAGAACGATAGATAGAAAGAATGATAGAACGATAGATAGAAAGAACGACAGACAGAACGATAGATAGAAAGAACGATAGATAGAAAGAATGACAGACAGAATGATAGAACGATAGATAAAAAGAACGACAGACAGACATACAGAACAATAGATAGAAAGAACAATAGACAGACAGAACGATAGATAGAAAAAACGATAGATAGAAAGAATGACAGACAGAATGATACAATGATAGATAAAAAGAACGACAGACAGACAGAACGATAGATAGAAACAACGATAGAACAACAGACAGAACGATAGATAGAAAGAACGATAGATAGAAAGAACGATAGAACGACAGACAGAATGATAGATAGAAAGAACGATAGAACGACAGACAGAACGATAGATAGAAAGAACGATAGATAGAAAGAACGATAGAACGAAAGACAGAACGATAGATAGAAAGAACGATAGATAGAAAGAACGATAGAACGACAGACAGAACGATAGATAGAAAGAACGATAGAACGACAGACAGAACGATAGATAGAAAGAACGATAGAACGACAGTCAGAACGATAGATAGAAAGAACGATAGATAGAAACAACGATAGATAGAAACAACGATAGATAGAAAGAACGATAGAACAACAGACAGAACGATAGATAGAAACAACGATAGATAGAAAGAACGATAGAACAACAGACAGAACGATAGATAGAAACAACGATAGATAGAAAGAACGATAGAACGAAAGACAGAACGATAGATAGAAAGAACGATAGATAGAAAGAACGATAGAACGACAGACAGAATGATACATAGAAAGAACGATAGAACGACAGACAGAACGATAGATAGAAAGAACGATAGATAGAAACAACGATAGATAGAAACAACGATAGATAGAAAGAACGATAGAACAACAGACAGAACGATAGATAGAAACAACGATAGATAGAAAGAACGATAGAACGACAGACAGAACGATAGATAGAAAGAACGATAGAACGACAGACAGAACGATAGATAGAAACAACGATAGATAGAAAGAACGATAGAACGAAAGACAGAACGATAGATAGAAAGAACGATAGAACGACAGACAGAACGATAGATAGAAAGAACGATAGATAGAAAGAACGATAGAACGAAAGACAGAACGATAGATAAAAAGAACGATAGAACGACAGACAGAACGATAGATAGAAAGAACGATAGAACGAAAGACAGACAGAAACAATGATAGAACGATAGATAAACAGAGCGACAGACAGACAGACAGACGGATAGATGGATAGATGGATAGATGGATAGATAGATGGATAGATAGATAGATAGAATGACAGACAGAACAATGGATAGATAGATGGGTAGATATAGACAGAGAGAGAGAACTCTGCAGTGCTTTATTTATTACTGTTGTTCTAAAGGATAAATTGGTCCCGTTAGTTGAAGAGAACGAGGACACCAGGCCGGACTGACAGAGAACCAGCGCATAACCGGACCGACGCTTTAATGAATCCTCTTTACCTCTGGACGATATCTAGGTGACATTTGGAAAAAATGTGAGCTGGATTACAAAGTCATGTTGACATCCAGCTACTCAAACGAGACCTGGGCTCTGTAATGGACGTGTAACCGAAGCCTTTGAGTGGATTATAATGGTAAAGTTCACAGTGAGAGCCTGAGAGCCCTTCGAGTGAGTATAGAGAGTTAAAACAGCCCTGAGGCTTCGCTAATTGTTTTTGAATTATAGATTGATAATTGTAGCAGACGTTTGCTCGGAAAAGCAAAGCAACGGTCAACAGCAGTTGGCTAATGACTAGATTTACATAAAACATCTAACAAATGGAGACACCGGCATGATTAAAACCTTGTATCCATGACAATTAAGGGATGTTTACTCCCTTGCAAAATTAATTATGCACATATCTAATGTGACCGGCCAGCGCTAATGAACTTTAGCTTTAACTTTGATTGCTTTTCCGCGAGTGGGTTTGTGTGAAGTCATGTTTAAAAGACCTCACAGTGTGACCTCAGCTTCATCTATGACCTCATCACAATGGTTTGCACTGAACACACAGCCACGATAGCTTTGTTATGCGCTCACAGCTTCGTAAAACATACAGCGATCGCATAACAAAGCTAATCATATCTGAAAGCATAAATGAACGTCCATGCTGGTTAACGCCAGCAGCACACCCATAGCTCAGTTTACCAACATACTGTACGGAGTCACGCTAATTAAGCTGTTCAGACCAGGGTTGTGCAGATGTTGACGTCGTTTTTTCTAATTCAGCTCCTTATTTAGAATTGAGTACCAAACAGGATGTAGAATTGCAATTTGAATTTAAAGAAGTGAGGATGGATGGATGGATGGATGGATGGAATGGCAGGCAGGCAGACAGATAGATGATAGATAGATAGATAGATAGATAGATAGATAGATAGATAGATAGATAGATAGATAGATAGATGGATGGATGGATGGATGGATGGATGGATGGATGGATGGATGGATTGACAGGCAGATAGATAGATAGACAGACAGATAGATAGATAGATAGATAGATAGATAGATAGATAGATAGATAGATAGATAGATAGATAGATAGATAGATAGATAGATAGATAGATGGATAGATGGATAGATGGATGGATAGATGGATAGATGGATGGATGGATGGATGGATGGATGGATGGATGGATGGATGGATGGAATGACAGATAGACGGACGGACAGACAGACAGATATCGGAATAGATAAAGATAGAAAGAAGGATCGAACGGTAGATAAAAAGAACGATAGAATGACAGACAGACAGACAGATAGATAGATAGAAAGAACGATAGAACGATAGACAGACAGAACAATAGACAGACAGACAGACAGACAGATAGATAGATAGATAGATAGATAGATAGATAGATAGATAGATAGATAGATAGATAGATAGATAGATAGATAGATAAATAGATAGAAAGAATGACAGACAGAATGATAGAACGATAGATAGAAAGAAGGATGGATGGATGGATGGATGGATAGGAAATTTAGAACGATCGGCAGACAAATTATAGATAAAAATGACTAAATTACTATCAATAATTGATTGTGTTTAAGCAGTAAGCACTAACATCTGGACATGAAGCAGCTGTGAGTTCATAAACTCTTCTGGAACTTCTATAGTCCCCGTCTGCACGAGTGCCCCACTTCATCAGCCCGATCTCCTCTCGCTCGTGTCAGTGTGGGCTCGGCTCCGGCGTCCTGATAAAGCTGCCGCTGAGTGGCCACAGGCCTCGGTCTGCACGAGTGGCCTGCTCTCTTCCCGCAGCTCCACATCCCCGGGGCAGGAGCATACACACAAACAAGAGCGTCCCCCTGCAGAACAGATGCATGAAGCTCGGCGTTCTGTCTCACCGTTCTCAGGTGGGCCGACCTGCTCTGCACATGACGGCCGATGCACAAGCCGTGTGCACGTTCGTGTGGGCAAACATAAACCAGTATAAACGTGATGGCAGCATCTGGGGAGTGTTTCTGCTGATGCACAAAGCATGCAGTGAAAGGGAGAGAGGGGAAGCCGCGCTCGTCGTGCTGTGCTCTTACCTTATAGCAGTCAGTGTTTGCAGGAAACAGCTCACCTGAGTGCCTCTCGCGCGCAGACCAAATACAGCACATTCAAAACATCTCTCGCTGGCTCCGACGGCTGCGAGCCCGGAGAGCAGACTACAACAAAAGGGACAGTGAATGCCAGGGTGGGGGGGGAGTCTTTTAAAGTGCAATCTTGAGTGTCACTGTGACACAGCTGCAATGCACAGTCCGTTCATCACAGAACATCAGTCGCGTTTGAAATGTGACGCAACGTGACTCGTGACCCATCGAGCCGCCCGCTCCGAGGGAAAGCACACGGGCTGTGAGCGCCGGCCCCCGTGAGCACAGATGGTCTGATCCGGAGGAGTTTGAGGAAGCGGGAGGCTCTCTCTCTCTCTCTCTCTCTCTCTCTCTCTCTCTCCTATTGATTCACTCCAGCCCTGCACAGTTTCAGAGAAATATGAAACGCCTGCCTGCCAAGCTGCCATCAATCGTGAGTAACATTAACAACAATATTAGAAAGGACAGGGAAATACTGAACGCTCCAGATGTCCTCCAACACCCGGGAGAGAGGGAGGGGGAACGGGACGTGACACACGATTCAAACCTGCATCCCCGTGAGAGCTGCACCTCACAAAACCTGTCAAAAACACATTCAGGTCACATGTTACTGCACAATCGACTGAAAGACGTAGGAAATTATGGGCTACTTTGCAGAAAGAACATGAAACCTATTGTTATATGATGATTTTTGGCATTGTTCTCACAATTTGAGCTGAACTGAGCTCAAATGCAACAGACACTGTTATTAAATTGAGCTGAATAATGACTGTAGAGTTAAAGCTGAAAATGAATTGGTTTCATGATTTATGAATATTACAACACTGTTATTTTTCTGTTTTGTATAAAGCGCTATATATCTAAATGTGACTTGACTTCGCATTAAGACTGAGATTTTCACGATAATTAGACACTCTCAATACTGAAAACTAAAAGACACGTAATATTAATATATTGATTTGCACTGACTTTTAGATGAGGAAAAAAAATCTTGAATAAGTTGAATAGTGATCCTATTTTCTTCTGTATAGAAGCTTTCTAACTGAAACTGAATTTGTTTCATAATTAATAAACTTTACACCCTATAAAAATAAATGTGACTTGGCATTGAGACTTTCATGAATATTATAATATAAAAAAGACATTATCGTTTAAGGTTTTCACTAGCTCATTTTAGATGGCCCTGCTGTGTGACAATTTTGCCTTTAAAAGTCCAAATATTCAGTGGATCTTTCAAAAAGTATGATTAAAAAGGAAACACTTTACCTAAAGCCTTTATATATATGCATTATATAAGTATTTTGAATGCATTAATTATGCTTTGTAATGCACCTTATAATGCATTGTATTGTATGATCTCATGAATAATTGTAACCACAACTAGATTAAAAAGTTTGTCGAGACAAACTTTAAGTTGGCTTGTGAAAGTTTGGACGAGGAAGTTTGTTTTAAAGTAGTTTGAAGTGTAAAGTAGTTTAAAGTTTGTTTTTTTAAGACAGATTAGTTTAGAAAGAAAGGAAAAAAGAAAGATTTAATAGTTTAAAGTTTAAAAAAAGATTAGTTTAGAAAGGAAGAAAGAAAGAAATATTAGTTACAAAGAAAAAAAGAATGAAAAATATTAGATAGAAAAAGAAAGATTAGTTACAAAAGAAAGAAAGATTAGTTAGAAAGAAAAAAGAAAGATATATTAGTTTGAAAGAAAGATAGATTAGGTAGAAAGAAAAAGAAAGAGATTAGTTAGAAAGAAAGATTAGTTGGAAAGAAAAAAGAAAGAGATTAGTTAGAAAGAAAGACACATTAGTTAGAATGAAAGAAAGATAGATCAGTTAGAAAGAAAGAAAGATTAGTAAGAAAGAAAGACAGATCAATTAGAAAGACAGATTAGTTAGAAAGAATGAAAGATTATTTCGAAAGAAAGACTAGTTAGAAAGAAAAAAGAAAGATAGATTAGTTAGAAAGAAAGAAAGGATAGTTAGAAATAAATAAAGATAGATTAATTAGAAAGAAAGAAAGAGAGAAAAGGGAAGTATAATGCATTAAAACATGACGAACAACCAATTTTAAATGTAACTTTTTACATTTTTGTTAATTTTGCAAAAAATGCATTTTACAGTAACTTTGGTTACAATTATTTGTAAAAAGATATAACGCATTATAACATAAACACCTTTATAATGCATCATACATAAAGGCTTTAATTGAAGTGTTTCCAAAAATGACATTAAAAAAATATGCATGAATGAATCGTTCACAATAAGATTAATAACATGCATTTTATTAAAGGGTGAATTTACATATAATGCAGACTTAAACAGCAACGAAATTTTTTTTTTTTTTTAAAGTAAAAATGTGATTTTTGTATACTGAAATAATTCCCACTGAGAACAATGACAAAATGACTGAAAAATCAGATCACATTATGATAAATAATGAAAAGCTGGGGCAAATGTGCCAAATTGTCATGATGAAAACTATTATCACGATGCCAAAAAGACTTAAAAAGACAAAATATAATTCTCTTGATTTTGTGATGAAACGTGATTCAGCCAAAATCCCTTTCCCCAGCTTTCAAGCATAAATCAGATTTTTAAATATAGAACAAAACCTTTTAAATGACACCACAGTAGAAATGGCTTGTTTACCTGGATAAGCTCCTCTGAGTTTAACTTCACACAGATCAATAAGGCTTTCCTGTCCGTACGAGGTCACTGCTTGACCTATAATTCAATATAACAGGGGCTTCCACAAAAACACTATTTGCTTTATCAGCAACACAGAAGAGATAGTGCACGGCCCATAGTGAGCACCCGAGGGCAGCGGGTGAACCGTAAAAACGGCCCTATCTGCTTCTGCTCACAGGAGATTGCATGAACCGCTATCGCTCACGGCAACCTTGAGAGATGCTAGTGTTGCCATAGGAATGGGTCACCGCCATTGTAAGCACACAGGTAGAAAAGAGTCTTTATTCGCACACCAGAAGAAAACAACACCAAAAAGCTCTTAAACCCTCAATCTGCAGAGACCCGACATGGAAAACAACCATTTATGGGATCAGCTAATAACAGAGACGGTGTGTGTGTTCACACTTGGATTAAAACGAACCCTGGTGCGATTGCTCTGTTAGTGCGGTTCATTTGAATAAGTGTGAACCAAACACCAAACAAGAACTGAGACTCTGAAATCCGCATCCGCTCTGCATCCGCTTCCATACGAACTGTGGTGAAATATGAACGCAACATGGACCAAAGACATCTAAACGAACCAAAAACAGGACATGATGTCACATGAGACCCTAAAAAGGACAGAATGCTCAAGCATACCTGTTTTTTTCTCATCATAGTCGTGATGTTTGCCATCACATTTCGGTACAGAACCACGTCTCCCCGCAGCAGATCTTCATTTGTGTGTGTGAGACGGAGGGATTCCTGACGCTGTTTTGACTTTGTAGTTACATTTATCCCAGAACACAGCACTGTTTTGGATGTTCGGTAAGTTCCATCATGAAATATACATAATAAAAGCCGACCAATCAGGATGTGAACGTATCCCCATAGGTCTTTAGGTTCGGTATCTTTAGGCTCTGTGTTAAAATGCCAATGTGAACACTAAGTGGACCAGGACTAATTGTCTTTTTTGGTCCGGTCTGACGATTCATGCTACCCATCGAGATTTGCTACTTACCGGTTATGTGCATGTGCAGACTCACAGTTTTTTTTTTTTTTTTTACAAAAGGTACATTTTCCTGTTATAATGTATAATTTCCCTTTAAAAACTGCTTACTACCATATGAATATTTGTACGGTCAGCCAGCTGAAAAAGAATAACTGAAAGTTTCAGTAACTATGAGGAAAGGTGCACTTTGACAAGTCGAAGATGAATATTTTATGATAACTTTTACTTTTCACACCATTTAAAAAATAAAAACAGTAGTCTACAGTATACAGTAGCTACTCATAACTTAGAATTGTATTATAATTGTATTTCATACGACTTTAATCGGCATTCTGTGATCAATTCGCGCTACGGTAGCATTTTTCGACAAGGCAGCAAAAATCGACAGAACACCGGACCAAATGAACCAAGCAATCCAAACTTAGACTAGCATTTGTCCAGCGATGGTTTGGTGCTGGTTTACCATCAAAACCATTAGTGAGGCTGTTCTAAGAAAGGTGCTTGACAAAGGCAGTGTTAGCTTTCTTCTATAAACAGGATTCAAAATGAACACTTACCAAGATGCCAAGAGTGCCAAAGCCACATTTATTGTTGGAATTTCATGATACTATTGACAGAATTTGAAACAAAGCACAAATCTTAATGTGATTTATTGATGCGCTACAAATTATGTTTAGTGACGTTTTGTTCATGGATCAACTGAAAACAGCATACACTAATAGATCGATTCTTTGGATTGGTTCAATATTGGTTCATAAAAATGAGAATCGATTAAAGAGCACCTATCATGGATTTTCGAAAATGACTGTTCATGTGGTGTGGACTATAGCTCTAAGGGAATGAAAACATCCTGCAAAGATTTATATCTGAAAGTGCACCGTATATAAAGTTATTGTCTTTCAAAAGTGAGAGTCGACTCTGAGTCTATGAAATGAATTGTTTTTGAAACGAGTCATTAGCTGTTTCGTTGTGACGTGGATACAAAACATTAGCTCATTGGCCGCTCGCAATTCCGCCGATTCCTTCTCCGAATCACAACCTGTAAGTATTATTAATAATGTTTGCTGTTATGTTTTCTGTAGCATACACAATATAGTTATATTGTGTTGTGTGTGTTGTGTACTCTCCGCGCAGCTTCTAAGCGGGGTAAAGTTAGTTTTGTTTTTGATATTCACCAGACAATCACTGAAAAATTGCAATTACCTCCTAAACGACTTAGCCAAATCTGACTTCGCTCTATATAATAAGCACTGCCCTTCAAAAGCCGCCGCAATGTTAGTTTCGCCGGGAAAGCTGCGAGAAAGGGACCGTGTGGAAAGTGCACTTTTTGTTCAAACATATATACAATTTTCAACACTTGACAAGCTATAATCCTGGTTATGGGCGTCCCGTTGCCGACAATCTCTGCCTACGGTTTACCAATAACAACTGACTGGGTCATTTGACCAATCGCCGTAGATTCGCGTCACTCAAAGGTGGTGTTTGGGAAAATGAATCATCGAACGAATCATTTGGGAGTCGTTGAGCAAAGCAGGTAAAAATAAATGCATATTATAAGACAAATAAAGTGTTTTTATCCTTGCATGCATGAACTCCCAAAACAAAAATAGGAACATTTCAAATGCTATGATAGATAAAATCGATAAATCTATATTTGTTAACCCAGCCACAATCAGCTTCTTTCAGAACTCATTTAAAGGAGAAGAGCCTGAACAGAGACACTTCTGAGACAAGAGTTTTGAGAAAAGAAGCTATCGGTTGTCCATCTGTCATGGACTGGACTCACTAATGAGATCTCCTGATAATGATCATATCTCCATCGTTTAATCATGGGATTCAACTGGCCGTCTCCCGTCTCTCAGATGTTTCCCTTGAGGAAAAACATGCCTCCTCTAGAGTTTCAGAAGAGATCTCAACAATATTTAGAACTACACTCACATCTGTCAACATGAACTCAAAGATTTCTGATCAGATGCTCACAAGAGCGAAAGATCTGAGCTGGTATATTTGATAGCTCTATGCTTTTACTCTTATTTGGGGTTTATTTTTATTTTCCCATGAAATTTTACAAGAAACATCTGAAACAACAGTCATACTTAAAGGGATAGTTCACTTTGAAATAAATTTTTGGTATGTTTTAGGGCACCCAAGATGTATGTGTCGTTGTTTCCACACCACAGTAGTTTCAATTTTGATATTTTTAGGTCAAACCGTTCTTGTCTGTCTGTCACATAATGGAGGTCTATGGTCACCACCTCGAAGTGCATTTAGACAGCAGACAGTTAGGGAGCTCACTAGGATTTGAAACAGAGCCGCTATTCATTTTCATATCATACACAAGAGAAGATCTCATTTATCATGTTAACCATTCGCTCTGCCCTCAAAGTTCATGTTTAGCTAACGAGCCAATCTATTAATTCGGCCAGAACGGTGAAAGATAGAGGCGAAAATCAAAATAAATCGCCTGGCCTTTTGTGCTTCTCACGTATTAAGCTGCAAATAACCTCAATTGACACTATAAGAGGATTCATTCATCATTCTGGGCCATGAAGTGCTCATTAGATTCATTGTGCAGGCTGTTAATCTACGCATTAATAAAGCCAATCACAACTCATCAAATTAATCTCTTCATCAAGGCCTCTCCTTGCAAGAAATTCCCAGAACAAAAGTTTGTCATCGTCAATGTGCATAAAATGGAGAATGAATATTGATTTTACTGGATTTGGAGAATTATGCGCAGAGGCTCTACATGCAAACAGATTTAAACAAATATATTCAAGAATTCTAGACAATTTGCATTTGTTGTGAACTCCCCGGTGAGACTCAGCAGTGTGAAACACAACGCTTAATTAAAGAGGAAAAGCAATTCTTCAAAAGTCTGTCTCAGGTAAAAAATTACGGGTTAACACTGAATGTTATTTACATATTGGCAAAACTACAAAAAAACACATGACAGCAAAAGCATTGTTCAGCTAAAAATGAAAGCTATCTTTAAAGTTCAAAAAGTGTTTTGTTTCGCACGGTGAAATGGTTCATATCAGTTTGTGGTTTCCTCCATTAAAGCTTTTCCTGATTTTTATTATTACTGTATGATTTGATATATAGTGTATGTATTGTTGTATACACTACATATAACACATTTTTTTTACCAAAAAAAACAACGTTTTTTTCCGATATTCTCTAAAGAAATTTACTTGAAACAGAAATGTTTTGTAACATTATAAATTAAATGAGCTAAATAAAGTCTTAAATGACCACAAAGAGTTGTAAGGACATCTTATATGTCAGATCTGCGTCATGCGCTTCAGTTCTTAAAGTGACAGCAGCCTAATTGTTACTGTAATTGTAATGAGAGCCACCAGAGGGCACTCTACATCAGACTATCATCATTCACTCACAAACTACATTTCCCATAACATCCACCTGTGTCTCATTACCTTGTCAGTCTCATCCTATTTAAACCATGTTTCTCAAAACCAAGAATGCAAAGAACGGACTTGTATTCTTGGGGAAAACGCTCTTGCTAGTTTCAAGGTGACGAGCACACAGAACGCTGCTGACAGTTTGAGACAATGTGTTCTTGCTGGTATTGCGCAATAATACCCCCGCACAGACACCGTCAGTACCCAAACATAACGAGAATAGGCTTTGTGCCGAGCGTCATGTGACCAAAGCGGAAAACGGGTCTCATCGAAGAAGAACTGACTACGATATCTATGGATTTTTAAGGTAATAGGCTAATCAAAGAACAAAATACAGAGAAAATCACTCAGTGTTGTTGACTAAATATCATTTGTAACTTTAATAAGGATTACTCTGTAGAAAAAAATGTATAATTTATGTGTTTAAGTTTTTTTAATTTATGCAATTTCTGTTCATTTCCTACCTGTTAGATCAAATATTTCAAATAAATGTCTTTATGTTGTGCCTACATTCATTTGGCGATTAACTGTAAAATATAAAAATATATTAAAAATAGTTGAAAATTATTTGCGATTAAAAATGTGTGATTAATTAGTTCCCTTTTTTAGCGATTGACCCCAGGAGGTCGCATTTGAAGGCTGCATACGTCATATGGGACAGAAATGAATATGTTTAAGTGAAGACAAAAATAAATCATTTTTCAATCAGTTGACAAAACTGGACAGTTTGGATTGATTCATAGAAATGAATCAAACTTACCAACACTGTTTTTTTTACATGGAAGTTGCTGGCAGCCGTGTATCTCGAGTCTCCTCCAGACACACAATCCAGTCATCGTTATTCCTCTCGGCCCTTCACAACTCCGTTTAAAAATCGATCGCAAAAACACACAAGAGCAACAGAATATTGGAAAGGTGTTTGATTGCTTCAGAGCACTGACCTGGAATTAATTTGAAACTAATTAACAGAACAAAAGTCTGAAGCTCAGGGGACGTGTCTTCACCCGTCTGTTAATGATGCCGTGATGGTTCAAGAGTTACAAGTGAAACTAGAGAGGAGTAACCTCAACTTTGTGCTGACTTTGGCATCCGTAATGAAAACAGAGACGCTGAGTCAGCAGAGAGTGTTCAAAATCAAATCACCACAAATAGTATTACCTCAACATAGACAAACTACATATATACTGTAAGCACACACACTACATATATGTATATTTTTTATGTAATGGCCTCAAAAGGAGAGTCTGCTAAATGCATCTAAAATCCATCAAAAACTATTTTAAAAAAGTCAAAAAGAGGTGGGTTTTTTTTTTTCAAGCTTTGAATTGTGAACCTTTGTCACCACGGATCCATCTCTCGAATGGATCAATGCTCAATTTCTGGGCTTTATCAGAGATGAAAATGACAATGTTGACATTGACAGGCATCAATCTGATGGAACAAATCAAAACTCAAAGCCTGAAATCAGGTGCACCTGAGACCCGTGAGTGATGCCACCGGGAGACACTGAAGGGCAGATCGATGCCAATAATGAGTCTCAAGGTCAAGAGGGAGTCACGGACCAATCAAGATTTTAATTACTTCTTCAGCAGATTAAACACTCTCTGGGAAATCTGGTCTTTTGTTTGAAGGACAGGAGACGTGCAAGACGTCTTCTGAGGTTTTGAAAAGAGTTAAGTCACTTTCACAAACCATGTTTTTTCTCCATGCACCAGTCACTGGATTTGAACTCTAGCATGTAATCGTCCTTTGACTGCAACTGCACTTATAGAGAGATTCACTAGGTTGCCAGCAACATTCACCTGAAATACAAGAATGATGTATGTGACTTGTGCCATTTAAAACAAATACATAAAAACAGATTCGCGTGTCCTCAGATTGCAGGGGTTTTGCATTTTATGCTTGGTTTTGGGGGTGGGGGGGATCACAATGAGGTTATTCTCGTGTTACGCAGCACGTTTGAGCTTCAACAAGAACCAATGAGGATCATCTTCGTGTTACGCTCTCAGATTTCATCAAAAACATTTTCATTTGTGTTCAGAAGATGAATGAAATTCAGGGTTTGGGACAACATGAGGGCGAGTAATTTATGACAGAATTTTCATTTCAGGGTGAACTAAGTCCAACCCTTAAATATGATCTTATTTGGACATGATTCATCCTACCATGCCACAATCCCCCTCTGAAGATGCCAGTAAAACCCTGAGCGATCACTCTGTTTCAGTGTTGCAAAATGCCTAATATCTAAACTAAAATGGAAATTAAACTCTAACTAAAATACATAAGTTTAATTTAATACTTAAACAAAAATCCAAATGAAAACAGAAAATATAAAATAAAAGCTCATTCAAAATGTGAATAGATACTAGGATAGGATAGTCAAGTAACACTCTGTTAGATAGAAAAGAAAGTGACTCCTAACCAAACCACTCTTGAGTCATTTTCTTATTCTGGCATCATTTTTCACCCTGATGTTGAACTCATATGGGGTTTAGAGCAAATGATTGATGATTTCTAGGTGAACTGTTCCTTTAAAACATGAGCTGATATAATGGAATATTGATGCAATGATGGTCATTCAGTTAACACACACATACGGATGGAGGGCGTGAGCAGGAAATGAGCTCATCTCTCAGAGGCATTAACCACACTAATCGCTCTCCACCCATCAGCTCAACCACAAAAATAAAGTCACAGATTCACCAAAATCATGACAAACAACTTAGATCTATGGAATAATTGCATGTGCGGTGTAAAATAAATAAACAAATACCATTAAGATGCTACAGGCAAAGCATTGTTTTTCAAGCACTCAATTTTAGGTTATTGTGCTTCTATGACGTGTCTTCTTTCAGACTAGTGGAAAGACAGCATTCACAAAACACATTTAAGAGTTTGTTTCCACTACATTATCTATTTACATATGTAGATTTCTATGACAATACGTATCTTTAAAAGCTTCACATATACACGTTTATTCCTATCTATACTCTGAGTATGTTTTTTTTCATCTATTGACACTATTTTCTGATTTATGGAGTAATAAAAAGAGAGATCCAAAATACGTCATGCATAATCCATAATATGTCAACAAAATCAAACAAGAATTTTGAACCTGGCTTTAAGCAAGTTCAAATTTCTGCTCTAGACATTTATGCAAACAAGTGACTATTTAATTAGATATGCATCATTTGCATATTTAAACAATATTTCAGAAAACTTGTAATACAACTGACAAACTGATTAATCGCATCTGACGTAAAAGTTTTTGTTTACATAATATATGTGTGTGTATATATTATTATTATGATTAGGGATGCACCGATATGAAAATTGAAATGAAACCGATAATTCTTTATATTTGAAAGCCGATAACCGATATATCTGCCGATAAACTTAAATCCAATTTTTTTTAAATCCATGTCCCAAGCGCACAATTATAATGATGTTCTCATTATAGTGTTGTATAGCCGATATGACAGATGTGGTGCGTATGTTGTACCAAACCGTATTTTCATTTTTTGAAGAGATTTCAATCATATTTCAAGAAATTCAAAAACATAAACAGTGCTCAACAGGTGTCTGAAGGGAATAATACATTATTTATCGGCTTTAATATATCGGCCACATTTTCTTACCAGGCCGATAACGATAACATTTAAAAAAACGAACATATATCGGCCGATACCGATATGCTTAAGGTTAAGGTTACTTTATTGTCCCCGGAGGGCAATTATTTGTACAGCCAGCAGAAAAAACAAGGCACAACACGCAACATTACCACAAGGCATAAAACACACAGTCCCCAAAAATACATAGAAAAAAAAAATAATAATAAATAAATAAATAAATAAAGAAAGAAATAAAATAGAAGAATGCTGGCTGATATATCACGCATCCCTAATATTGATATATATTAGGCTACATATATGTGTGTATACACAGACATGGACACACACACTGTGACGACCTGTGTCTTTAATAGAGTTTTCCTCATCATTGGACGGATTATTCCGCTCTCCTACCGGATTGTATAGGTGACATCTGTTGCCATTTCAATCTTTCCTTTTCACCTTTAAAAGAAGCAAGACGGATGGCAGGCGGGCAGACTATTTGATTTGATTGCTTTCGATATTCGTTTGGTTATGTTTCTTAATTATGCATCATGATACTACAGCACATTACATTTCTTCCATTCCATTCATCAAGCGTGACACTACTGACACACACACACATATATATGTAAACAAAAACTTTTATGTTAGATGCAATTAATCCCAATTAATTTGACAGAATAAACACAACACATTTGTCTTAATGTACTGTGATTAATCAACTGGGGAAAATATGGTGATATCCATTAGTTACCTTTTTTGTCTTTCCTTAAACAACAGCCGAAATTGGATGACAACAGAACCGGAAGACAATACAATGCAGAATAAAGTCGTAGTTTTTGTTATTTTTGGACCAAAACGTATTTTCGATGCTTCAAGCCACTCTAACTAACCCACTGATGTCACATGGACTAATTTGATGATGTCTTTATTTCCTTTCTGGACAAGGACAGTATACCGTACTAAATCTAAAATATCTTAAACTGTGTTATGAAGATGAACGGAGGTTTTACGGGCTTGGAACGATATGAGGGTGAGTCATTAATGGGTGAACTAACTCTTTAATTGGTCAATGGTAAAAGCCCTCATGGTGGTGACAACATGCTAAATGATAGAGTGCTTTATTAAGAGCGGTTCACGTCCGGAGCACAACCCATGGCATTCTGTTCTCCGCTCTGAATCCTGGGAGAGAATCACAAATCCCAGCTGTCATGCAACTCAACACTCAGCGACAGTAACGCTTTCTCCACCAACACCTCACCATGATCAGGCACGAGAACTGACTCACAGAGGGCATGTCGAACACTTCAGATCTCAGAGACAGAGTCGCTCTGAGTTTGCATTATTCATGAACGAACAGCGTGTTTAGCACGGACCAACATTTCTGAGCTTGACATTTCCAGAGTGCTTTGCATATTTCCGTCGGGCAGGAATCTGTCCTTGCATATCACACTCTAATGACTGAAATGGTCATTTTGATAGCTGGGGTTGGGGAGGGGGAATATCCCACCGTATTCATCAGTATGAGCTAATTACAGCACGCTAATATAGACACCAGCTGCTGCTCAACATCTCATCAACAACAGCAATCAGCGCACGGCTCAGTCTGGATAATACGGTACCCCACCCTACGGCACGACTCCAAGGTCAAGAGCTAAACTTGCTCTGATACATCAGTGCTACACAACTGCTCCTGTGCCACCACCCAGATATACATTAGACATCAAGCAGCGACAAAAAGCTCAAAAAGTGACAAAATGTCCTTTTGACTCGACGCCATTCCCACACGGGGCGACTCGACGCCATTCCCACACGCCGACGCCATTCCCACACGGGGCGACTCGACGGCATTCCCACACGCCGACGCCATTCCCACACGGGGCGACTCGACGGCATTCCCACACGCTGACGCCATTCCCACACGGGGCGACTCGACGCCATTCCCACACGGGAGGACTCGACGCCATTCCCACACGGGGCGACTCGACGCCATTCCCACACGCTGACGCCATTCCCACACGGGGCGACTCGACGCCATTCCCACACGGGGCGACTCGACGCCATTCCCACACGGGGCGACTCGACAGCATTCCCACACGGGGCGACTCGACGCCATTCCCACACGGGAGGACTCGACGCCATTCCCACACGGGGCGACTCGACGCCATTCCCACACGCTGACGCCATTCCCACACGGGGCGACTCGACGCCATTCCCACACGGGGCGACTCGACGGCATTCCCACACGGGGCGACTCGACGCTATTCCCACACGGGGCGACTCGACGGCATTCCCACACGGGGCGACTCGACGCCATTCCCACACGGGAGGACTCGACGCCATTCCCACACGGGGCGACTCGACGCCATTCCCACACGCTGACGCCATTCCCACACGGGGCGACTCGACGCCATTCCCACACGGGGCGACTCGACGCCATTCCCACAGGGGGCGACTCGACGCCATTCCCACAGGCCGACGCCATTCCCACACGGGGCGACTCGACGCCATTCCCACAGGGGGCGACTCGACGCCATTCCCACAGGCCGACGCCATTCCCACACGGGAGGACTCGACGCCATTCCCACAGGGGGCGACTCGACGCCATTCCCACAGGCCGACGCCATTCCCACACTGGGCGACTCGACGCCATTCCCACAGGCCGACGCCATTCCCACACGGGGTGACTCGACGCCATTCCCACACGGGGCCGATGCCATTCCCACACGGGGCGACTCGACGCCATTCCCACAGGCTGACACCATTCCCACATGGGGCGACTTGACGCCATTCCCACACGGGGCGACTCGACGCCATTCCCACAGGCCGACGCCATTCCCACACTGGGCGACTCGACGCCATTCCCACATGGGGTGACACAACGTCATTACCACAGGCCGACGCCAACCCCACACGGGGCGACTCGACGCCATTCCCACAGGCCGACGGCATTCCCACACTGGGCGACTCGACGCCATTCCCACACGGGGTGACTCGACGCCATTCCCACATGGGGTGACACGACGTCATTCCCACAGGCCGACTCGACGCCATTCTCACAGACCGACGCCATTCCCACACTGGGCGACTCGACGCCATTCCCACACTGGGCGACGCCATTCCCACACGGGGCGACTCGACGCCATTCCCACACGGGGCAACTCGACGCCATTCCCACACGGGGCGACTCGACGCCATTCCCACAGGCCGACGCCATTCCCACACGGGGCGACTCGACGCCATTCCCACAGGCCGACGCCATTCCCACACTGGGCGACTCGACGCCATTCCCACAGGCCGACGCCATTCCCACAGGCCGACGCCATTCCCACACGGGGTGACTCGACGCCATTCCCACAGGCCGACGCCATTCCCACACGGGGTGACTCGACGCCATTCCCACACGGGGTGACTCTACGCCATTCCCACAGGCCGACGCCATTCCCACACGGGGTGACTCGACGCCATTCCCACAGGCCGATGCCATTCCCACACGGGGCGACTCGACGCCATTCCCACAGGCCGACGCCATTCCCACACGAGCCGACTCGACGCCATTCCCACAGGCCGACGCCATTCCCACAGACGACGCCATTCCCACACTGGGCGACTAGACGCCATTCCCACACTGGGCGACTCGACGCCATTCCCACACTGGGCGACTCGACGCCATTCCCACACGGGGTGACTCTATTCCCATCAAATGCTGCTTCTGAACCCTTCACTGACACTCATCATGAAATGAGCTCCGCAGGCCTCCGCACATCTGCATTTGCATTTTAATATCTCAGCAATATTTGATCTACTATACATCCTCGAGGGGCTATTAAGGAAGGTTAATTAGCGTACGGATTATACGACTCATTTTTTTAATGACATGAAGGGTCTTAACCCACGCTGGCATGCCAAGCTTTGCGTGGGTCACGAGGGCCAGCGGGGATTACGCACAAAACGCAAGCGCTTCGGTCCTCATACCTTCACATGCAAGACTGAGCCGCTGTGATTGAGAGCCATGTAGCGTCAATTAACACTGACAGATTGGCTGAGGATCCACACACACAAACACACAGCTGGCACTGCGACGGCCCACGGCCCAGCAGTCATTCTGTCATTGACAACGCTGGAAGGCAGATGCACATTAATGTATAAATAAAGAGGAGGGCGTTATTGATTCAACAATCCATTGATTCAACTGGAAATATAAAATGATGACTGTTTATTAAGACTAGTTGCATGATCCTTTCTTTGTTTGAAGTTTAGGAGAGCCAAAGTTACAAGAGACTGATTCAATTCTGTGAAATTTTTTAAGCTTTTATTTTGTTTCTTGGAATAAGCCTTGACTACTATCATTGATTATTTTAACTAAATTTTTTCATACGGTATTTTATTGTTGGCAAATATTGCTGCATCTAAATGGACATCCTTTAAATAAAAAAGTAAATGCATAAATATTGAGATACATATAATATTTCTCTGATAGTCAATATCTTTAAAATCTCCCATCCCTACAGAGATATTTAAAATAGTATTGAAAGGGTACACAAACATGTAGCCAGGGGAACTCATTCCCACAATGCCCTCAAAGGATAAGAAGTGAATGCTGCTGTCATCGTGTTTTTCCAGACTGTATAAGAGTCAACGCTGAATGTCCTTTTGGAGGTCAGGATCGGGAGATGCGACCTTCGGGAAAGACCAGCGTTCAAGGCTAGCAGTCAATATCCTACTCCTGTCCTGGCAAACGAGCGAACAATGAAAATGAAGTGGCATTTGAGGTCAGATGCAATCTGGCGGGAACATCTTGAAGTGATTTTAGATACGCTGCAGTATAACATGACCTTCGAGCCCCTGTGGAGCATTCTCACAGCGCTCAGACAGACCTCAAAAACAGAGAATTAATACTCACAGACACGTCAAATTTACACATTGTAAATGGAGCAAAATAAATATTGTTTGTCTCATGTAAAAGTCTTATAGTCTGTGTACAAGACGTTTCTCTAGGGAAGAAAGATTTTAGTGCTCTAGAATTTCAGAAGAGATCTTATTAATGTGTGAAACTATGCTCAGATTTCTCGAAAGTTCAATATTAGGTCTCAATATTATGGAACCTTGTTTACGGCACATAATAACTTTTCATCTCGCAATTCTGAATTTTTTTTCTTGCAATCGAGAGTTTATATCACACAATTCTGAGAAAAAAGTTGCATTGGCGGGAAAAAAAAAATCTGAATCGCAAGATAAAAAGTCATAATTAACTTTTTTTATTTTTTATAAACAAGCTTCCATACAAAATGAACCTCATTTCAACAAAACGGTCAAAATATTCAATGTAAGAAGTAAAATACATTAAAAAATCTTCAATAATCAAGGGGTGCGTTACGTTAAATGAAGAATATGAAATATTTAATAATATTGATTTTTTTTTTTTATGAATGTTTAATCTGTTAATGTTTTATATTTTACTCCAGTACAGCATTTTGGTCAGCTCTCTGTTGTTTTAAATTGTGCTTTATATAAATAAAGTAATATATTTGTACCATCTCTGATAACAGCAAAAATTATAATGCAGAAACCTTGCATTTTCTGTGAAGCAGCTTTGAAGCAATATGCATTTTTGAATCAACATAACAATAAAGTCATTACACAGCAATACTCACCTATATATTTTTACTAAAACATTCGAAAAACTTCAGAACTTGCATTAACACTTCAAGTGAATCAAATCTAAGGTTTGAATGAATTCATTCTTTTGGACAGCTTGAACTGATTCATATCAAACTTTTTAAGCCTATTTTCATTAAAATAATATGTTTGTTAAAGTCATCACAATATGCTATTGTATATAGCAACATTTAAATAAAAAATGATAAAATAATTGAGAATAGATCATGAATATTTGATGCATCACCCAAACGACACTAGTGTGGCCGATGAATGCTGAGGATGTGATGTCATGCTTGTGTGCAGTTCTTTGGGGAGCTGAATGTATTTGTTACAGTCCGGACACAAAGGCTTTATCCCTTAGACTGTACTTGTTGCGTATCCATGGTGACTGGAGACATTAGGGGGAACACAAAAACTGTAAGAGGAAGCAACATAATCATGACTCGGGGGAAGAGAGCGGCAAATGTGCCCGCGACCACCCACTGCAGTCAATGTAAGAGATGTTCTGAGATGTCTCTTACATTACACTGAACACACCACATCATGCACGGATGCACCATGTGAAAATAAAATAAAAATACCTATTTTACTTTTTGCAATATACAGAGTTCCAGAAGACAACAAAAATCTATTAAAGGGATTGTTGACTTTTGATATGTTTTAGCTTTCCTCAAGGGCACCCAAGATGTAGGTGTCTTTGTTTCCGCAGTATTTTCAATTTTTATATTTTAGTCCAAACCGTTCTTGTCTGTCAGTCATATAAAGAGGTCTATGGTCACTACCTCAAAGAGCATGCACAGAGAAGTCCAAATTAAACATGATTTAATGACTCATAAATGTAAGAACACACTGATGGCCTAAGACACGAAACGAGCGATTTGTGTGAGAAAAAGAAACAGTATTTATATCGCTTTTACCTCTTGTAACCACAGCCATGTCCAAGTGATCTGAGGGCGAGGGCACTTCGGTCTGTGCAAGTGCCGGAAGTGATCTCGGATACATACTTTCATACTAATCCCCCACGATGTGCATGCGATAACACCCTGACCTGTCAGCGAGCTCAACGATTTCGAGCTTAAAGCAGGCTTAAAGTCACGTAGTGTGAACTAGGCTTTAGTGTGCTCGCATAATTACAGTGTGAAACCAAACCAAAACTTTCTGAAAGTATAAAATATATCAAAACGTGAACTTTGGTTCGGACCTTGGTGCGGACTTTCAGGTGTAAAAACGCCCTAAGACAAAGTTTACACTTAACCTAAATGAAACATAAATGAGGAGGACTCAATGTTCTACAAAAATGAATCCTCATTTATAGGATTCTCCAAAGCATCAGGACCTCCTCATGTGAATAATCTTCTGAACCGCTGTCTTCAAACTTTCTAATCATTTCAGCTCATCATAGGAGCGTTAAGCAGCTTAGAGGAGGAGACGGCAGCACATATAACCAGCGGGTGCCCGTATTATGCTTTTTCGGTTATTGCCTTTCATGTAATGTGTAATATAGCAGTTTGAGAACGTAAAAGCTCTACAAAGTTATACATTTCCTTCCTGCTCGAACCTATAGGTTTGTAATTTGCATAATGCTCGCCTATAATCCTGTGAACGACGTCTCCTTTGACCTGCACTGTAGCTATAGCTGAGTCTGGTTCATGTTGTCGACATGTTGAGAAGAAGTTGTTTTCTGTGCTACAAGAACAGATCCACTTTGCATGCACTTCTAATCGCTGTAAATGTAGACGAGTGATCAGGAAAAGTAATTCTCACACACTGGTGCACACTGGCTTTGAAACGATGACCTCTTTGAACATTTCTCCGACTGATTTAAATGTCAACATGACAAATGTGGCACTTCCTGGATTGAACCACTCTTTTCCTTTGCAAGTAAGTCATTTAGCAGATGCTTTCATCCAAAATGATCAACGACCAAGTTTTTCAAACTGGAGTCCGGGGATCCCGAGGGGGACGAAAGGGAATTCTGCGGGGTCCGTGGAAATGAGAAAGCACAATTACAAATCCAAAATGGGGTGGTGATGGCGCAGTGGATAAAACACACGCCTTCGAATCCACTGCGAGACACCAATATGTCCCTGAGCAAGACACTTAAAGGATAATTCCGGCATTTAACACCTTGAGTCTATTTTGTAGTTTGTTTTGAATGAAATAGAGTGGTGGACTTAGAAATTTTGACAATGGGTCCTGTCTCGACTTTTTGACTATTTTAGAATCGCCTGTGACAGCGTTAGACTGGGTGTCTATGGGCATGCACAAACATGTCAATAAAACAACCCTTAACGTTCATTTTCAAAACTGTGCAACTCACCGAGTGGTTGGTGGTGTTCGTTGATGTTCTGAAACAAGTAGCGTAGCAAAATACCGTTTCTGTCGTGTTTTATTTGTCATTTTTTAAAATCCGCATTGATGTCTGCTGGAGGACTCAGTGCTCGTTGATATTACTGCGCTAGCTACCGGAAAAGGAAAGGGGTCTGTTTACATTTGGTTGTAGTCTTTTCGCTCGGTTCTCCGTCACTCAGAAGGCTAGCGTGAGCAGAGCAACTGTGCTCCCGGACTTTTTTTACAGTGTGCTAGACACTGTGTTCCGTACAGCGTCCTGGTTGTCGCCATCAAGTGCTCGGGAGTGTGCTAACGCTTCAGACTCAAATATCGAGCGGAAGTTTATACGCGGTTGTGAGGTATCTGAATAAATAGTTCCACAATAGCAAACAACACGGATTGAAAGCATACATTGCGCCGATATATTCGTTTTTAATCATCAACGAACACCACCAACCACTCGGTGAGTTGCACAGTTTTGAAAATGAACGTTAAGGGTTGTTTTAAAGACAAAATTTCTAAGTCCACCACTCTATTTCATTCAAAACAAACTACAAAATAGACTAAAGGTGTTAAAGGGTTAGTTCACCCAAAAATGAAAATTAAGTCATTAATTACTCACCCCACCCCCACGACGCATGCGCGAGAACTGAACTGAAGTAGTTGAAGGAGATCGTAATTCTCGCGCATGCGCCGTGGAAATCGTATTGAAGTCTCGTTTCAGGCCAACAAGGAAGAAAAGGAATAGTCGAATAAAGTCGTTATTTTTGTTTTTTCGCACAAAAGTATTCTCGTCGCTTGATAAACTTATAGTTGAGCCACTGTAGTCACATGGAATATTTAAACATTTTCTTCATTGACTTTCTGGGCCGTCAAGAGTCATTCCCTTAGGAGCCAATGTGGTAGTTATACAACTCTCAAATTTAATTAAAAATATCTTCATTTGTGTTCCGAAGATCATCGAAGGTCTTACGGGGTTGGTACAGCATGGGGGTGAGTAATTAATGACTTAATTTTCATTTTTGGGTGAACTAACCCTTTAAATACCGGAATTATCCTTTAACCCCTAGTTGCTCCAGAGGCGTGTGACCTCCGACATAAATAGCAATTGGAAGTCGCTTTGGATAAAACCGGATAAAAGATAATTCTGATATCGACTGCTAATCCATTTTAAATGCTACAACTCAATTAATAAAAAGGGCACTTGGGAGCATCCTTACAAACCATGAAATAGCATATGAAGCAAATGGGGCAAACTTAAAAAGTCCAAACCTAAATGAGTTAAACAACACAAGAAGACACTGCTAGTGTCCTGATTCTCTATGACGAACATTACTCGCCAGCAAATGCTTGTTTTTGCCTCTAAAAGCAAAAAATCTGGGCCGAAATTGCATTGTGTTCCTTGGAAGGAAAACATGTCATCTGTCTGGCAGTTCCTGAAAAACTTTTATCCGGGATTGTTTGAAAAAGACATTTGTGTGTTTGGCTGGATTGAATCACTCCACACACACACACACACCATCTCAAAGATAATTGGCAAGCATCTGGATGGATGGATGATAGCCAAGAGCTACACAAACCAACCTCCCCACACGAACGCAAACAAATTATGGATGAGGGGCGAATGGCGATATGACAATCTCATCACATTTACTCAGCGTTTCACACTTCATTATAAGCTAATGGAGGAAGAAGAAAACAGATGACAGCCCATTAAGATTGTCATTTACTATCTGAAATGAGCAATCCACCATGCAGCAATGCTGATTTTCTATCCTGGAAATGTTGTGTAAGGTTTCAGATTTCTGGAAAGTTCTCCGCGTGGAACAGCTGAGCTGGCGAGCGATTAGGAGGAGCTGACGTCCTGATAATGGCGTCGGTTTGGTCACATGTCTGTCAGTGTCTGCGAGGCGCGTGCTGATTCACCGAGGCGGCAGAAACAGATTCCCACCGGAAGTCTTAAAGGCTGATCTTTGACTTCTGGCCTTTTCCTAGAAAGACTTCACCAAAAAAGTGACAAACAACAACACAATCACACATTCTTGAATGTCTTAAAGGGATAGTTCACTCCAAAATCACCCTTATGTTATTCCAAACCTATAAGACCTCGGGGACCTTTAATTCAAAATTAAAGGGGACCTATTATGCCCTTTTACAAAGTCTTGATTTTGTCTTTGAGCTCTACTAGAACAGATTTTCATGCTTCGATGTTCAATAAACATTGTTGCAGCTCCTCTCTCTTCCCAGTCTACGTCAACGTCGTAACTCGCTGCTTCAGTTCCACAGTACGTTGCATCATTGAAGAAATCAAGACTGTTTCCCGAAACCATATTGTCGCGAAGTGGTCGTTCAACCACGTTGGTTTACTCAACATGACATCATGACTTTTGCGTAAACATACACGCCACTTTCGAGTCAAGTGGCGTGTTATCTCTACGCATTTTGCCATTAACGTCCGAGTGATTCCGCGTGTCTGTACACGCCGTCAAATGTCCAGTCATAAATGCCATTAACCCCAGTGACGGTTAGGTTTAGGGACGGGTTGAGGTAAGTCATATATTTATATATACAGTAATAACGTTAAGTCAACGGCGTTCATAAACACGCTGAAAAACGATTATGCGTCTTGATAGCAGCATGCCAAAAATGGAAATACGAATTGGCGTGTCATACACACGCTACTTCATGAGATCAGTCTGGTTTACTACGTTACGCAAGTGGTGGAGAAAAAAACTGTCTGAGATTTAAATTAATGCTAGATGTTTTGATATAAGTTACAGACATGGCATTTAAGGACTATTTCTTATTTTTCTCAGTTATTTTGCTTTATTTCCAGATTCAATCAAAGGCTCGTTCTTACATAGCAGAGCACGTTTCTGTTTCGCAGACTCTTGAAGACTTCATATGGACTATTTTTTGGGATAAGAATCTTCAAAACAAGTTCTAATTTTAAGCTCCTTTTTTAATTATTTTTTTTTTTATTTAAACGACAGAAATGTGAAGCAGAGATTCTGTCCTCCTCCACATCATCTCATTCGTCCTCGTCCAGCCCCCGCTGCGCTCCCAGACTGCTAATGGAGACCCTGGCGCACCGGGACACGGCTGAATTTTAAATAACTTTCTGGGATCGAGTGGTTCACAGCTGAAGGAATGCTGGGCCCTCAAAATGGCGTGAAGCCCCGGAGGGATTTGGTGCCTTCAGTTAGAATGTGTTTATTGTGAGACTTGAAATGCTCGTCATTGTGAGCGCGCTGGAGAGGAAAGAGATGCACGCTTGTGCGTTTGACTATGATGCCTGTTTTAATGTCTTCTCATCTGTGGAGAAGGAGTGCGCTCCTTTAGATTCAAATTTACATTTATCCATTTAGCAGACGCGACTTAAAAAAAGAGGAATACATCAAGCCATTTATCTTAAGGAGGCAATAACATGAGAAGTGCTAGTAATACAGGAGGAAGAAAAATGTTAAAGCATAGAATAACATGCATAACACATGTGGGATTTATATTCAGTAAATTACATTTTTAAACGGTTCACTGGAATGACACATTTATAATAAATTATTTTCTTCTATTGTAAGTCACTTAGAAAAAGATGCATAAATCCATTTAAATGTAATTTAAAAAAAATATATATATATATATCTTATATACACACACACACACACACATATATACATTTTAAGTACATTTAAATGTATTTATGCATCTTTTTTGGACATATATATATATATTTAAATTATATATTTTTATATATTTATTTATGCAACTTTTTGGGACATATATTTGTATTTCTATTGTATTTATTTATTTCTTAGGTCGGTCATTTTGAACAATTAAATCTTAGATCATATGAAATTCAAAAATTCCTATGCAAAAAAAAATACAATGCAAAAAAACAAAAACATAAAAACAATGAAACAAAATGGAAAAGGAAAAGATGATTTAAATACTTCAGAAAAATAAAAACATTAGGATTTTTTTGATGCTAATATATATATATATATATATATATATATATATATGTGCGTGTGTGTGTGTATATATATGCACACAAATTACATACATTTAAATATATTTATGCATTTAGCAGACTTATACTATATACTATATATAGTAATATATATTGTCATTAGACTAAATGCAATTTAAGCTCTACAAATCAAAATATATTAGCATTTATGTATGTAATTAGCAGACACTTTTATCAACAGTGACTTACAATAGAGGAAGTGAATTCATTATAAATTCCTGTGAACTCTTTTTATTTTTGGATCCCGTCGTCAGGCTCAGAGCTGTAAAACTCCTGAATGCGTGATCGACTGAAGGTGTCACAAAAGAAATTGTAATTTTCTAATCAAAAATTCCAGCCTCCTGTCTCTTCCTGTCTTTTCTCCGTGTGCAAGAAGTTCATTATTTATTCTCGGCTGAATTAGAGTCTGGCACGTTCTCCACTTTCATTTGTTTGGTGTCAGCATGTGGAATTAATTTAATAAATGTCGTCTTTCATCATGTTAAAGGCTCCCCAGTTATTTGTGGAATGGGCTCGTTGTTGCCACCACAAATCATCTATTTTTCTTTTTGTGTTTGAGGGAAAAGCTTCAGCCTTAATTTCAAGACAAAATTCTTGTATTTTCTTCTTTGCTGATGAATATAATCTTATATAAATCTTATAATCCAGCTTCGCAAATGAATCCTTAACATAATTGGATCAAAGTCTGTCGTGGCTTTTAAAGGACAACTCCGGCGCAAAATGAACCTTTGGTCTAATTACACATTGCTACCTAGTCAACCGTTATCTGAGATTTGTTTTCATGATTGCCGAATGTAAATAGTTTTATCTCTAAAAACAGTTTAGCCTATAGTGCTAGTATAATGCTAGTATATAGGGCATAGAGTAATGACAAGTAAAAATCGCTTGTTATTACCACTAACAAGGCTCAAAATAGCCTCATACTAAAACGACAGCATAACAAAGGTCCCTACATTCAAACCGAAGCATTGAGAACTTTGTCAGTGTCCATACAGTTTAATAAGAAGATATTTTATACACACAGTCAACTTCGCGAATACAGGAAGAAGCCATCTTTGAAAATTAGTCTCTACCAGTCGATCTAAAAACGCCGATCCATGTGCGCTGAAATGTGCAGAATCTCATATGGTCCGTTGTTTTCGGAAGAAACACAAACACGAACCGTTTTCTTCTCTTCAATATGTACACGTAGCCTACTGTTCGCGCTCACTTTATCACCTTATTCACATCTCACCAGCGCACTTGGATCGGCGTTCGTAGATCGACTGGTAGAGACTAATTTTCAAAGATGGCTTCTTCCTGTATTCGCGAAGTTGACTGTGTGTATAAAATATCTTCTTATTAAACTGTATGGACAACTAATTAAACTATTTACATTCGGCAATCATGAAAACAAATCTCAGATAACGGTTGACTAGGTAGCAATGTGCAATTAGACCAAAGGTTCATTTTGCGCCGGAGTTGTCCTTTAAGGACTTTCCGTGTTCTGTTGTATTTTAGTTATGGGGTGAACATTGATTTCAAACATCAGGGGTTGATGAGATAAAGAATTAAAAAAAGACAAGATTTTGATTTGAAATAAAATCCACGGATGAATCTTTCACAGTAAGATCAACAACATAAGATCATTATTTACTCACAATCATTCAAAACCCATAAGACTTTGGTTTACTTCAAAACGCATTCAAAGTCAGGCAACTAAAAGATTCATAAAGGTGCTGTATAAATCTTCCCATCAAATAAATCAATCATTTATTTAACAAGACTTGGACTAAACCGCTTGATTCATATGAATTTTTTTGAGACAACTTCATAACCTTTTTGGATATTTTAAGTGTTTGGTGTCCTGGAGTTTCAGGGAGGGACAGAAACCTCTCATGTTTAAAGCGGCTTATCAGTCGATATTATAATTATAAAAATAAAAAAAATGTACAGATTATTTTTGATGTGATCTAATACTCACTTAAAGTTAAACTTTAAAACGCATATTATTGAATAATGCGGTTAAATGTAATCTTTACCAAATTGTCAATATGAATATCCACTTTTCCACACATTGCAGGATCTAAAATTATTATTTTATTTTGTTTGTGTGTAATTTGTTAAGGCAAATGTTGAGTTAGTTAGTAGTGTGTTGGCTGAAACTCACAGTGGGTTATTTCTCAAACACGCTTGAAGCGGTTGACCAATCAGAACACACTGGTCCAGCCGACCAATCAGAGCACATTGTGCTTTTCTAAAGGAGGGGCTTCAGAGAGAGAGGAACTAAACAACTTTGTTCGCAAGTTCCGTCGTTATCAGCAAAGTTCAACTAGTCGATCTTTCCCGAAACCATCGGGATAGCCTTCGACCTGTGGTTAGAAAAAGAGTTTCTAGTTTGTATTACATGTGGACTTAATCGAAGATTTTATCAATGCTACCAGCAAGATCAGATACAGTGTGGCGTGAGCACACCTGACACAGAGGTCACCAAACTTGACCTTTGTGAAGTTATTAAGAGACTCTAATGTTGATGGCAGGTCACTCTGAAACGAGTCCAGTAGATGATGATGTGTCATCAAGCTATAAATAAATCTGAGTGCTGTGGAGATGCACACAAGATACTCGGCTCATTCATACGACTCGCCTGCAGCCGGATCACACAGAAAACAATGAGATCTTCTGTAAGCGAGGATCTCACCCAGCTCATGCTACACATAATCAGGATTTTTCTTTTTACATTATAGCAGTATTATTTCCATAACAATTAAACATTTTTCCCAAAAAATTCTCATTACTGTCATGTGAAAGGACATTTTAATTTTGTGACTCATAATTTTGTTTAGTAGTCATTCCTACAAAAAATAAAAGGCAGTGCAACAAACACCACAATGCATTAATGCTTTGCTAATTAAATAATGCATCATGACTTAGAATATAGAATGAAGATGCAAGAATAAAAAAGGTCTTTATTTTAAGCAAAATATGAACAATAAACTTTTTTTGTGAGTTTGACACATTTATGTCCTTCACACACACAGAATGCAATAAAATTGTGCATGTGCAAGTCAAAGTTGAGACAAACTTTACCGTGACAGTAACGGTAATATCCACGCATAATGCACACACTCTAAAAAAATTGTGGGTTATTTCAACCCAAATTTGGGTTAAAAATGTTAATTAAAAAATGTAGAGTTGAAAGTGAAAGTTGAAGTTGGGTCAAAATTTTAAATTACATTTTTAACCCAACATTTGGGTTTGTCCATTTTTTTTTTTATCAAATTCTGGGTTAAAACAACCCAGCATTGTTTAGAGTGTACTAAACCAACTATTTCTTCAACTAAGACACTGAAAATAAATGCTCTTCAAAACTTCCACTAATTTGTCAATAATGTCACATTCTGTACTTTTTAGATAATACACTGTGATAATGACGATGATGGAAATGACCTTTTAATCATTTTTGGAATAAAAAGAATCCTGCATCTTAATAAGGTTAATTTCACAATAATTACCTTTTTCATTCCATTAGCATAATTTGGCCAAATAACATCTTGAATGGAAATGCAATATAATATTCTGTTCTGTGACTTATTTGGCTATGAGACAAGAGTAAAGCAATACAATCAACAGACAAAGGGCATCTGAAAAGTAGCGAGCATTTCTGATATACACTGAAAAAAAATGGTTTAGGATTTACTTTGAAACTATTTTCACTAAGATATTGCTAAATTTTCACAAATAATTACAAAGAAATTAGTACATTTTTGAAAACGAACGCCTGAAATATTTTCTTGTACAACATAAATATCTGTTTTATTTACAACTAACAAATATTTTTTTTACAGTGTAGTTTGAATAAACAAAAGTCCCGATAGTTTAAAAGAAACACCCACATGCATCCAGCACCGCCTCAAAGGACCATAATCACAGAGACCAGCAGGGGTTTATGGGAAAACTGTCAGTTACACATGAAGACGCATCCAACAGACTCACACACACAAACACACACCCACACGGAGAGAGAGAGAGAGAATCAGGACATCTCAAGAGAGGTCAAATACTTTCTGCTTTCTCAGACACACACTTCATACTCAACAGGAAACAGTCCCTTTCCTTCTGAGATTCTTTACATGTTTCTCCAGCGGCGGCAACCATTTATAGCCAACGGACCGAACCAGTTCCCATGAAGAGAACGCTTTGAATGCTACAAATCTTATCATTTCAAAAAACTGCTTGGAGACATAATTTTCATGGACAAACAAGCTAAAAAAATCACCATTAATGGATATTGCCAAGATACAATCCCAAGAAATACTGCTGCCTTTTGCAAAAAAAAAAAAAAATTAAATTCTTAAATAAATATTATATATATATATATATATATATATACACACACATTTATAATATTTATTATTTATTTATTTAAAAATTATTATTTTTATTAATTTATTTTATTTATTATATTTATTTTATATATTAATTTATTTTTTAAATAAATAAATATATATACTCACACATATAAATATACATATATTATATATTTAGTTTTTATGACATTTTTCGTCATAGCTTTCGTTAACGAAATTAACACTGATATATATATATATATATATATATATATATCTCATATATCATATATGTGTATGTGTGTGTGTGCGTATTGGTTTAGTTTTAAATGTATATATAATAAGTTATTATTATATATTATATATTTTTATTTGTTGCGTATTATTTAAATAAATAAATAAACAGCTTCAAATGTCCTAAATACAACAAAATAACATTTGCTACATTTGATATTTTCTAAAGATTTTGCTTGTCTATGCAAAACTTGCTGCCACTATGCATATATGATCTTTCTTAGCACAAGTTCCTATTGTGCATGATTCTTTAAGTTATTCCAAAGAAAAACAAGACTTCTTTTGCATAATATTTCTTAAAAATGTTTATAAATGACTTGCTCCGCCTTTTTTGCTGACATCATTAGTCCCTCTACACACCCACTTTTCAAGTCCAATCAAATCCTGATGGATAAAATCTATCCAGTCTCACTGAAGGTCCTGTTTCATGTCAGATTTCAGAAGTAGAACGGGTTGTGAATGTCAAGAAGGCTTTTTGTAAAGTATGAGCAAAAGAAACCGCCTTAGCGAACATGACTAATGAATATTTAGTAAAAGTAAAAACTCCTCACTGTCACTCACTCGTTAGTTTCCGAGACTCCAAGCATTAAACATGCAGCACAACAAGGCCTCGTTTAGCTGACGGAGCGTCTCGTAACATGACACGTAGGAAAAAAGCCCAACTAGACATCTGCAAACCTCTGCGAACTGTTGGATTTCACGTTTATTCAGTCAAGGTTGTTGTTTTGCATCCGCTGTATTTTTTATGCATGTTGTTAAATGGATACGCGGTTGTAAAGAGAGAGCCTGCCCATAAGAAAGTGAAGGGCTTCCTGTGGGTCTCTAGGGAGGAACGCAGAAACACACACACACGCTCATCCAGGCCTAACCAGATGTGACGGCTGACCACGGCAGTGAAAAGACAAGAGATAAAGCGATCCAAGACACACGAGCACCAGCGCTCAGGGTTATATAAAGATCTCACAAGCTCCAGTTCAAGATCAAGTTTGTCATTTATTGATGTCCACATACCTGTAGTTTCTGGAGTTTAAAGTCACCATGAAATCAAAATTGACGATTCTTAGTTTTTATGGAATATTAGTGCATTTATTATACATGATTTATCAGTGCACATCATTATTGTTTTTTAATTAATGTGCCTCTTAATCTTGAATCAAAATCTCTTCTCTTCTCTGATGAGGGGTTGACTGGCGCGAGGGCGGGGCAACCTGTCACTCACATGAATTCCACCAATAGCAAACCACAACCATCCAATCAATGCCCTATAGATAAATTCAAGCCCCGCCCATTTTTTCTTGTTCGATTTCACTTGGATATACCTCACAATAGGAAAAAAAAGATGGTCAACTTCCGTTTCATGATGACTTTAACGTTCAGGAGTCATTGCTACTTTGACTTCCTGATAGTGCTGGGCTGATAGAGGTTCATACCGAAAACCTGTGTATATTTTTGTTATGATATTAATTTTTAATATACCACCATACCAATGTATTTCAATCGCTGTGCCCAGTGTGCCGCGTGACACTGTTTCAGACGGACCCTTTACAATGTTGCACTTCTAAGCAGCGACTGCGAGGCGAGGCCAAGGATATAGACGAATCCGGCGAAACTACCGGAAGTAAGCGGGGCGCCATTACTGAGCTGTTGCTGGGTAGCGTTGCGCCATTGCCTCCTATTGTTTTAGTTGCAACTTGCGTCCACTGGAATAAACAGCCCGCGATTTACGACTGTCACTAACGTTACAACGTTACCCCTTGTATAATGTCGAGTGGGTAAACAGTTTCCGTTATAAATTGTTTCAATGGTGGCAGTAAAATTTAAATTTTGAAGAGAAAACACTGTGAATACCCCGGGTCGACTGCCCGTCTGGAGCCGTACGGTTTACAGATTTCCTGGGCGAGTACAAGACGTGGACATTCGCGTATAATAACAATTATTTAATGACATAAGTAAAAAAAAATAATAATAAATATGTGATATAGTGATCAGCAAAATCTCCTCTCTTGCTATTTGTTCTATTCAATTAACATGCTATGGTCATTAAATGGCTTTCCTGAGCTAAATGTAACGTTATGTGACATAATTGTTTTCCTGCTGTTATATTGACCTCTTCCCATGGTTTAAAAACACAAATTGGTCGATATTATGTATACTTTCTAGCTGTAACGTTACCTTACCCTTGCCTGTTGCAATGTGAAAATGAGATAAATAATGGACACAAATGAAAAACATGAATTTGTTTATTTGATTTCATTCATTTATTTATTTATTGTTGCCAAATGGACAGATCTTTTTATAGTTTCCTCGTTAGCAAACGTTAGCCTAGCTAGCTTGCCAAGCTATTTTCATAAATAACGTTAATCTGTAAGATCGTTTGTACCTTCATCTGTGACTGGAGGCCACTGCAGTCACAGATCAAACCAACAAGTCATTCTGCCTGACTGTAGCTGTCATCGAGGGTGCTTTCGCGTTATCACCGAGGTTTGTTTACATACAGGTGCATATGTCTATGCCTGTGTAACAGCTCAGTAATGGCGTCGCCACAAGATGGCAGCCTACACAGAACGCTCGTCGGATTCGTCTTTATACAGCAGTGCTCTGGTGTTACGTTACAGGGAAGATGGATCCTGCGGTACTATAGCGTTATTTTCATGTCAAATGTCAAGAGCGCACTATTGTAGCGCGAAAGTACATTAATATAACGCGCAAGCGCGAATCTCTCTGCTCGCGCGCGGAATATACAGCCCGTTCTCATCCCAAGGCGTCATATACTAACGCTTTTGACATTTCGTCTACATCCAACGCACATGGCACCCTTTAGCGTCAATATGAGACGCAGATATATATGGCCAGAAGGCGCCTCCTAGTGGTGTAACCCTAAACCTACCATAACCGAACAAAGCTGCTCTTGTAAGAATAGGTCTATTTTCTCTGGCTCGCTTAGAGAATCCTGCACATAAAACGTGTTCAGTGCAATCGCGAATCTCTCCTCTTCCGCAGATAACAATTTTAGGTTATAAGAACGTTTTCATAACGTTCCCATTAAGTTATAAAAACGTTATTTCTGAATGTTCTAGGAACATTCAAAACGTCCAGTTTTTTAGACGTTTTAATAATGTTATTTCTTGGGTATAATAATAACGTTATTCAAAACGTTATAAGTACGTTCATTTCTCCCGTTATATAAACGTTGAATTAACGTTCTTGCTTGGCTATAAGAACATCATTCAAACGTCATTAGAACATTCAATTCTCCCGTTATATAAACGTTGTATTTTAACGTTATTTCCTGGTGGTCCTAACAATTTTAGGTTATACTGGGCGTTATTCTATTCTACAATATTCACTAATGAGAGTAAAATAGACCATCCTAAGTCAATTTATTGCAGTAATTCCTCTCTCAACCAACACCTGATTATGCATGAAAAAAACAACAAAAAAAACAACAACATAAACCGGAAAACCGGAAAAAAAAAAAAAACGTGATATAAATTTTTGGTCAAACCGCCCAGCACTATACTTCCTGAAGAGTGAAACATGCCCATCAAATTCCATTTAATGACCATATTCGGGCTAAAGTATTAGCTAAAACGCTCAGCTACAATGGCCGTATGGTGGAAATGATGGTGTCTCTGCTTGGAACCAATGTGACATGCCGCTTGCTTCTGGTGTCAAATTACATTTGCAAATTAACTTGAACATGAAAATAATCAACAAACAACTTATGTATTGCAATGGGACATGTAGCACTAAAACAAAGCTTTTGATGACTGCCTGAATACAAAAATGGTTATCATTTTGAGAAATTTGGTTTTAAAATTCTTCTTTTCAGAATAATAAATAATACTCTGGAAAACATGTTTCCAGAAAAATCACCAATAAACACAATCTTGGCTGTAACAGTGGAAAGGGGCCTCAAATGTATTTAAATAATATTGTATGTTCCTGTTCAATATCACTCGAGGGCCCGTTTCCAAAGCCAATGGAATAATGTAGGGACGGGTCGGTGCCTCGGCGCAATGAAGAAACGGAGAACAATGAAGCATCTCTCAAATGATCACAACTGACACTTCAACCCCTAGAGACCGACACCATCGCCTCAAATAGCAACATCCAAACAGCACATCCCAGCATGCACTACTCCAATGACAGTCAAAGCGCAGTGAAATCCATTAAGCAACAGACAGCACACAACTACACCAAACACGTCATATAACATCTCACGACAGTTACATTAACTGAGTCTTCCAACACTCCCAAGGGTTATGAAAGTCAAATGGTTGTATTTTGGCTTACCTCGTCAAAGCCGCTGTCTTCTTTCTTGAAGGCTTGAGGGGGAGAGAAAGAAAAGTAATATCAGACTTTCATTTTACTGACTATTGAACAGTGAATAAAAGAATGAAATAATCAAAAAGTGGCTCTTTAATGCATTCTGCACATGAACATGAAAAACCAATAAGAAAGGCTGTAATTGGCTGAAATGGTTTTCCAGCCACAGCCGTATAGGTCATTAAGAGAAAGTCCACATTACATTTAATCCACAAAATCAAGTGAAAGAAATTAGAAAATATATTTTCCATAAAGAAAATCAAGCCTTGTTTTACAATAAACTTTATAAAAGTATATATGAAGAGTTCAGATGCAAAAGCCTCTAAGTGCCATTTGAAATTTTCTTCTAGAATGATCATTTTTATAAAGCTTGTATATTTAAGTTCAGTGATTTCACTTAAATGGCAATGATAATTACCTATTAATTATTATTTAAGTGAAATTACTGAACTTAAATATACAAGTTTGATAAAAAATCATCATTAAAGAAGAAAATTTCAAATGGCATTTAGAGGCTTTTGCATCTGAACTCTTCATATATATATATAAAATATATTAAATGTTTAATACAATATATATATATATAGTATTTATGCTTCACTTCATAAAAATATTTATAATTTCTTTTGATTTGGGGGTGAAATGTGTCCACCCACCACATGCATCTTCAAACAACTCCAATAAAGCTTGGAAACCACAGAGAAATGGTTTTATCTGAGCATGGACATTTAAAGCGATACTCTCCAAGCAAACATCGACTTTTACAACATCATTCGATGAAGGAAACTGAATCTGGAGATCATATGGGATGAAATGGCCACTGGGAGCAAAGAATGGATTCTTGGTAATAAAGCTTTCCTCTCAGATCTAATGAGACTATATGTACTTGTAAATATTGGATGACAGTTGTTTCATCTTTTTAACTGTTGTGGTAAAGATCTCTGTTGTGTCTAGCACAAGGGAGGGAATTGATCAATAAACCAATTTATGATCAAACAAACTACATATTATACCCATATTGAGATGTAAAAGTGTTTGAGATACTGTTGATAACCACAGAAAATAACTCTATAGTCTATGATGCAAAACTCTGCACAGCAATTACATTAAAAAAAATCTAATAATTTGTTTAAAGGGGAACCATTACGCCATTTTTCAACATCTTGATTTTTTAGGGGGCTCTACAAGAACAGGTTTTCATGCTTGAATGTTCAATAAACACATTATTTTTCACATATTCTCCATTGTTGCAGCACCTCTATTCCCGGTCTGTCAGTATTGCTCTGTTTAGTTCCGGTCTCTATGAAGCCCCTCCTTCTAAAAAGCACACTGTGCTCTGATTGGTCAGCTGCTTTGAGCATTTTTGTGAAATGTCCCGCCCCTTACCATAACCATGAGGCTCGACACACTACTAACTAACTCAACTAGGCCCCTCCCCTTTATTTTACACATTAATTTAATTTTATAATTTAAATAAGGAACCATGTGACATGTTCATTCCCGGAAGAAAACTCAAGACTATTCAAGGAGTTCAGAAACAGTGACACTGAAATAGAGAATAACTCCCTCCCTATGGAGTGGACTTGTAACTTTGCAGACCTTTTTCATGCTCAAACAGCAACATTTAACACACACTAAATGTTGAAAAAGTAAAAATGCTTTGCAACACAGACTTAAAGCTACACTGTGTAACTCTTTTTAGTTTATTCTTAGCTAAAAACACTTAGTTCTTTCAAACATATGTCCTCATTAATGTATATTTAGTTCGTTCAAGTAATAAAGTATTCTCGTGAGTGTATAATATGCCATTGAAAATACATACTGGTAAGGGGTTCTAATGTCGGTCATCATGTTGCCCCTCCATCTGGAAAGTACATTAGCCAAAGAGGGACATACCCGTTAATTCAAGCTTCGCTTTTTGAGTTAACACTCATGGACGAGGTCGAACCGGAAGCCATGTTAATCTTGGACTACACTGGCCACCGTAGGAGTTAAAACGAAATCGGAATTGAGAGAAACAGAAACTAATATTCACTGGATGGTCATATACCTTTTCACCTCTAGATGGGGGTAAAAATCACACAGTGCAGCTTTAAGTTTAGCCTCTTTTTAAACAAGACACTTGGCAGATTGGTGAAAAAAAAGTGTGTAGAAGTTAAAAAGTTTAAAATTCACAAATGAAATACATATTTCCCAAAACAAGTTTTACTCTACTACTGAAACAAAATCGAAGGCATTCATTTAAACAAGTTGTGTTCCAAATTTGAGGTAGATATCTAAAAAAAGAAGAAGAGCTTTTAGTAAGATTTAATTTTATACATGAAATTTGTTTCCCATTTTCTAATGAGGTCATTTTTTATTGTGAGGAGCAAGAGTGTTACTATTTTTCAGGTGTGTGTGTGTGTGTGTGTGTACACAGCAAGAGCTAAAACCTGTTCCAAGTTTTGTACCATTCTGATGGAAAAATTCCATTCAAAAATAAAATAAGTATTTTAAACATTTTAAATACCAGCTTTACATGTCAGCTTTTTATAACCACACAAAAATATATTGTGTTAATCACATGCGCATCAAAAAAACGTTCCTTTAAAATATAAAAGAATGTGTTCAGATCTGTGCTGTTAGTGCAGACAATAGACACAGATCTTCTTCATGTGAATGCTTCATAAACCCTCCCACAGTTTGATTTTTTGACTGAAGCACAGTCATGCACACACAGTATCATTGTTAAACGAGCCGAGCATCTCTCTTACATGTCCCTCCCAAAATTATTTATTCATGTCACTGTTGTTGTTGTTTCAAGGCGACGAGCCATTAAATTGCAGCATTCTCCGAGGAAAACTGAGACAGAAACTGCAGAACTATTGCAGATTTCACTTCAGGGGGAAAAACAACAAGGAAAAACATAAGTAATAGGCTAGGTTATGATTTAATTATATGCCACCTGTGCATTCCTGCACCATCAGCATGAAAGCAGCTTCACTGTCTTGGAGAGCAGATTCACTTCAATGAAGAAATAAAATACATTCGGAGTCTCAAAATATCCGTCCCACACATTCAAAAGAAAAGAAAAAACCTTTCTAAAGGCTTCAGATGGAACAGGGTGTCTAAAAACAGTCGACTGGCAGCCTGATGAAAAGATAATAATGCAAAATGAGCGATGGGCCGGATGAGACAACTTCAAACAAAGACACTCACAAAGACGCCAAGAACATCCGCACTGAGCTAAATGAGGAGACAACACGCCAAAATATGAGTTTTCGTATAAAAAATACAAAGATTATTGAAGTCCGTTTAACAAGAAAATACTTTAAAAATTCATGTTTAATTCAATGTCACTTTGTTAATTATTTATGAAATTTATTAGCAATTGCTGAGTGAAAATCGTTTCTACAAGGAACGTTTTTTTTTTTTTTCTCAGAGTACAAAGACAGCATTATAAGTGAGTGATTTGGAACGCTCTACATACGCTACGACTCCATGAGACTCTCATTTAAATATGTTTATCAATGACATGATTCACATGCATAAAAAATAGATAAAATAAGTCAAATACTTCTATTGCTACCTTGCGGTACAGAACTAAATAAGTGCATACATATATAAATAAATAGCATGCATGTATATGTGTGTGCGTGTGTGTGTGCATGTTTTAGGGCTGGGCAACGATTAATTGCAATTAATTGCATCCAAAATAAAAGTTTGTGTTTACACAATATATGTGTGTGTAGAGTGTATAATTATTTTGTATATACAGTATATATATATATATATATATATACCATTTTTTAGAAAACACACACACACACACATATACATATATATATATATATATATACATATACATACACACACACACAAGGGCTGTGCAACGATTAATCACATCCAAAATAAAGGTTTTTTTTTTGCATAATATAAGTGTGTGTGGTGGTGTGTATAAATATTTTGTGTACTGTATATAAATACACACACAGTCACACATGCATGTATATATTTAAGAAATATTTGTATCTATATACTTTATATATATATTTAATTAATATTATACATAAATATAAATATTTGATATAGTAATTATATATATTTAATTAACATTATATATAAATATTTGATATATTAAGAACACATTTTTTTTTAAATATATACATGCATGTGTGTGTATTTATATACAGTACACAAAATATTTATACACACTACACACACACATATATTATGTAAACAAAAACCTTTATTTTGGATGCGATTAATCATTGCCCAGCCTTATGTGTGTGTGTGTATATACATATATATATATATATATATATATATATATATATATATATATATACACACACACACACATATATATATAGCCTATATATATATATATATATATATATATAATTCATTGATTTGAAACTGAATGATTAATTGAATGAGTCATAGATTATTTAAACTAATAAACACACTACTTATTGTAAATAAAAACGTTTTATAAAATATTTAAACAATTATTGATTAATTAATTAATTTTAAAAGTGAATGATTTATTGAATGACTCATAGTTCAAATGTAAAATATAAGGCTTTACTTTATGAGAAAACAATTTTCTCATAAATTCTTTAATTTCTTTTAATTTTGAGGTGCAATGCGCCATGACTTCAACTATTGCCTTCTTTGTGACCGTTGCAAAAGAAGTTGTCTCCGCAGGCAGCATGATAACTCGATTTTGGAACGAGGCCCATATGAATTACTCCTGTGCAAAGACACAATCATCAGCCCATCACTTCCGCTCTTACTGTCCTTTAACAGAACAGATGAACGTAGCACAACCATGATGAGACACATGGCTGGTGAAGTCAGCGTCTTTACGATATAAAAGCCCCTAGGCAGCGCATCTTTAACCGCCACTGCAACAGAACAGCCTTTAGACACTGACAGGAGACAATCACAATCTCAAATCAAACCGCAAAGGGACCAGCTTAGTGCCCTAAAGAGTGCTCATCGCAACTGGTGACATACAATAAGCCATAAAAGTAAAAATTCTCTATTTGAGGTCATATTGAAATGTGACACAAGGTGAAACATCTGATGATCAAAAGACTGAACCTTCATGTTCTGTTGTCTAAGAAAGACCAAATGTCAAATATCTATAAAAAAAAAATAAAAAAATAAAACAAAAACGTGAGGTTGATGCATCAAGGCTTTTCCACATTCTTATAAGAATTGACACATTTTAGTTTAGGATTTTCAAACAGAAGCAAAATTATAATAAACATGCATTATTATAGTCTAAACCTTATCTGTCAACAAGGTGTTGATGAAATCAGGGAATACACATAAATAACTAACAGATAATAACAGGACATTGATGTTAAACAAAAGTCTCCATTTGATCTGCTCAAGTAATGATTCTTATGCACAACCTAAAAATCAAAGACCTTTACAGATGAAGGTCTCTGCGAGTTTAGAGGATTATTTCCAGACACTGGCAATGAATCACAATGCAGGAGAGCAAAGAAAAGAGTTTATGAGATCACACTGATCGATCACACACATTGATCGCATGTGAACCTCTGACAGAAGATCACAAACAATCAGATACCGGTGCATCTGCAGATTAAGCAGATGTCTATTCTGCAGCTCATATTCTATTCAATTCTACTCTGCTGGTTCGTGAAGAGCTCAGCTGCATCATGAACAAGCATGCAACATCTGCACTTCACAAGCACAGTTCAGTTGTTTCGTTTTACCGTACAAATGAAGCACAAAAACGGTCATTTACAGTGAAAACAAACTTTCCGAGGACTGTCCTGCAGAGATAACGAGCTCGTGCACAATAAAAGCGATGGATGATGGACACTCACCGATGCGACTGAAGCTCTCCGACAAAGTTCTTCTTAATTTCTTCATTTTGCCGATTTTTTCGGCAGGTTGAGCCGCTGGCATTAAATCACACATGAGTTTGAAATCAGGGAGTAAATTAGACGCGTAGATAACAGTTGTGTGCAAACACTGTCCTTCTGTAGGCTATTAAATAAGCATTTTCAAAGTCTAATGACTACATATCTGGAGACAATGTAATCCGCAATAATGTGACGAGGCGAGGGAAACTTCAGGACAACGTCTCTAAACGCCGCGGTTTTCCTCTGGAAATGTGGATGTCATTTTTGGGATTCTCTCTCCTTTCGTTTGGCGAGAGTGCGGATAAAACCCCGAGTTAGCCTCGCCCCCGCGAGACAACTATTGGCCGTCGAACGGACGTCTCGCTTTTAACTGGCTGCATTAACTGTCCATCATATATAGAGCTCCGCCTTGCCTTATAAGAAGAACCAGGCGTCTTCAGGACATTTATATAGTTCGTAAATTGCTTTTAATAACCCACATGTTCCGTACATTCTATAATTCATAATTCAATCAGGAAAAGAAAAAATGATTAAATGCACTCATTTGTTTTTGATTATGCGTTTTATAATCTAATGCTGTTTTCATATTGTCATTTAGTACTATTACATAGTACCAGTCAAAAGGTTGAACACAATACTATTTTTAATGTTTTTGAAAGTCTCTTATGCTTATTAAAGGAACACTCCGACTTTTTGGTACTTTAGCCTATTCACCTTACCCCCCAGAGTTAGATAAGTCCATACATACCTTTTTCATCTCCGTGCGTGCTATAAGTCTGTTTGACGCACCCACCGCTAGCCTAGCTTAGCACAAAGACTCGATGTGACTGGTTGCAGCTTTCATACTGATCCAAATGAGTGGCAAAATAACGCAAACGTTTTCCTATTTACATGTTGTGATTTGTATAGTCACATAATGTACAAATAACAAAGTCAAATGAGACACAGACATCTTTTAACCGTATAAAACCTGGGAACTATTCTCTGAAGGCGAAGCACTGCTACTTTGACGGCGTAATAACCGCATCACCGGAGACACGCCGTGGTGAGGAGCGGAGAGTTCGCTCGGTGTTTGGGTAATAGAGTCAGCAATTTATAAATAGTAAAAGCGTAGTTTAGAGTCATGGGTTTTCGCTCTATTGTAAATAGCTGCGACTGTAAACAGGGGAGGTAACCATGTTTCACAGAATTCCAACTAAAAACGCTGACTGGATGAAGAAATGGCTAACTTACTCTGGATATTTATCCAAACACACCTAAGATTATCAAGGGACATTATGTTTGCTCGGTACATTTCAATGAGGACGACTATTTTGAAAAAATGGAATTTGCCACACGGACCATAATGTAAATGTGCTGAAGGATACGGCCATCCCATCGATAGCACAGACAGGACAAGTGGATCACCTGCGGCTGAGGTTAGTGTTCCGTTATGTTTTTAGATGACCTACTGTAACAGTGCCTTTAGCCAGATCTAATGTAACGTTAGTGACACTATTATATGATTAGGGTATGAATATGTTTTTATCTTGATGCGGTGCGGACGCGCTTGGGAAAAAAAAACGAGCGCGTTCACCGCGTTGAAATTGCACCCTGCGCGCGGCGCGCCTAGTAGCCTAAATTTGAAATAACCATGGAAATAACGAACTTGAGCGTGCAAAAGGGTACGATAGGCTGTGAGTTCATTGTGCAAAAACAATTTGTGCTATTACTTTCCCCTTATTCTATCCTATAGTAATGCAATACTGTATATTATATAGGCTACTGTTGAATACATTTGGTTAAGCTAATAAATTGCATTTAAAATATATTGATTCCTGTAATAATAATTATTTATTCATGTGATATTTATAAATCTTGGTGCGTTTTTGGTTGGAAATCAATGAAACATGGTACTGTATTACCTGGTCTCCCCTGTTTATTGTCACAGCTCATACAATAAAGCAAACACCCATGATAAACTATGCTTTTCTATCTAACGTTAGTAATTGCTGACTCTTTATTCCAACGCTGAGCGAAGCGAACTCTCTGCTCCTCGTCACGGTGCGTCTCAGGTGATTGTTATCACTCTGCCCAAGTAGCAGTGCTTCCCCTTCAGAAAATATAGTATTTATACGGTCAAAAGATGTCTGTGTCTCATATGGCCTTGATATTTGCACACTCTGTGACTATACAAACCACAACATGTAAATAGGAAAACGTTTGCGTTATTTTGCCACTCATTTGGATCAGTATGAAAGCTGCAACCATTCACATCCAGTCTTTGTGCTAAGCTAGGCTAGCGGTGGGTGCGTCAAACAGACTTATAGCACGCACGGAGATGAAAAAGTTATGTATGGACTTATCTAACTCTGGGGGGTAAGGTGAATAGGCTAAAGTCCCAAAAAGTCGGAGTGTTCCTTTAAGCTTGCATTTAGGCTATTTGATAAAAAATACAGAAAAATACTAATATTTAGAAGTATTATTATATTAATATTATAATATATGTTAAAATAGACAACAATGTTATACTAACTGTTGTGTTTTAATATATATATTAAAAATATAATTTACTTCTGAATTTTCAGCATAGTCTTCAGTGTCACATGATCCTTCAGAAATCTTTCTAATATGCTGATTTATTATCAATATTGGAAACAGTTGTGCTGCTTCATATTTTTTGGAACATGTGATAGTTTTTTTTTGCAAGATTGATAAATAAAAAGCTAAAAAAAAAGAACAGCAATTATTCAAAATATAAATCTGTACCATCACTAATTGTTTTTGTTTTTTTTACAATTTAACACATCCTTGAAGAATAAAAGTTTTTAAAGAAAGAAAAAAATAACTGACCCAAAACATTTTTTTGATGTAAGTGTATATTGTTACAAAAGATTTCCATTTTCGAATAAATGCTGTTGTTTTTTTAACTTTAAAGTTATTAAAACAAATATTAAGCAGCACAACTGTTTCCAACACATTGATTATATATCAGTAGCCTATATTAGAAAGATTTCTGAAGGATCATGTGACTCTGAAGACTGGAGTAAGGATGCTTAAAATTCAGCTTTGATCACAGAAATAAATTAAATTTTAAAGTAAAATAGAAAACCATATAAGAATATCATTTTTTTCTGATTTTTTGGATTTTTGATCAAATGAATGCAGGCTGTATGTATATATATATATATATATATATATATATATATATATATATATACTGTGTATATTTATATATATACTGAGTATATTTATATATATAGTGTACATATATATATATATATATATATATATATATATATATATATATATATATATCATTACCATTTGATATATTAAAGTATCACCATACCAATATAGTACTACCATTACAACATTTTACAGGTTACTTTACAGACTTGACATTTTGACACGGTAATAATAAAAAATGTTCATGATAATATCAAAGCAAAAAAGCTTCAATTTCTTTATTCCAAATAAAACTTTTGATTTTGAAGGTTTCATATATACCCACGAACATTGATTGTGTCTGTTATAACCAAAGGTTTGGAGAGTACATCTCTCTCTGAGCCGAATGGAAATGCAGTGAGAATGTGGGAGGTCAGGACAGTCGAGTCTAATATAAACATTCCTTCATCAAGTTCACAGTCAGTGCAATCACACGCCTTGCTTTCCACAACTCATCACAAACCTGTTAGTCAAACACAGTCCTCAACCCTTTTTACCTCCATAACCTGCCGTATCTGCGAGCAAAACGAGACTTCATCCATTGTGTAAAGTGTCTCTGTTTCACAGGTGGTTGAAAATGTCAGCATCCTCCTGCATCATTTTCCTTGGGATAGCAATGATGAATTATTCAGGAACGTTATAAGACAGTAAATAGGGTCAGTGTGGATTTCATGTTGACTTAAATCTTTCATGCAACTCGTTCTGCTCATCGTCTTCAAAATGCGGCTGATCTACGCAGAAAATTCCCAAGGATGAGCTTTGCAGAGTCTACCCAAACATTTGCATTTCCCTGCTGGATTTTGTTCCTTTGCAGTCTAATGAATGTAGCAGGCGAACATTTCACTGATATTCTAATTACAGCACAGAATGAACCGCATAACTAATGTGCTTGTCGATTGTTAACTGTAGAACAGGTGGCATGAAATAAGAGAGAAGAACGATTTTCTGCTCAGCGTTTAAATGAATTGAGGGTAACTTTACTTGAAGGGGTGTGCATAAGTCTATAATCATGACATGACATATGTTATGAATATGAAGGAAGTTATTCGCTCAGTTATGACATTTTTAATGCAAATATGACATTGTTTGAGATGTTTTTGTTATGACACCTTGACATAAACCAATACATCATCACCTGTCAGTGTCTTTGTCATGACAGCTTGACATTACTAAGACAACACAACCTGACATAGCAGATTAATGATCAAACTTAAGAAAACACCTAGCTTTATTGGTTAGCATTACATTAAACTGTCATGTGGTTGGTTTTGACATTGGCTGTCATGAAGCCATTATAACTTTTTAATGACAAATTCAATTAGTACCACAATATTCAATATGGTCAAAGAACAGAAAAAATATATCACATGCTCGTATAATATGGTCAAAGCCAACCACGTTACAGTTTAACTTAATTTTATGTCAAGATGTCATAACAAAGACATCTTAAACAATGTCATATTTGCATTAAAAATGTCATTTTTGAGCGAAAGTCACTTATAAACATGCATAATTTCATATTCAAGACATATGTCAGTCTTATGCACACCCCTTCAAGTAAAATGTTACCTAACTGGGTTATTAAAAGTAGTGCGAAAGAATCATCATCATCATCTGGTGTTGCAGCTCGTGGTTTAGTATGGAGATCAGGAGCCGTCGTGACTGGTGGAGCGACTAGGACATGAAACTACTTCCTCCAGGCAGCGAAGCGGATGTGATGCGAATTTCACTTAACTCGTCTGTCCTACTAACTAATCGTCAGTCCACAGCTTCCACGATTTAGAGATTTAAACCAAAACAAGCACTAGTATTTCTTTAAAAGCAGAAGCTCGTTTTTTATTAGAACATGTTTTAATAAGAGCACACACAGTATAAATAGAAGTCATTCACAGAGTGATTTAAAAAGACGCTTCCTGATTGATCATAAGTGGAAATAATTATGTGAAAAAAATCATTTAATCACCCCTTGTATCGTTTCAAACCCATATTATTTTTGTATCAGGAATTTTTCATAGTGACAAAAAGAAAGCGTCATATGATGCATGCATTTTCTGTATTGCTTTGTGAATTTTCATTGAATAAAAGTATCAAACGACTCAAGAAGACTTGTGCCGCATACTAGTATACCAGTCCTACTATGTTTACCATATCTTTCTATGGCAGAAATAGTAAGAGTAGTATGTGCTTTGAATTCAACAGCAATATAAAAACAGCATACGCATCATTTGGACTACCTTCATGGCATATTTATTGTCTTTCTTATCATTTTGAAAGTCATAGCCAGTATGAACTGTTGTTTTTGCAGAAAAGAGTTGCATGAAGATTTTTGTAAATTGTGCATCAATGAAATACAGATTTAAATGATGCGGGGCGGGAGTAAATAATGACAGACTTTACATTTTTGGAGAACTAGTCCTTAAACTCACTATAAGAAAACAAAGAAACACACGCAAAAAAAAAAAAAAATCACTCCATTTTGGCCATTTTCATCAGTTGCAATTTGATCTAAAGCAATTTAAATGTGATTCTGTTGTGTTTAGAGTAAAAAAAGGGAAAAGAAAAATATCGAGGAACTGTACTAGTGTGCTACTCTTACTATTTCTGCCATACAAAGATAGGATAAAAGTAGTACGAGTAGTATCCTAGTTCTGAATTCAGCAAGTGTCAAATCAGAGCACAGAGAGAGATAACTAACCAGTGGAAGGGTTAATCTCAGTTTCGGCTGCTATCCAGCTTCATCTAACCTAAAGTGATTTGACGTGTCTCAAAAGAGCAAAGCAAAGCATCTGGTGAAGTGTTTCCTGGACGTCCAATCCCTCGGTTTTACTCGTTCTCGAACTTGCTGTAAGGGTGGTCGGAGTCTGGGATGAGACCTAGAAAGAAGGACGAGAGATATTATTATTTACATCCAGCAGATGCTTTTACCAAACTCAGTTAGTCACTAAAACAATCACATGAGGGGATCAAGAACTGGGTTTTTAATCATAACACATCACATTTTCAGTCAGTGACACTTCCTGTTGCTCCTGGGCAATGAAGCTTAAGTAGCAGAGATAAATTTCACAGGGATCTATTCTGCTCACACACGTTGCTCTGAGCTTGTTTGCACAAGGGCAGATGGGAGAGGAAAAGCCTCTCAACTTTCACCTCCCTGATGGTTAGGAGGTGCAGCAGGTTTTCGGAGGACGTGACGTGTTTTAAGCGGGCGACCGCAGCTCTTTCCGTAACCTTGGGTCGATTCGGGCATGTGCACAACTGAGAGCCGCGGCTCTGACACGGGCGACGCTCACCTCTGATGGACACGTGACATACGGGGTCCAAAACGGCCAGAATGTTTTCTTACCAGCTATGAAACTATTTAATATTTGTTTGTTTGTTTTTTAATTAATGCATTGCATGCATTTGATTAAATCGCTTAAATCACTTTCATCTTAAAATGTGTTTAAGACACTACTTGTGTCACTAACAAATATCACCATACTCAATTAATCACAGTACATCAAACCAATTGGTTTGTAATGAAATGTTGTGTTTATATACGCAAATTATGCATTATCTAATTGAATATGTAGTTTAAGCAGTAAAGTTTCATTTTACTGACATATTAGAGTTAAAGGGATCTCTTTTTATCAGTCAATAAATCAGAAAATACTAATTTCGCCAGAACGTTTGGTGCATGTAAAGCTGCAAAAGTGGAGTTTTCTGATTCAATGCAGGTGAAAAACTGCACTGGAATTGAAATCTACAAATATAAATTGATAAAGTGCAATAAAATACACTTGTGCAAAAAAACTTTTGCTGATAATTCACTCACCCCCATGTCATCCAAGATGTCCATGTCTTTCTTTCTTCAGTCGAAAAGAAATTAAGGTTTTTGATGAAAACATTCCAGCATTTTTCTCCATATAATGGACTTCAATGGGGACCAAACAGTTCAAGGTCCAAAAGACAGTTTCAGTGCAGCTTCAAAGGGCTATAAACGACACCAGACGATGAATAAGGGTCTTATCTAGGACCCTTCGAGTCATGACTTTTTGATGAACAAGTTTGAACATGAGTCACGAACGCGAATCATAGAACAGAGCAAGACGAGCATTTGTGCAAATAAAACTTAAACTTTATTTATTTCTGAATTGACCGATCGTTTCGCTAGATAAGACCCTTATTCATCATCTGGTGTCGTTTAAAGCCCTTTGAAGCTGCACTGAAACTCTCATTTAGACCTTGAGCCGTTTGGTTCCCATTGAAGTCCATTATATGGAGAAAAATGCTGGAATGTTTTCATCAAACCTTCATTTCTTTTCGACTGAAGAAAGAAAGACATGGACATCTTGGATGACATGGGGGTGAGTAAATTATCAGCAAATGTTTTTTTTAAAAGTGAACTACTCCTTTAAATCTCAAAACTGACCAGTGTATGAAAAAACACTGGTTTCACCTGTACTGTCTTTGCCTTAAACAAACAAAAAAAAAAAAGAGGTTAATTGGCCAAAGTCAACTCCCAGCGAGTGTTTGTTTTGGACTCTGTTGCTGTGTAATTGCATTAAGAGTGTGATACACGGCAGAATCTCACACCGAACGTCCTTTCGAGGGCAGACGCTAGTGTGTGTGTCCATGTGTGAGAGCAGCAGGGTCGGAGACACCCGTTCCCTGACGTACAAACTGCTGAGAGCAGGAGAAACACAAAGGAGGCCTCCATCCATCATGCTGTCATGTTGTCCATACACACACACACACACACACAGTGCACCACAGGACACACAAGCACACAGCAGAGCCAATGAGGACATGGCCCAGAAACCATCAGTCATAATAGAGCAGCATCACCACACACTCAGACAATGACATCAATGACTTCTATTTTGAACTGAATAAGCAAAGTTTCCAAAAATGATTTTTAGTTTGCACCGCAGCAGGTTGTGGAAACAGTTATAGTGTCTGAGATCATAGTCTCTATTACCTAAAGCAGGCAATCTTCAATTTTTGCAAAAAAATAAAAAATAAAAATATATATATATATTTGTTGGGTGAATCCCACAAAAACAGCAAAAAATATAAAAATTACTTTATGCATTAAATTATTTTACCTGGATACAAACTCTAATGTTCATAAAATTCACTTAAACCATTAAAAATGTTAATTAATTAAGCATTAAATGTCAATTTAAACATTTACTAATACATTTTTTAAATTAAAATTGAACAGTATTCGTTAACAGTAGATAATGTACTATTAACTAACATGAACAGTAGTATTTTTCAAATGGATTACTAAATGTTATATACAAATATATATTACTCACTGTTAGATACTAAATGAAACCTTATTGTAAAGTGTAAACAGAAAAGGATATGAAACCTTGAATAAAATCATTAATCTTATACAAACTGCTTCATAAAATCCAGGACTGAAACGTGTGAGAGCACAACAGTGGACATGAGGGTCACATGGATCTGCTCATCATCAGTTCTCCAGCACATTAGCGACCGCAGACGAGGAGCCTGTCGAGTAGCGAGAACACGCTGATCTCCAGTTGGAGTGGGAAAGAGGAGACAGTCTTGTCATGGTGTGAGCGTGTTCTCACAGCCTTTGATCTTCTTCACTTTGAACTCATCTTCACCGCCTCACAGAGAATGTCAAACCGTCGCACTGCAGTCACATGAGCATCTGCAAGCTGTTTGTTGCAATTTGGACCTAGCTTTTAAAGTGCCCCATCATGCTATCTTAAAGGTTCCTAATTTAGTTTTGGAGTCTCCTACATTAAGTTTACATTCACCCGAGGTCCTAAACACTTGAATTTTCTCATTAAATACACTCTTCTCTCAAAGCATCTGAAACAGTTTGATAAATCATAGTCTTTCTAAACCCCTCCTTTCCGCGAGCCTGCTCTGCTCTGATTGGTCAGATGACCCAGTCTGTTGTGATTGGTCTGCTCTGCACTGATTGGTCAGATGGCCCAGTCTGTTGTGATTGGTCTACTCCCCTCTGATTGGTCAGATGGCCTGATTGGTCTACTCCACTTTGATTGGTCAGATGGCCTGATTGGTTTACTCCACTCTGATTGGTCAGATGGCCCAGTCTGTTGTGATTGGTCTACTCCACTCTGATTGGTCAGATGGCCCAGTCTGTTGTGATTGGTCTACTCCACTCTGATTGGTCAGATGGCCCAGTCTGTTGTGATTGGTCTACTCTGCTCTGATTGGTCAGATGGGCCAGTCTGTTGTGATTGGTCTACTCCACTCTGATTGGTCAGATGGCCCAGTCTGTTGTGTTTGGTCTACTCCACTCTGATTGGTCAGATAGGCCAGTCTGTTGTGATTGGTGTACTCCGCTCTGATTGGTCAGATGGGCCAGTCTGTTGTGATTGGTGTACTCCGCTCTGATTGGTCAGATGGCCCAGTCTGTTGTGATTGGTGTACTCCGCTCTGATTGGTCAGATGGCTCAGTCTGTTGTGTTTGGTGTACTCCGCTCTGATTGGTCAGATGGGCCAGTCTGTTGTGATTGGTCTACTCTGCTCTGATTGGTCAGATGGGCCAGTCTGTTGTGATTGGTGTACTCCGCTCTGATTGGTCAGATGGCCCAGTCTGTTGTGATTGGTGTACTCCGCTCTGATTGGTCAGATGGCTCAGTCTGTTGTGTTTGGTGTACTCCGCTCTGATTGGTCAGATGGGCCAGTCTGTTGTGATTGGTGTACTCCGCTCTGATTGGTCAGATGGGCCAGTCTGTTGTGATTGGTGTACTCCGCTCTGATTGGTCAGATGGGCCAGTCTGTTGTGATTGGTCTACTCCGCTCTGATTGGTCAGATGGGCCAGTCTGTTGTGATTGGTGTACTCCGCTCTGATTGGTCAGATGGCCCAGTCTGTTGTGATTGGTGTACTCCGCTCTGATTGGTCAGATAGGCCAGTCTGTTGTGAATGGCCTACTACAGTCTGATTGGTCAGATGGCCCGATTGGTGTACTCCGCTCTGATTGGTAAGATGGGCCGTTCTATTGTGATTGGTGTACTCCGCTCTGATTGGTCAGATGGGCCAGTCTGTTGTGATTGGCCTACTACAGTCTGATTGGTCAGATGGCCCGATTGGTGTACTTCGCTCTGATTGGTCAGATGGGCCGTTCTATTGTGATTGGTGTACTCCGCTCTGATTGGTCAGATGGGCCAGTCTGTTGTGATTGGTCTACTCCACTCTGATTGGTCAGATGGGCCAGTCTGTTGTGATTGGCCTACTACAGTCTGATTGGTCAGATGACCCGATTGGTCAGATGGCCCGATTGGTGTACTCCGCTCTGATTGGTCAGATGGGCCGTTCTATTGTGATTGGTCTACTTCTATTGTGGTTGGATATTTGTGACCCAAGTTAATGACCCAAGTTACAGACAATGACTAAAACTAAAACTGGCAGATCTTTTACATTTACAAACGAGAAAGCATAACTGGGGCATTTGGTCTAGAATAGAAGTTTGTGTCCATGTAGCTGTACATTATTTCTTCTGAAAGAAATGCTCTCTGCTGTTTCCTCTTATTCAGGTCATTTTCATCGTTCTTCTTCAGTGGCATGAACCCACACGTCCAGCTCCCTTCAGCTTCTCTCAAGGTCACGTGTATTTCCGCAGGTTCGTCCTCCTGCCCTCCGTCTCGCTCTGAACTCTGTGGCTCTGGTGACTGACCCCGGTTCTCGCTTTCTCTCGCTTTCACGCACTGCAGGATCTGTGATCTGAGGCGCCAAATACATTTACATTTCACCTCATTCCTCTGCAGCGCTGGGACAGGACCCTGGGCTTTGCCACCACATAAATTACAGCTCTTCTCGGCTCTCCACTAGTGCTAATTAGCACAGAGTTAATCAAGCGTGAGCCAACCAGCCAGCCAGGTTTATATTAAGAACCAAAAAGGTGTAAAACAAAAGAAGAAATTCAGGAGAAATGAATCTCTCTCCTCAAACCCTCACGGAATTTTTGCATCGGTGCTTTTACTCTTTATAAGACACTACAAGTGAATAGGATAAAATTAAAATAAAGCCAGGTTCAAAAGAATTGTTTGATTTTGTTCGACATGTTGTTAAAGATTTTTAAAGAGTGGATTTTGGATATCTTTTCATCACTTCATAAATCTGAAAATACATGTCAACAGCCAGAAAACAAATCATTTTCATCATGTTTTAGGAAGTGGAAGACCAGTTTGGTGTCTATGTCCATCTGGTAAAAGCTAATCAGGCCATAATTCATAAGAAATAGGTAAAATAATTATGTTTTAGACATACCACTACCCTACTACTATCTAAAAAGGCAATCAGTAACTTTTAGCATTTGTATTACTATCACTTCTACAACACATTCATAATCTCTACTCTTCCTCTGCTGAGACGCCATTACGTTTAGCCACATAAGCATTGATCACGAATCAATCGTTTGAAAAACGGCATTTGCTGAATCAAGCATTATTGAGACCTACACAAGGAACCAGATCAATAAAGACAACCAGAGCTGACATGATGACCTGTGTGAAAACAACTCCATATAATGTCCTGTAATCAGAACACAACACTACAACTGAAGACGTACTAGCTACGTTGACCCAGTAATGAAACTAAGAAGTTGTTGCAGAATTGAGCGTCACTGCAGCAGATCAATCTGAATCTCACCCACAATTATTGGAGCAATTATCTCCGGCAAATTCCTCCACAGCGGCCTGAATACATTAGTTTGTGAAAAAAATGCATGGACCACGACCTCTGCTCACCGTCTGTGTGCGACGTCTGTGCGACTATTAGTTAGGACAAACTGACTGAATTTGTTCCCCATGATCATAAAAACCTTCTGCACTAAAAGCTTGCTTGATAAATATGAACTGTGCATATACAGTATATACAATATCGTTCAAAATGTTGGGGTCAGAAGAGTAAAGATGTCACAAAAGATTTATATTTCAACTAAATGCTGTTCTTTTGAACTTTCAATTCATTGAAGAATCCTGAAAGAAACAATGCACCATGGTTTCTGTAAAAATATGAAGCGGCACGACTGTTTTCAACATTGATAATAATAAGGAATGTTTCTTGAGCAGCAAATCAGCATATTATGATATCTGAAGGATCATGTGACACTGAAGACTAATAATGTAATGATGCTGAACATTCAGTTTTGCGTCACATGAATGACATTCTGTATGAATATAGAAAAGTTATTTCAGCTTATCATAATTTTGATCAAATAATAGTGAGCGTAACATGAAAAAATCTTAAATGACCCCAAACTTTTCAACAACAGTGTATGAATTCTTGCAAAACAAAATGTTATTTCTAGTTTGTATGTTTTGAAGCATACAGTGCAGTAAACACAGGCGGCACTATACAGCATACATGTATTCCCAAAGTTTTATTTGTGTTATTTCGTAACTATTTTTAAAAAATGGAGAAAAGAGTAAGTAGACTGTGAATGACATTAACGACAGAAGATCAGGACTGATGTGACTCACCATACTTCTTGCGGATTTCATCATGCTTCGTCTTCCTCTCCACCTTCCTGTAATTGACAGTAACCAGAGATTAGAAACTGGTTTTGACAGACTGGTCTAGGTTATGCATATTTTCCCAACTTCTACTGAGTTAAATACTGAACTTCTGCAAACCAATAAAACTAACAGTCATTGGCCTCATTTGACTTGTTTTGAGCAGCTGTATTTTGATGCAAAATCATCTATGACTTGGTAGAAACTAGTTAAAGTCAGTGTGAAACGGATGTTGCAAGTAACTTTTCCTGCCTATTGTGACATACATCTGAGAAAAACGGCTTCTCAAACAAGAAAAAATGTAGGGCGGGACTTTTTTTGTCCATGGGGAATTGATTGGATGGTTGTGGCTTGTGATTGACAGGTTGTCCTGCCAGTAAACACATCATCAGAGAAGAGATGTTGCTGCAAGAGGGAGGGGAAGTTATTTGGATTAAAGATTACACGGTGCATGATTAAAAAAAAAAAAAAATCTGTGCACTGATCCATCATTTATAATAAACCCTGCAATATTAGATAAATTGCAACTTTGATTTTATGATTCAAAAGCGGAGATAATCCAAAATTGAAATTTTCATATTTCTTATCCAGACTATGTAATGCAGTTGTGCATGTATTGCTATTTTTTTTTTAATACTGTGTGGGTCACGACTCACGACTGTGCAATATAATAACCTAAAATAGTTTGCACAAGAAAAACAATTCAAACTCATAACTTGGATTCAATTTCAGTTTGAAACGTGAAAACACGGCAAGTCCTAAAGGGCAGCACATGGGATACAGAAGGTGATTCATGCCGAGTTCATGTCTTTGTTTAAAGGGATACTCCACTTTTTTTGGAAATAGGCTCATTTTACAACTCCCCTAGAGTTAAACAGTTGAGTTTTACCATTTTCGAATGCATTCAGCTGATTTTTTGATATTTAGAAGAATTTCAGTTAACAGACAGTTTCTGGTCTCATTGACTTCCATAGTACATTTTTTTCCTACTATGGAAGTCAATGAGACCAGAAACTATCTGGTTACTGATATTCTTCTAAATATCAAAAAATCAGCTGAATGCATTCGAAAACGGTAAAACTCAACTGGGGGAGTTGTATAATGAGCCTATTTCCAAAAAAAGTGGAGTATCCCTTTAAGCCCATCCATTCTCGCGGTGGGGGCGTCGTAAATACGAGCAGCGGTGTTTTATGGGCGTGTGACACACTGAACGACAACACTCGCTCCCCGTACATCATTCATTCTCTCAACACTCCATAAAGAAGTTGGGCCGAGCCGGAGCCTGGTCTCCATACGAACCCGCGGTCGCTTCATATCTGCACAAAAGTGGCGTATAAATCAACCGGAGCTTTATGAGCAGCTGATCTGAGAACAATCACCAGAGTTGTAGGCCATCTGTTGCTGTGAACACAATCCTGCACAAAGCACCACAAGAATGACTCCACCGGTTGCTGTTTAACATGTGTGTGTGTGTGTGTGTCTACTGAGAGAACCCAATCTGATCAGATTTCCACATTAAACTGCAGTGCCAAATGATTAGACCAACAACGATTAAAAACTAAATGGGTCTTCTTAATCAAAAGAAAATGTTACTCTAACTAAAGTTTGGGGTCGGTAAGGGATTTAATTGTTTTTGGCTGCATTTATTGGATCAAAAATACAGTAGAATTTGGAAATATTGCAATATTAACTATGTTACAAACTATTGTAATATATTTCAAAATGTAATTTATTCCTGTATGCAAAGCTGAATTTTCATGATCCTTCAGAAAACATTCTTCTTATTTCAATAATTAAAAATCATGATTTTTTTTTATTAATATCAAGTTATAATAGCATTTTAAGTGAAATTATAAATGTTTTAATGCATCCTTGCTAAATAAAACCATACATTTCTTTAAAAAAATTAAATAAAATCTTACTGACCCTTAACATCTCAATTTAAAAATGAACTTATTAAAATTAAACTTGAAACACCAATCGCAACTAATTATTCTACTTGCACAATGTAATGTTTTTGTGCAAAGAATACTCAAAGAGAAAAATACTTTTATGGTACTTCTACAGCAGACAACAAAAATGTTAAAATATAATTAACTTATACAACAACAACAAAGAAACAAATATTAATAAACCTAACCAATGCTTATCAAATAAGGGTGTAGGTTATAATTTTTTTCAAATCTAAATAATCGATTTACTCCAAATACATGTTCAATTATAAGACTCCCAGAATGCACTGTGCTACAGTTTGCAAAAATCATTCTAAATGAACAAAAGCACATTTGTACGTCAGATGCATCACACACAATCCGTCAAGACCCTGCAGAGATATCTGATCTTGGTTAATCTGAGCTCTCGAGTTCAAAAGGAGATTTCTGTTCCCCCTCGAGTGCTTGACACAGAAATGACCTTGTTAGTGCAGCACAGCTGCTGAAAGACCCTACAGACATATTTACACACAACACACGTAATGAACCGATTGAGCCACACACACATATAGTGAGCGAATCCACTAACAGGTGCCTGCCAGATCTGAGGTCTGAGATTTACTTACCGCTCATCTGCTCGCTGTCTGATCTCTTCTCTTCGACGGGCAAACTGCTCATCATCACGGTCAAAACTGAAAATAAACCAACAGATAAATCACTACTTTAATATAAGAGAGATGGCTTTTTAGGTGGCATATTTAATGTTAAATATCATGAAAATAATGCAAACTAATCGTACTGTTTCTTATAAATAAGCGTATTTTTTTAAGCAAAATAAATTCTAATCTCTTTATTTTGAGGTTGTAGTGAAATATAACCTGGGCCTGTTGTTGTTGACCAATGGAGCTTATTAATCATATTTATTAACCAGTACCAAAAGAGAGAATTTATAGCTCAAATTCAGTTTTACAGTCAAAACGAGATCAGCTTGAACATATTTAATGAAATGGATTGTAATTGTTATTGGATGAGCATCTAAATATATGGTTTAGCTCCTCAGTCACGTCTATTGTAATCTCAAAATTCTGCTTATAGTTGATAAAACCCATCAAAATCGACTGCGGGGCGGTAGATCCTTTTCATATTTAGCACCCAAACTCTGGAACAGTCTTCCTAGCATTGTTCGGGAAGGAGGACACACTCTGTCAGTTTAAAAGGGTCCTATTTATTATCCTTTCTCAACTGTAGTTAGTGTATAATGTTGCTGTTTGAGCATAAATAAGATCTGCAAGGTTACAAAGCTCAGGAGGAGACATTTTAATTATACAGAATCCACTTTTCAAGAACTACAACGAACAACTCGTTTGGACTACAACGAGTTTATTCAGGATCTTATGAAGTCACCATGGGATAATTTCAATAATTTCCGCCCACGGATTATGCAAAAAAGGGACGAGGCCTGGCTGAACTGCATTAGAGAAGACAGTGTTGTTACTGTCAAAGAGATTCTGTCTCATTTGTTTGACCTTCCTAAAACCCCATCGTTTATCTGTGCGCTGTACATTTTATGGAGAACAGCTTGTTTTTTGTATAGATTTTGTAAGCTCTCGCTTTTGTAAAATGGTAAATGCAAAGCCTCTTGTTCGTTAACATTGTCAGGGTCTGAATCGGCTCGAATTGGTTTGAAATTGAAGCCATCATTATTTACACTAGAGGTCAGGACCACACTGGGGCTGTATGAACATCGCCACTGCAAATAATCATTCCTCAGTCACACCAAGAATATTATGAACAACTAGTACAAGAATCTAGAGCCCGACCGATAAAGAATTTTGAAGGCCGATACCGATACAAATATTTTTTGTTTTTAAAATCCGATATATCGGCCGATATTTTTTCCATTTTTTATTTCAGAAAGGCGCAACAAAACATTAACAGATTTCCCTAACATTGGTTATTTGTAGTTATTTATGAGTTAACCAAAATAATATGATAATGCATTTAAAAAATTGTACTAATTTTATTGTTACAACAGAACAGACTGATGATAGTGGCATTAGCTAGCTTTATGGTTAGCTAGCTAGTCTATGATGAACCATAATTTAGCAATGGATTACATAATACTGCAAATTGTAAAACATACATTTTCAATATAACTGGCCAAGGAAACTTCCGCCGGCCACAAATTTTGTCATGCTTATTTGAGTTAAGAGAACTGATGGGGATGTTCTTTTAATTGTTATTCAAGCAAAGCATGTATCGTGACCAACTCAACGAGTGTTGCCAACAGGAACGGTGTAGAGTGCCCTCTGGTGGACAAACTACACAACACTCATGACATGGTTCAAGCGTGTTTCATCCGTTTTTATTTTATTTTTGAAATATTAATTTATCGGCCATTATAACTGCCGATACCGATAGTTTGGAAAATTCCTAATATCGGCCGATAATATCGGCCTGCCTACTAGAATCTGACATTTACAGTAATTCATTGGAGAATCATCAACTTCAGGAGAACCACCTTTAGGTCAACACTGAAACTGAAACTCCAGGCACAGGAATTCCCCTTCGATGATCAACCACAACAAAAAATTAAACTGAACTGTGAGTCTCAATACCACAAAGCATTACATTCCACATTCATTCCAAGCTCACGTGAGCTGAATATGTGTTAATCAGAGGTAGAGGAAGTGCTCACTGCTTTGAGTAACACACGTCTGTTTTCATCGCATAAGATGTGTGATTGACATGAGGCCGGTAAGCAGATGGATGGCTTGCCAAATGAAATCATCTCTGATTGACAGACCGACACACAGTCATGCCCTATACAACCCGCCAAATACAAATGAAGAGTTCAGATGCAAAAGCCTCTAAATGCCATTTGAAATTTTCTTCTTTAATGATGATTTTTATCAAACTTGTATATTTAAGTTCAGTAATTTCACTTAAATGGCAATGATAATTACCTATTAATTGTTATTTAAGTGAAATTACTGAACTTAAATATACAAGTTTGATAAAAAATCATCATTAAAGAAGAAAATTTCAAATGGCATTTAGAGGCTTTTGCATCTGAACTCTTCAAATATCCTCTCTGTGGGGAAAACATCCATTCTTCAATAAAAATATCCACTACAAAATGTAATTGTGTTCATTAACCCTATAAAGCTACTGTCTCATATTTGATACAAAAGTTTCTCTAAATGATTAACATGATCAAAACTTTGCTAAAAAAAAACTGTTGTACACAATCTACAAAATGCCTTTTGCCGTCGGACTGATACTTTATGCTTTTTTAGCAGGTAAAAGGCCTTTTAGTATCATTGTAAAAACAAGCTTCATGTGTCTTTTTGTTGTGAAATCTTTACTGACTTTTATAAAGTGTAAGAATCACTTTAATATTGCAAAAGAATAATTGTAATATTGTTAGTAATACTTCAAGATGAAAGCAACTTAGGCTTACTTAAATATTCATTCATACATAAATCATGTTCAAATGTAAGTATCTATTAAGATCCATCAGGGTTATAAGGAATGTTTTTTTCTCTCAATCATCATTATATTGCATTGCATTATATGTTTTACCCATCACAGTATAAAATACAGAGCATTTAAATTAGAGCCAGACCGATATATCGGCCGGCCGATATTATACATTTTCCAAACTATCGGTATCGGCAGTTATAATGGCCGATAAATTAAAATTTTAAAAATAAAATAAAAACGGACGAAACACGCTTCAATCATCTCTCCTTGGCCTGTTAAATTGAAAATGTATGTTTTACAATTTGCAGTATGACGTTATTGCTAAATTATGGCTCATCATAGACTAGCTAACCTGACATTGTAACTATAAGGTAGCTTATAAATCAATGTAGGAACTAATTATTATTTTATTTATCAGAACTTTAATATATTTTGATGTTCCTCCGTTCTGTTGTGACAATAAAAGAAACACGTTTCTTTTTAAAATGCTTTATCATATTATTTCAGTTAAAACTCATAAATAACTACAAATAACTATGTTATGGTTGCGCGTTTCTGGAAAAAAAATAAATAAATAAAAATTATCGGCCGATAAATCGGAATATTGGATTTTAAAACCAAAAAATATTTGGCCTTCAAAATCCTTTATCGGTCGGGCTCTAATTTAAATATCATATTACCAAAACATATTATTGGTTTTATTGATTTACATTACTAGCTAGAATTTGATCTTTTTGGCCATATGAATATCAGCACCTGCACTAAACTACATATTTTTGAGCAGTTTGGGCAGCTCTTTTGTCTGAAGGTTCAATAAACTGTTTTATTCTATTTTTTGGCATGCTTTACAGGGTTAACATTTTAACACAGAACGCATCAAAGCTCTGAGTTGGAAGTGAAACCTGGTAGTGTGAATGTGACTATTTAAAGAAAAGAGGCACTGATGCATAAGGCGTCTTCTGAGTGTTTAACGTGTGTGTGTGGGTTGAGTGAACAGTGAAGTCTGTGAAACCTTGATGAGCGCCTGCGTTTACAGCAGCAGCAGCAGCAACACACGGCGATCGCCAGCAGCAGCATTCCCAACACCACGGCCATCGCGATGATCAGAGCCTCGAAGTTCACTGGCACAACACAAAACAACAGCAAATCACAACACTGAACTTCATGCACACTGGCTCAAACAGATGTACTGAAACACTACTGACATCTGCTGGACATTTGCCCACAGTGCAAAAGACAGGAATGTTCTCATGATTGAAGAGATGCAGTTTTTATTGTTATCATGTGTTATTGTTATTACACAGAGATTTCAGAAGTGTTGCCCTTCACTATAAGGATCTAAACATATTTAGATATACAGGAAATCGCAATGGAAGACAATTTCACTATATCAACAGACAACGTTGAATTTTTTCAGCAACCGCCTGTAAGATAAGATGCTTGCGCAGAACGAAGCGTCTGCGCCCTCAGATCACTTGGACGTGGCTAAAGAGGTAAAAACGATATAAATACTGTTCGTTTTCTCACACAAACTGATCGTTTCGTGTCTTAGGCCATCAATGTGTTCTTACATTTACGAGTCATTAAATCACGTTTAATTTGGACTTCTCTGTGTATGCTCTTTGAGGTGGTGACCATAGACCTCCATTATATGACTGAGAGACAAGAACGGTTTGACCTTAAAATATCAAAATTGAAAATACTGTGGAAACAAAGACTCCTACATCTTGGATGCCCTTGAGATAAGCTAAAACATATCAAAAATTAATTTCAAAGTCAACTATCCCTTTAAGTTGAAAAGGGACTACAATTACTGAAAATAATTGTACTAAAATTACTGAAATAAGAATAAATTTAATTATAGATTAAAAAAATAATAAAAAGGACAAAATCACAAAATTACTACTAAAAACTAAATGACTTTTGCCTTGACATCTAACTGAAATAAGATTAACTTAAAGTGCTAAAACTGAAACAAAATGTTCAGAAAAAAAATACTTTTAATATTTAGTATTCATTTATCTATAGTTATATATTAACTATAAAGAATAATACTAACATGTACAATAATATCAGTGGTAGGAGACAGAAGATCACTCATTTATATTGTGTTGCCCTGGACAAAGGTCATTATTCAGGAATATTTAACCACTGAATAACACGACTGACCCATCAGAATCACATATCAAGAGATCCGCATAATAATTTAATGTCCTCAGGACTTGTAAAAAGTACCATGACATTATAAAATCTCCCGTGTCTTTTAAAGGAAGTTGAACTAAGGGACTTTCAGCCCTGAATGCAAATCTCAATTCACGAATGTGAAAGTATTGCTTCAATCGTCTCAACAGCTGGCTGTGTAATAGAAATCATCATGTATTTTGTGCATCTTAAAGCTATTAGCTTGTGTAACATGATAAAACATGAACACACATTTAACTCACCCCAGCAAACACCCCAGCGGGCCTGAGAGAGTTTACACACCGACGCCGGAGGAATCACATACGACACGGGATAATCTGTGCAGCTGTTGTTGGTCTGGCACCACAAACACTGTTGGCAAAAACATTTATTATAATAATTATTGTTATTAAAGGCCTCATTCTGCAGAAGAGACACACAGCAGCTCAAACATTATCATCAATGCATTTGATGGTGTTTTGTGCTGTTGGTTTGTTGTCAAATGACACAAATCAGTCTGATATCAACATTTCAAAAGATGAAACGAAAGTATAATCGGCATATAATTATTATAACAGACACCAAACTGAGTACTAGAGTACAATAGTTTTGATGATCATTTTTATTACCATAAAGCATGGTTGCAGAACTTGCATCAATAAATCATCACAAACACAAGCACATATCATTTGATGAATTGTTTATGTATATTTAGTAGTGTTAGTTGGTTTGTCTCTTTAAAATTCTAATGACACAAGTCTTTGTGTTAATAATAGAGTAATTAATAAAACTGGAGTGTCTGAGTAGATTAGTCTGCCGTATATTTAAATATTTCCCTAAATTATAATATTAATTTTTGAAATGTTCAGATAATAAAAAGTAAATGAGCAGTATTTGGTCTTACCGAAACATTGGAGAGGCAGGTATCACAGGAAGTCAGAGTATTGCATGCTGGGGTGATAATAAAAGCATATCAGAACAAAACACAATAAAGAGCTGAATTTAGCCAAATAATTACCCAGATGAGCCGGAAACTCACAGGCAGAGATCATTAAGCATATCTAACTTCTTACTAACTCAAAAATATCTTATTTTGTGTTCAACTTATACAGGTTTGGGGCAAATTTGGGGTGAGTACATGATGACAGTTTTATTTTTTGGGTGAACTACCCCTTTAAATCTACCACAATATGAACATCTAAAGCCTAGTTCACACTACATGATTTTAAAATGTCGGGCTGAACTGTGCAGTTTACACTACATGACTTGCTCTCAGTGAAATCATGAGTGTTCAAGTTGTTTAGCTGTTCACACCACACAACACAACGTGATTGATCCACAACAGGAGGTAACTCACTACACGAGTTAACAACACACTACACAGAGATACAACCACGATCGGATGATAAGAGCATATCATTTGTGACTCAATTAGAGCTGTTTCAGTACTATAGTACGGTCTAAATCCTGAAAATAATCAAACAAATAACGAGTTGACAACAACACGATTCTATCTGGTCTAGAAACCATGTTTTGCCACGAAAAACCACGCAATAAAACGAACCAGAAATGACGCGAAACTGCAGAGAAGAACACAACACGCGAATATGGACGTCAGACAGAAACTAGAGCTGCACACTGTTTGCTCGACGATCTGCTCTGAGAAAAAAAAAATGCAAAAAAGAAAAGAAAAAGTAAGATTTACCTGGTGTCCTCAACCCATGCGTTGCTATGATTGGCTGTACTCATGACATCACTGAGATTGAGTCGCGCGACTGCTCGAGATATCTAGCATGCTAGATATTTTTCTGAGCTCGGTGACCTGTCTGCGAGCTGTCTTTGGTGCGTTGTTGGCTCTTTCACACTAACGGATTGGCGAGCGTTAATCGCCCGCTAATCGCCCGCGATTTGCACGCGATAACACCCTGACTTGTCGGCGACTCAACGATTTGCAAATCGGGCTTAAATCGGGCTTAAAATCACGTAGTGTGAACTAGGCTTAAGGAGGGCCATTTCCTCCAGATGAGAAAAAATAAATGCTTTGGTAAATCCTAATTATCGACTATAAGACTTTTTATATCACAATTTTGACTATTTATGTCATAACTATGATCTATGGGCTTCCTTAAAAATCACATACAGGATTACCAAGCATAAATGGCATACAAGAGTAACACAACGGACAAATAAAAAAAAAGGTCACAAAATATGTAACTTCAACTTATACGTGTTATTCATAATAGTCCTTTTAGTGTTTTTATATTCTTATATAGATGACTAACACCACTGACATTATTATAGTAACAGTTTTATATTAAATATATTACATAAATTATAAATATTGTAATATGTATATATTAATTATAGACATACAATAATAATATTTATATATATTTACACGACTTTATATATGGCAATCAAGCATTTTCAGACTGACTATTTCAGAGTAACGTTATAGAGATATAGACTAAGAAGGAAGACACAAGCAAGTAAAACATACGTTTGTGAACAGGTGGAGGAGTTGTGGGTTTAGTTGTAGGTTTAGCTGTAGTTGTTGCGGGCGCAGTAGCGCTACTGAATGCGACACACAACAGCAGGAAGACCGACATCGACCGAAAGACTCGGGATTCATCCATACTGTGGATGATTTAAAGGTTTGTATAACAGAGTGTTGAATTGTATTTGAGCTCTGAAATTTTCCTTTCGGCGAAGCGGAAATCTCAAAAACTCCTCAAATCGCAAGTGCAACAATTCATCAAATGACAAAACACGGAAGCACAACAACCCAACACCAACTGACGCACTTGTGCTTTCAAAATAAAAGTCCTTTAAAACTCCATAAATGGAAGTATAATCATCATATAGTTATCACAAACGTACATACAACAAACAAACCCAAAATTATTTTAAAAATAAAATTAAATACAATCATGGTGTTCATTATTATTATAACTTTAGTCTTGTAACCATATTCTTCGACAGATTGATTTTTATTACAGTTGCAACAACAGTACATTTGTGGTTACTGTGGGTTTACTACAAATATACCATAGGTTACTGTACTGTTGTTGATAGTACAACTATGATTATTCTCACTTAATGCAGAAACAAATTACTCATTAGAATTAGAAATTGAGGCATTGGTGTATTGATTCAGTCCTAGCCAGAATCTAAACACTGAATGTTCACAGCATGTATGAGGAGGAAGCGTTAAGAGGGGAAATGGGTTAAATGTGAGAGTGAGTCACTGCTGAGCACATGGAGAAATTAACTTTGCACAATAATACTAATAAAAATGCAATTAGTTTTTGATGAATATGACATCATTCCTTCAAAGTAAAAAAAATAAAGGAATAGTAACTGTAAAAAAAAACTGCAATAGCCTTACATTTAATGTAATTATGCAGTAAAATTCTGTTAATAATTATATATACCTTCATGGTATTTCAGTAGGCTACATTAGGGTTTTATGTTAAGCTGCATCATTTGTTGTTAAATTGATCTTTATTGAATTATTTAGAGTCATGTTTCCAACCATTGTGGTGTTTTGTATTTGTGTGTATTAGACTGTGTGTATTTGACATGAGCTTGTGGAAAAGCTACTTATAATGATGACTTTGGATCATCACATGTTTTTTCTCTATACCATCACTATTATTATAGTGGATTTAAGTCAAGTCACATTTATTTACATAGTGCTTTTTACAATACATATTGTTTCAAAGCAGCTTTACCGAGATAACAGGAAAATAATGCAAAAAAAAGTTTGTTTCGGGAAGAAAATAGCATCACAGTCCAGCTTAAGTTCAGTGATGTTTGATTTTTTTTTTTTTTAAAGGTAATAATTTAGTTCATTTTTATATAAACATATTTTAGTAGCAACACGGCCTTGCTAATTCAGCAGAAAAGGGCTGTCGGAATGACCTATTTTAACTACAGTTAGGCCTACATGTTGTTCTGTAAATACATTTTGACTGTATTTTTACTGAATTATTATTATTTATATAGCAAGACCTGATAACAACCTTGTGTTCCTTGAATGCAATGTAGTGAAGATGTTGGAGCAAGAACGTCATGGAACAGCATTACGAAACATGCCAGACCTCCAGTTTGGACTTCCCTTTAAAACAAAAAAAGAGCAGAAAATCCCCAGCAGGCAGCATCTGTCCACTGTGCAGTGTCGTCCCTCTGGCTGGCGTGTCTCATGGCTCTGGACGCAGCGATTGGGCTCTTTACTGTGATGACAGGTGAGTGAGATTTTAGTATATCTGCCCTGATCTATCTCTGTCAAAATCAAATCAAAATCCAAATGAACAAATCCCAAATTTCTCTGAACATCATCTTAATTCTATAACCATGCATTTAATTCTTACATGCTCTCTTTCCACACATCATTAAATAAAATTGAACACATAAATAATACAGAATGTTAATGTTCACTAAATGCATGTGACTGTATTTAAGCATGTGCTCATGAATGCAGACTCAGACACTTCATAACTTCCCTTTTCTATATTGGACTGTGTTGTGAAATGCTCTTGTCACAATGCAAGACTGATCAGAAGTGTTTTTTTAAATACACGTGAAGTTCATAAAAGCAGTGTGTTTAATATTCTCATTAGGAAGTCATTTATTATAAAGCAGTTTCAATGAGCTAATTTTAACAATGAGATGTGAAATATTATCAGTCTTCATTTGCATCTGTTAAGTCATGCATATCTCTAAATTGGTTTAACAGAATTACTGGTAACACTTTACAATATTGCATCAGCAATATTTAATTTTTTTATTTCAGGTATATTTAACAATACGCGTTAGTGTTTATATTTGTTAATACAAAATAGTTCATCGTTCATGTTAAGATCCATGAAAAAATAATAATAACAGATACAACTTTGACACTTTATGATAAGGTTATATAAACATTAGTTAACTAACATGACAATGAAAAATACTTCTAAAGCATCTATTAATCTTAGTTAATGTCAATTTAAACATTTACTAATACATGATTAAAATCAAAAGATGTGTCTGTTATATTATTTAGTGGACCTGGGCTGATATGAACTAACAATGAACAATTACATTTTTATTAATTAAAGCTAACAAAGATTAAAAAACAGTGTAGCAAATATATTACTCATAGTTAATATTAGTGAATGCGTTAAATAATGTTAACTTAGTGGACCTCATAAGTGTTTCCATTTTTGGTATAAATCAGTAAATGTTGAATTTTAAAGGTAACATTTTAGTTTAGGGTCTCATTTTTCATTATTACCCCAAAAATGAGACCCCATTTTTAGTTTAGGGTCTCATTTTTAATTTTTCATGCATACTAGGATTTTGGCTGTTTATTAGTATTACTTCTAATGCACATATCAATACCTTATTCTGCATGACGATACCCAATTTTTACCCAACCAAAACTTAACAACCTAACTAAATATTAATAAGCAGTAAATAGGAGTTGTTATTATTGAGGCAAAAGTTGTAACTGATGGTTAAATGTGAGAACTGGACCCTAATCTAAAATGTGACCCAGGGGTGACCATAATGAACTAAAATAACTAAATGCTGCAGAAGTATCCTTTTTGTTAGTTTCAAGTGAACTGATGTATACTAACTATTAACTAATGTTAACAAATGGAAGCTTGTTGTAAAGTGTTTCTGAATTATATTACAGAAATAAATACTTCTTTCTCTAACGCTCTGTTTCAGCATGCCTGTGGAGGGCGACACCTGCTCTCTCCCTTTCTGCCCCGGGGAGAGTGTTTGTCCTGGAGGGATCGTGTCTCGTGCTGCCCTGCTCCTTCAGCCCGGTTCCCAGCGCAACGCGGATGGAGGTTCGGCTCACGAGGACCCCGACCTCCTCCTACCTCATAATGCGGAGACCGACGGTGTTGTTCAGCACTCACCGCGGGGACACGATTCATCCACACTTCAGAGACCGCACGTCCCTCGCGGGGAACCTCAGCTCCGGGGACTGCTCCATCAACATCGCCAGAATCCGGACAGAAGACCAGAACACATATGAACTCCAGATGAGGGAGCTGGGTCAAAGGTCATGGGCGGTGGGCACCAAAATCAACGTCAGTGTCACTGGTAGGCCTATGCTAATGTTGTACCAACTTGATACGAATACAACTAAAACCGTTTTTAAAAAGGGGGTAAAATATGATTTAAGAAATTATAAATGTTAACTGAAATTTAATAAAAAATGACAAAACCTAAGTTATTTAAATGTACATTATTTGAGTGCGCTGCTAAACAACATTTTTACATTTTCGTTGAAGTAGCCTATTTAAGTAGCCTAACTGAAACTGAAATAAAAAATATCTATACTTCTATATAGATATCTATATAGATCTATATCTATATAGATATAAAAAAATCACACAAAAAACACACAAGCTATATAGATAGCCTATATTTGAAAAATAATAATAATAGTGACAAACAAACAACAACATTTCTACAACTTGACTTTAACTAAAATGAAAGCAATGCAAAAACACAACAAAAAATATTATAACTTTATCTAACAATAAAATGGAAATCATAAGAATAAAAACTAATTCAAAGTAACAATAAAACATAGACATTTAAAAACTAGAAAAAATGCCAAAGACAGACAAAACTTTTTTTAAATGACGATGAAAAACATCAAAATAAAACAATTAATTAAACTAATTCAAAATATAAATAAAAACTATAAAAGTGTATTAAAGGTTTTTTTTTTGAGAAATGGTGTCGAAGGTCAATCGGAACCAGCACCAAAACACAAAACACACTTGTAGCCAATCTGCTGTAAGGGGCGTGTCCACTCATGAGGGGGAGGTGCTGTGCTACACAGCGTTTTGGGGCGGAGCTATCAAGATGTTTGTGATCCTTTTTGGTAGGGGCATATTTGTTTTGGTGATTTCAAACATCAACAGCATTTCTAAGAAATCACTTACTGCACATTTAATATTGTTCATGTGATTTTACATCTAATAACACAGAATATGTGTATGAATCATGTGTCTCATCATCAGATACGCCAGAGCCACCTGAGGTCACTGACCCGGGGCCCGTGAAGCATGGTCAGCGGGTCATGTTGAACTGTTCAGTGAGGCTCAGCTGCCCGTCCGAACGCCCCCATCTGCAGTGGAAGTGGGAGCGAGGCGATCAGGGCGGGAGCAGCGTTCACGGAGACACGGAGCTGCAGCGTGACCCGGGTCACTTACCGGTCATGTGGACCTCACTGTCTTTTACCGTCCCGCAACACACAAACCCCAGAGTGCGATGTGAGGTGGACTATCAGAAGAACAGGAGATCTTCAGCCACCCGAGAGATCCTCGTTCACTGTAAGATGTCAAAGATCATTATATTCACTAATCACAAACAAGCAGAAAAGCCATGGAAATTCAGTGGTTATGTAGAACTTAAATGCTGCATTTGAGAAAAAGTTGTGTTTTAGTTGCAAAAAAGTCAATTTTAAATGGTATAACAACATCCAAAGTGCCAAACCTTTTTTACTTCAACTTCAAGGCCCATCATTGTCAAAAACCATGAAGGCCCTTAAAGAGATTCTGTTGTAATTACAAAGCTGCTCAATTTCAAACATTTTATTTGTAAAAACTAGGGGTGGCCATTTAAAATTAGTTTAATTCAATATTTGTATAAATACTAGCCAATATTTAATTTAAAAAATCCAGAATATTAAAGTTTATAATAGGGCTTTCAAACGATTAATCGCGATTAATTGCATCCAAAATAAAAGTTTGTGTTTACATAATATATGTGGGTGCACTGTGTATAATTACTTAGTAAATATATAAATACACACACAAGCATATATTTTTAAGAAAAAAATATTATTTATATATAAAATATTTATAATTATATATAATATAAATTATATATAAATCTATATACAGTATATACATGAAAATATTTCTTAAATATATACAAGCATGTGTGTGTGTATTTATATATATATATATATAAAATAATTATACACAGTGCACCCACATATATTATGTAAACACAAACTTTTATTTTGGATGCGATAAATCGTTTGACAGCCGTAGTTTATAATAAAGTTTTACACGTTTTATTATCAACAAAAAACATGTTTTATTATCAACAAATTTACCTGATTTACTAGTCATTTGTTACTTTTTTATTATTTCAATGATTTTTTATAGTTATTTATTTGGCTACACATAGCAATTTCTAAGCACTGATAAAATATTAATTTAAATGACTTTTCCTGGTCTATAAATCACACTTTTAGAAGTTCCCTCATATATCCAGGTTTTGTGTGAAATTTGTGTTTCTGAGCTATAGTTAAAATAAGAAATATGAGACTGTAAAGTTGAGTCTGAGGAAGAAGAAGATTGATGAAGTAATTCAAATATAAACATTGTTTATCAATCAAACAGACACTAATAGTGGTGAAACACAACAAATGGATTAAATATACAAGATGACAAACTGAAAACTAACAGGTGGGATCTAATTAATGAGTAACCAAGGAGACTGGCGGGAACAAAGGAAAACAGGAAACGGGCAACAAAAGATGAGCAAATTAAAAGTCCTTGAAAATGAAAATTGTGACAGATATCAGCTTACATCTTGATTTTCAGTAGTTTTCACTTATTTTAAAGTTTGCTTTGTTTTATTTTAAATCATCTTGAGGTCCCCTGGTTGAGAACCCCTGATCTAACGCAGTTCTAAACGTTTCTGGTCTCCTCACAGTTCCTCCCAAAGACGTCTCCATTCAGGTCCTCACGGCATCTGTCCGGGTCGGAGGAAATGCCCTGCTGAGTTGTTCCTGTAAGGCCGACCCGCCGGCGTTTGAATTCCAGTGGTCAACCGTTCAGTCGGGAAACACGGTGATCCTCCCCAAACGCACTTCCACCATCCGCATCTACAACGTGACCCGAGACACACGCGCTCAGTGCACCGTTGCCAACAGACTGGGACGGGCGGCGTCTCGCCTCACGGGCCTCAACGTGCAATGTGAGTCAACACAGCCTCGTGCTTTAGTAGTTTACACACTTACTTAATTCGTTCTGTCATTATATTCTTTGTCTGGTGGTTCAAATCCATCATCTGTGAAATACAAAAGGAAACATCTTTTTGAGAATTTGAAGAAAAAAATTAAGAATTTGAAACAAAAAAAATAATTTTTTAAGAATTTAGAAAAATGTGGAAGAATTTTTTTTTTTTTTTTAAGAATTTGAAAATGCTTTGGGCGAACAAAAAGTTTCAAGGGGGAACTTTGAAAAAGCATTGAAATGTATTTTTAATACATTTGAAATTATTGAAATTATATTTTTCCCATCATCATAGACTCTTAGGTGCTCTGTTACCAGTATCATTAAGAAATTTTAATTTTTTTTATTTTAATTAAAGTTTTAGTAATTTTTTTTGTCATTTTAGTAGTTTTTTATTTTTTAAAAATATCTCTATATTGTATTTTTTCAGTTTTATTTCTATTTTAGTACATACTGTACATTTAAACGAAATTAAAATTTGAAATGTTGGCAACTATAAAAAATTAAGTTGTTGCAGTTAATGTTTATTTTATTTCTAGTTAATGGTTCTATTTTTTTAGCTATAATAATAACCCTGCTGTGGAAACCTGTATAACATGATACAAAATGACATTCTGTATTCTGTCCTTTATAGTCCTGTTTTTGTAATTCTCGTCCCTGCAGACGCTCCTGTGATTCTGTCCAACTCGTCCTGTGATTGGGACGGGACGGTGCTGTCCTGCTTCTGTGCCGTGGACTCGAACCCTCGTCCCGCTGTCACCTGGAGCGTGAACGGGTCTCACCTGCCGGACACATATAATGCTTCTTTTTCTTATTTCAACCATATACTGACGGCGACTCTCATGGGATTCGCACACGCTCCTCTGCCGGTGGAATGTTACGCAGTCAACTCACTGGGAAACGACTCTCACGTACTGTACGAGGCTCATGATGGTACGTTACAGCTGAACAATGACATTTAGAGGATTATAGTTCAGACAAATATAAAGATTTCAAACCCCTATTATATTATTTTTCTGTGGAATCTTTGTTTGCAATGATTCTGTAAGATTTACACAGAATGAGAACACTTCATTCTGCACATCCTTCTGTTTTAAACTATTAAATATAATACTTGGTAATAAAATGATGCTTTTATCTGTCAATAATAGTTGTTGTACTATTAAATATAATAGTTGATAATATAATGATGCTTCTTGTTGTGTGTAGTAAAAACAGCTCTGTTTAACACAACTTTACTGTTTAAATCCATTCTACAGATTATTCCAAAAATTAAACAAAAAAAGAGTAGAAAAAAATAGAAAAGTCATGAAAATATTTGTGGTAATGGTGTAAAAACAGAACCATACCGCCAATCCAAACTGTATTCTAATTGTCAATCGTATTTGATGATAGTGTGCTGTAAAAACATATTGTTGGTTTAACTTTAAAAAATAAGTAACCTGGTTGCCTTAAAATTTTAGGTTCGTTGAACTGGAAAAAAAGTGAGTTAATACAATGAAGGAAAATTATTTAAACATCAGAAACTCAAAATTATATGTTATCTGAACTAAATAAATTATTTAAGTTGATTTGACAAAAGAAAAAATGTTGTGATTACTAATCATGAAAAGATTTTTTTTTAAAATATGTGTATATGTGTGTGTATATACAGTATATATACACACACACACACACACAAACATATATATATATATATATATATATATATACAAAGTTTGCATATTCATTACATGTGCATGATAATGAGGAAGTTTCTTTTTTCCACAGGTCATCCGAAATGGATTGTAATAGGGACAGCATGTGCTGTGTTTTTCCTTCTGCTGCTGAGTCTTCTGATATTTTACTGCTGTTGCTGCACAAACAGACAGTAAGATCCTTCTCACTAATGTTTGATCATGTGCTTATGTCATTAACCATTCAGTTTCATGTTTGACTAATCTCATCTGACTACATTAAGTGTAAATTACATCTGAGCTCTTTTCTTATTGAAAAGGAGACATGTCATGGCCTACAGACCTCCTGCAATACATCCAGAGAGTCTGGGCATCTATCAGGAGCGCATGCCGCTCTACATCAACTGCAGTGAGGTCACAAACATCTACACCAACGGCAGTTACCAGCTCATCTATCAGAACAGCACTCCACTTTTTGTACGAAGCAAACAGGTAAAAAGCGATGATGGAGATTGGTATGTTTTGAGTCAAGACAATTGTTAGGGACATTATTTGAAAATGTATTCCTACAAGTCTAAAAGCGCATTTATTGAAAATGTCAAAAATATATATTTTTTTGTTTTTATGTATTTATTAACTTTATAAGTGAAAGTCATAGGGTGGAAAATATCAAATATGTCACCAATCTGAGAGGTATCACACCAACAAAATGCCATCTGTATTTATTATATAAAGGCATGTGTATTAATGATGCATTTGATTCTGAAATACAGCCGTCTCTGTGTTGCAGATACATAAGAGAGAAAGACGAGCAGCCAGACGACGGCGAGAGCCGCGGGAGAGACCAACCAACGTCACAATAGACTCTGACACGGCCATATATGTGGAGGTCATATGATCACAACCTCGTCAATGAATCCTCAAATAACAGAAGAAATCTTACCCGTCTGTGTTTATATAACCATACCTCTGCGTTCTCACTGAGAACTGAGCCGGTGCTGGTGCGGTTGTTTCTGTATCACCATCCTCCAGAAATAAAGAAATGAAAAAACATGTCTTTGGCATCTCAAGCTACAGTTTAAAGAATATGAAAAAATGCATGTGAGTGAATATTGTGTGTTAGGCTGTTCGCAACATCATTGAACAGACAAAATGTGGCTTTTTAACTATGCTGTGCCATTCAGTTGAACAGCCAATCAGAGATTTGCAATTCAGTCTAAAGTCATTTCATGTTATTTTCATGAACACTGACTGAGCTATGGAAAGTCACATTTGAGCATGTCTAAAGATTTTCCTTTGACATGCACTTTAAAATGAAAAAGTGAAAATTCTTTACATCATTGAAAAGTATATTTCAAAGGTGGTATTTGTACATTCCAAGGACAATATATTCACAAGACACATAATCATTAATTGAAAGTATTTTAGGTCATTCCTGAGGACAATAAAAAAATAAAAGTATAGAGTTTATTGGAAACAAAAACATGCATGCTGAGATTGGAACAGGGAAATGGGCAAAAGGTTAAATTGTTTGAACACTAAGATTGATCTTGTCATGCACCCAAGAAAAAAGGGGAAATGTTTGCCTGGTAAGTGCTAGACTTGTCAGATGGCATTTCAAAGAAAACCCTAAAGCTGTGCAGGTGGAAAATTACAACATCTAGGCCTATTAAAAACAAGTACCAAAGAAAGGCTGTTGATCAACATTTTCGTTTCTCATTTTGTGCTCGTAACAGTGAGAAAGGGAAAGGACTGATTGACATAGAGACTTTATGCAGGACAACTCTCAGTTTGTAAATTAAAGCATTTTGTTTTAGATTTTGTTTTTGTTTAGATTTATGATGACCTCCATATATTTTTTTCTGAATGTTTTGCAATTAAAACAGACCTTTTTTTAATTGTAGATAGAACAAGTAACTAACATAGCATACTTATTACAAAACAAAGAAAAACATTAATTGGTAGCAGGGGATCCAAAAAATAATATCTAAATATTCTAAACATAATGACTTTTTGTTCTTTAATAATTTCAGAGAATATAATGAAGCAATTAAATTCTAATTTAAACAACTTAAATACTGGGGATGAGTTTAAATATTTTTGATAATTTTGCCAACCGTACACATAAATTTGCAATGTATTCAAGGCCTTTGTTAACACTGTTTTCATAATACACAATAATATACTTTAAAGTAAAATAGTGTTTAATTTTTACTAAATTAAAGATAAATTCTGCCAGTTCATTCCAGAAATTTTGGATAATCTTGCATTGAAAAAAAAAAAAAAAAACAAATGCGTTAACACCTCTTTGCCACTTTTACAAAAAGAACATAAATCGTGACCGTCAATATCAGAGTATCTTGCAATTAATGATTTAACAGGGCTTTTATGAATATTTCTTTGATTTTATTATTAATGCAATATTTAAAGGGGATTAACCAAGGTCCAAGTTCCAAAAAAAAACTCCTCTAGGTTTTCCTGTTTTATTTTGTATGTGGAATATTGTACGAATACGTTTATTAATACATTTTTATTCAACAATTCAATGTCGTTTAATATTAATCAATTTAATACATTTAATAAATTAGGCTTTATCATTAATGTGGGGTTAAATTAAAACGGACTTTTATTTTAGCATCGTTACCACGCTCGGCGGAAGTGATGTCACATGTTGTGAATTGAGAGGGAGTTTGTATGTATGCGTGAGTGGTCGTGAAACAGTGTCTCCACACAAGCTACAATATAAGCCACATAACTGAGGTCTGTAAACTTTGGTCTTCAGTACAGTGTTCTTCATTTAATTTAATTGAGTGTCCGAAATTGAATGTTTTCAGCCCTGTCTCTATCGCTGTAATGACCGCTGTAATGCAGCTCCATTGTTCGCTTACAGGGCGCTGTGGAATTATGAAGCATGCTAGTTAACTTAACTAGTCGTCGTTTTAATGGTCGCATACTAGCTAAACCACACGAGACACTGTTGACAATCATTTGGTCCAGATGCGAGCTGATGACGCACTTAGTCTCGTAGTTATGAATGGCAGCTAGTCTTACATATGTGTACACAAAATATATTAATATGTTGCTATTTATTAAATGTTTTCAAGTCTGTCTCGTTTAGATAATTGAGTTGCTCTCTTTAATACATTTATATTTTTATTTGGCCAAAACACTCAAATATTTGAGTAGACTAAAATGAAATAAATCGTAGGTTAGATTACAGCAAATTGTGAACAGAAATGCTAATATTTTAAATATTGTCACTTATATATTTTTTGTAGATTAAAAACTGCTTTCTAGAAAATATTTGATTTGTGATCGAATCCTTCTTTTGAGTCGATTCACAGATCTAGTGCTATAATGTTCATTATTAATGAAATACCTCATTTGTGTTTTCAGATTTTATGAGACCAGACGTGAGTGTTTAATTTGACGAACATGCCTGAAATCAAACTTAAGCATATTGTGTCTTGCAGCAGTGAGGACAATGTAAGTATGCATTTTATATATAATTTTTTTTTAAATGAACTTTTAATTAATAATAACCTTTTATATTTAATCATGATAATCTACTAACAAGGGAAGACTGTATATGAGGACAGAGAGAAATCTATTGAAACAGATCATTTGAAATGATTCACAGAAATGAATGAAACTCTAACTCTGTTTTTAATACTGAAGTTTAAGTGCGAGACTATTGAACACTCTCACATGATGAGGAAGAATGAAGCTAGTCTAATAACATGATGTTAATGACCAAATTAAAGTGTTGTTTATCCATGGGACTTGTTCAATCCTTCTGCGCAGACTCACAAGGCAGACAACCTCTTGAGCTCTGACACGTACAGAAAGTGGAAAGCTGCAAGACCTGGAGAGAAGCAAGTTTCAGTCATTCTTCAAGTATGGCTTTTTTTGTTGTATTTATATATGAATGTTATGTTTATTAATATTTTTAATGATTTATTATTTAAAATAAACATAAAAAATATATTTAATAAATAAAAATATTATTTTTAAGATAAGAACTGAACATCAGTTGCACTTATTTTTTATTTATTTATTTATTTTTAAATACATTTTTGTCTCTGTTGTTTCTCCAGTTGGAAAAGGAAGAGCAAATTCACAGCATAGACATTGGAAATGAAGGCTCTGCTTTCATTGAGGTCCTTGTTGGACACTCCACGTCAGTCAAAGATCAAGACTTTGAGGTGCGTCTTAAAGTTACAAGCTTTAAAAGCTTTGTGAAGTTGTTTGGATGAACGGTTCTCGAAATAATCAAAATGCAAAGGGACAGACAGATAGGCTATATTCCGAAGCTTCGAATATTCGATGTTCATTACTACCAAAGCTTCGAAGCTCAAAAAAATGGTATTCGGACCAGCCCTACTTTAAGGTATAAAACTGATTCTGAAGAATGTCATTTTCAAAGCTGTTGGTGTTAATATGTCTTTCTTGCGATCTGTTGTAGGTTCTGTTGGTCACGTCGTCCTTCATGTCACCCACAGAGAGCCGTAACGGCTCAAACACAAACCGAGTGCGCTTCTTCGGACCCAACCAGCTGGTGAAGGCCACGGCGCAGGAGAAGTGGGACCGTGTGAAGGTTGTGTGCAGTCAGCCTTACAGCAAGGTGAGCACTGGCATTGTTTTCTCTCATGTCAATTCAAACACGCATGCATCTGATGCACTATTAGCCTTTTTCTCTGTTTGTGTGTAGTCGATAGCGTATGGAATCACCTTTATAAAGCTGCATTCTCCTCCAGACGGCAATGATGTTCCCATCACGACTCCACCGGTGAGTGCTGTTGCTCCACAGCTCGTGTTCAGTGTCCTGCTGTTTGACGGCTCTTGAGATCTGTTGTCTCTCTTCCTGACAGAAACTAACTAAACTGGGTCAGTTCCGTGTTAAAGACGAATCCCCGTCTTCTGGTTCAAATATCCAGCCGGGAAGTCTGTTCTTTAGCAGAGAGAGCACTGCTAAATCCAGCACTGGACTGAAAGGTAATGCATATTACAGTATTAATGTAAACCGGTTGATGCATCCCATAGGCTACATAAATGGTCGAACCTTTATCAATACCTTTGCTGGATAATTGTGGAAATATACAGATAATTGCGATTAACAGTTTAATTTTATTTGATTATTTTGTTATGTTTTACTTTCAATCACATGAAATCTAATAATAAGAGTTATGAAAAGTGGTCCCATATAATTTACTTCAATGCTGAAAAAAAAAAAATATTTCTGAGACATGATGCATAGAGGTTAGGAGGTTTCTTTAAATGCTTAAATTTCCCTTATTAGATTGAAAATTTTGATTTTTAAGTTAAACTGAAACTGCACAATTGTTGCAGTTATTTTGAAATAATTGCGATTTGATCAAATAACCGCGATAATCAATTAATTAATAATCGTGACAGGCCTAGCTGGCATATTTTATCACAATATATCTTGTCATAATATATTGCAAAACAAAAATACAACTTCGTATCTTGTATAGTTCACCCAAAAGGAAAGTTTAGACAGATTTAGCATCAAATATGATAAACCCAGACACCAAAGCATACATTTGAGATTCCATGTTTATTAAATATTAATAAATTAAAAATAAAGTAAATAATTTAATAAAATGCGATATTTAAACCTTCATAAATTTTATATAGTCTGACTCAAAAAAAGTTGTGTAGTTTTATAGTTGTGTATATATATATATATATATATATATATTTCATTTTTTAAGTTATTTTTAGCTTTATTTTGTCTTTGTTTAAAGTATCTTGAGTATTGTATCATGAGATCAGTATCGTGTCTCAAATCAAATCATGGTATTTGTGTATTATATTGTGTGCAAATGGTCCAATATTCAGTTGGGCGGGATAGTTGTTAACATTTTTTATTATATTGAATGTTACTGTTCATAATAGAATTCCTTCCAAGACAGATTTGATCCATGCTTGGTCCTGTGCGCGCAGAATTGCACAAATTAAATGTAATAACCGACACAGTATCATTATTACCTGTTTGTCTCTATCAGTGTCTCCTCAGAATGAAAGGTTGAGTTACGCCACTGCTGCGCTGAAGTCCGACGCTTCGTCCACACAGACGTCTTCCAGCAGCACCAGCACACAACAGGTACTGACCCGTATTTTCAGATCAGATCAGAACTAGGGATGGAGCAAGTTATCAGTTATTTTGTTGTTGTTGTTAGTTGTACGACTACCTTTTGGGGCAGTACGATTTTACTTTTGGAAATAATTATTTTATTCAGCAAAGAATCCTGAAAAAAAGCAGCACAACTGTTTTCAACCATGATAATAAGACATTTATCTATTTAGCATAATAGAAAATCATCCTATTAGAACGAATTCTAAAGGATCATGTGACACTGAAGACTGGAGTAATGATGCTGAAAATTCAGCTTTGATCACAGGAATAAATTACATTTTAAAATATATTTACATAGTAGCGATTTTAATTTGTATTTATATTTCACTCTATGTTTGATCAAGTAAAAGCATTTAACTGTTTTTACTTTTTTGAACTTGTCTCAAAAATATTAACATATCTCACCAACCATAAACCCCTGAACACCACAGTGTTTCTCTCTTCAGGTGTGGAGCCCTATATAACTGTATTCCTGTCCTCTAACTAATGAGTAGCCCATTTTACTTCCTTATTAAATTAGCTGCACCACTTATGGTCCCCATAAATCATCTCCCGGATGCTATTGTCTTTGTGCTGAAGTTGCAGATATTTTCTAGTCGCCTGCAATGGATTATTGACCTTTTGTAGCGTTCCAGAATTATATCCTTATATAACTGGAACTGGAGAAACTGAATCTCAGCAGGATGAAGATGCTCCTCCTGCTGTAGGACATCATTGCTTATCAAATTTTCCCCTTTGAAAATATTAAAGTCACCATGAAATCGAAATTAACTTTTTTTTTATGGAATATTGCAATATTTATTAAAAATAATTGCCCCATGCACATCATTATTTATTTAAATTCATGTGCCTCATAATCAAAATAACTTCCCCTCCCACTTGCAAGGTCTTCTCTTCTCTGATGACCTGATTAATGTTTATATCACCCACACGATCCACCAATAGCAAAGCACAACCATCCAATCTATTCCCCAAGAACAGAATCAAGCCCCGCCCTACTTTTCTTTTCTGATCCGAGAAGCTGTTTCAATGCAATATACGTCACAATAGGGAAGAAAAGACTATCGCTGACTTTAAGTCTGGCTTAAAAACTCAAACTCTCAAAAATAAAACATTTATTTTCTGCCCTCATGTTGTTTCAAACCTGTATGAATGATGGTTGCGGGGATCCAAAGCTCAAAGGAGCACGTCAGAGTAAAAGAAAGTCTGTTCTTAGAGAACCACTGCTTGATGTGTTTCCTTTTGTGTTTTTTAAAGGCTCCTGTGAAGAGGAAGTTCGAGTTCAGTAAAGAGCGTCTGGAAGCCACCGGTCCACCGCCCAAAAAGCCCAGTTCATCCGCCTCTTCTGAACCAAACTCTGCCACTCCAAAATCTAAAGCAAGAACCAGTGCAACTGCAAGTCCCATCACCACCGGTAAATAATACGATTATGTCATATTCATTGAACGCATGAAGTCAGTGGTTCTCAGAAACTAGGAGTGTCCAGGGATTAAAATTATAATAATTCAAACAAATTTTTGGATTGAAGTTTAAAAAGCTAAATTTTAAATTTTAAGCTTTGATTCACCATGACTTTTCCAGCCATTTCTGGTTTTACTGTATCAGGATTATTATTTTTTTGGTATAAGAATGCTATAAGATTTTATTAAATTCCATGACTTTTCCAGGACTAAAGTCATACTTGATAAAATGAGTCTTCCTCATATATCCAGGTTTTTCAAGAGAGAATCCTGTTTATTCAAAGACAAAATCTATTTACAAGATATGAATTAAAATAAGAAATATATATTACACCAGCGTGCATCATATTTGCTGAATCTAATCCAATACTTGTTTCCTACTAATTTTGGGGTGCTAAAATGTATGCATTTTGTAGCATTTTTGCTTTCTACAACCATTTGTGAGGTGAAGAAGCCTTGTATTATCCCTTAATCACCAGAAATGCCGCAGACATGATTACTCTGAGCTAGGTTGCAACTATTCAATCAGTTTTCAGCTGATATTGTTACATTCATGACATTTTTCGTTCAGCCTTTTGCAAATCATTATGAATTTTTTTTTAAGATGCAGTGCTGTGCTATATTACGTATATAACATATAAATGCTTACAGAAAGCCATACATTTGTTAGTATTAATTAATCTTCTTTATTAATGTAAGCATTAGTTAAACAAATACTACCGTTCATGTCAAGTCCATTACATAATATTAACAGAAAACTTTTGATTTTAATAATCTATTAATAAATGTTGAAATGATCACTTAATGCATGCTTTAGAAGTATTTTTGTGTTTACTACTAATGAAGTTAACTATCAAATAGAACCTTATTGTGTTAACAATGTATGAAATGGATATTTTTTTGTTGTTTTAGTAGTTTTAAGTCGTCTTGAGGCTTCCTTATTAAAGCAACACTAAGTAAGATTTTTGACCTTAAAAAAATCTTTCCAAAATCGTTTCAGTGGTTCATTAAGTCTTAACAGGGTGAAAGGCACTTCTGGATTGGCTTTGCGGTCCTATATCTGCTAAAACCACGCTATGGAAGATTGCCAGATCGCGTCGTGTTTCTGTAGTTCTAATGAGACATAAGAAAACTACCAATTTGACTTGCTTTGCGCCAAACGTTACAATGGTCATTATTTTGGTTTTCTTCGTTTCTGATGTCACAATACATCATACTTTCATGAAATCATACTCTACTTTGTCTGTGGACATTGTTGATTTCAATGCTGGATAAAAAGCGAGCTTGTGTGCAACAGTAGGCTGTTTATTTAACGATAGCGGTAATGGACAATTCCACTTCCTACCTGTAGGGTGACCATAGAGAAAAAAAAAATACTTTGTGTTGCTTTAAGAGCCACTGCACAAACTGAATTCTCGATGGTGTCAAGTCTTGAATTCTTCTCATCTTTCAAGATGCAGTGCTGTGCTATATTATATAACATATAAATATATGGGTAATGCTAACAGAAAGCCATACATTTGTTGGTATTAATTAATCTTCTTTATTAATGTAAGCATTAGTTAAACAAATACTACTGTTCATGTCAAGTCCATTAAATAATATTAACAGAAAACTAATAAATGTTGAATGATCAGTTAATGCATGCTTTAGAAGTATTTTTATCAAATAAAACCTTATTGTGTTAACAATGTATGAAATTGATATTTTTTTGTAGTTTTAAGTCATCTTGAGGCTTCCTTTTTAAAGCAACACTAAGTAAGATTTTTGACCTTAAAAAAATCTTTCCAAAATCGTTTCAGTGGTTCATTAAGTCTTAACAGGGTAAAAGGCACTTCTGGATTGGCTTTGCGGTCCTATATCTGCTAAAACCACGCTATGCAAGATAGCCAGATCGCGTCGTGTTTCTGTAGTTCTAATGAGACATAAGAAAACTACCAATTTGACTTGCTTTACGTCAAACGTTACAATGGTCATTATTTTGGTTTTCTTCGTTTCTGATGTCGTAATACATTATACTTTCATGAAATCATACTCTACTTTGTCTGTGGACATTGTTGATTTCAATGCTGGATAAAAAGCGAGCGTGCGTGCGACTGTAGGCTGCGGTAGGCTAAATTATTTAACAACAGCGGTAATGGACAATTCCACTTCCAAGCTGTAGGGCAACCGCAGAGGAAAAGTTACTTGGTGTTGCTTTAACCTTCAAATGGTCTTCGTTTCCTGTTTACACTTCTGGGCTTCGTGGTCTATACGACCCCAACAATTGATTGAGTAATTGTACAAAAAATATACATCTTTAATCATACAAATAATACATCATTTTTTTTTTTTGTTTACTTCTCATCTATTCATTAATGCTGTGTTTTTGGAGCTATAAAGTACTTTTTGTATCCATATACCACACAATTCCTCAACTACACCATTAGCTTGCATATGAAATATTATTTTTTTTTATGATGCATTAGGGTTGCCGCGGTGAGGAAAATTTCCCACCGGTTAATCGACGTGTGACAACACCGGTAATCCCGGTGTCACCGTGGAGGGCAGGGCGGGGGGGTTAAATAGCTTTTAAATGCGTGCGCGTTATACTTTCACTTTCGAAATAAGCGTCAATTGCTTGAATGGACAAAAAAAACAACTCGCTGATAATAAAACTTTTATTTATAGACTTTTATTAGCATAACGAACGAATAAAAATAACCCCATGCATAGGCTGAAAAAAGTGAAAATCGGCAAAATGTGGGCCCAAACAAATAAGAACCATAAAACGTTTATTAACGAATAAGAAAATAAAATAGGCCTAAATAAATTACACAAAGTTTAAATGAGATAAAACCAATTAAAAAGAGACGAATATAAAATAAAAACTTCAAAACGGACCTTAGCCTACATAAATGACATACTTTCACTTTCGAAATAAGCGTCAATTGCAATTCAGCGTCAATTGCTGGAATGGAAAAAAAAAAAAAAAAACAACTCGCTGACAATAAACTTTTATTTAGACAGCACTTTTATTAGAATAATAAACGAATAAAATATAGACAGAACTTTTATTAGCATAACGAACGAATAAAAATAACCCCATGCATAGGCTGAAAAAAGTGAAAATCGGCAAACTGTGGGCCCAAAAAAAAATAAAACGTTTATTAACGAATAAGAAAACAAAATAGGCCTAAATAAATTAAACAAAGTTTAAATAAGATAAAACCAAATAAAAAGAGACGAATATAAAATAAAAACTTTAAAAAGGACCTTAGCCTACATAAATGACAGCACTCTAAAAAAAAGTAAAACACTATAAATTGGCATTTATTAACATTAATATATATTGGCCAAAATATTGCCAAACAGGCGCTTTTGCATTGCGTTTTGACACCAAATCTTCCGCCATTATCTTGCTTTTCTGTAATTTGACTCGTTCTCGTCTCCACACGTGCTAAATGGAATCCTGATGCTTGCTGATCTGTGACGTGACGGCACGCGTTGCGCAGTTCATTTTTAATTATAATGCTCTCTTCAGAACTAAATAATTGAAAATTATTATTTTTAATTAATTCAAATAAATATTTTAGCAAAAACGAATACTTAAAAAAAAAAAGTCAAGACATCGCGGTGTCACGGTGGGAAAGTGATGTCACCGGTGATGGGGCTTAAAACCGGTAACACCGTCAACACCGTCTATCGCGGCAAGCCTATGATGCATTGCATTTATGCTCTAGTACTAGGCCTACATTTCTGTGTAAAAATTTTCAGATTTATGCTGGATTTTTTCTTTTCTTTTTTCACATTTCCCATTCATTTCAATGTGGGGTCATAATATTGACCCGGAAGACCAGAAGTGTAAACATTTATTTTATTTTTTTTACATACCTTCAGAACAACCGAATCAAGCCCAGTTTTTTTGTGTGGAACCTTTTTTTTATTAAGTAAAAGTCGATTGGGGTCGTATAGACCCCATGACCCAATTGAGGACTACGAGCCACTGCACAAACTGAATTCTCGATGGTGTCAAATCTTGAATTCTTCTCCAGGCCAAAAGACACCAGACAAGAGAGAGAGTCCTAAATCCAAGCCAGAGCCCAAGCCAAAACCCAAACCTAAGCCCAAGTCAGCAGAACCGGTTGCTTTCAACCGCATCTTGGAGGGAGTCGTCTTTGTCCTGAGTGGCTTCCAGAACCCCTTCCGCGGAGAGCTGCGGGACAAAGCCCTGGCCATGGGAGGCCGATACAAACCCGACTGGACTCCAGACTCCACACACCTCATGTAAGGAGCCCATTCATTAGTGTCATGAAGCATTCAGAGCCTCATGATAATATGTGTCAGCATTCAGAGATGCCTCGTGCTTGTTGTTCAGAGCTTTTTGTCTCTCTCCTGCAGCTGTGCGTTTGCCAACACGCCCAAGTACAGTCAGGTGAAGGCAGCTGGAGGCATTATCGTCAGGAAAGAGTGGGTGATGGACTGTTACAAAACAAAGCAGAAGATTTCCTTCAAACGGTGAGACAAACCGAGTCATAGAGCTTTCGTTTTTGTTTGTCATTTATTAGTAGCAGTCAACAGATGTGAGGTCAGATCGTGAAACATTTGTTATAGCGAATATAAATTTTGGTAATTTTGCACTTCATGTTTAAAGGTGCAGTCTGTAAGAATGACAACTAGTGGTTGAAATAGGTACTGCAGTCCAATTAAAAATATCAGAGATCGTCGTTTCTCCAGCTATCTGCTCCTCAGACTCGACGGCGGTCACTCGGGTTGCCAGTTTGAGCACACGCAACAGAAACGAGCGCAATGGACAATAAAAATGGGCAAATTGGCAATGTGCAGTATCACAGACCAAAACAATAACAAACATTCCAGCCTGGAAACGCACATTTCAAAGTAATATAACTGGCTGTAGAAGTGTTTTTCAGAGAAATGTGTATGTGAACTTCAATTTATGCAAATATATTTAGGTATTTTTATGCTTTAGTAGAGTGAAAAGCTACAGCACCTTTAAATGGCTCGTTATTCCTTGCGATGACATCATTCGGACCAGTGTTGTTGTAGTTGTCCGCTAAAAGTAGTAAAATTTAAGGGTTTTTGTTTATTTCAATTAAGTAAAATAAAAATATTAATATTGAATTAAAATCTTAGAAATGTTGTCTTGGCAACTAACTGAATAGCTAAAGTTAAAGTCCTGAAACCTGAAATGAAAGCTAAAAATAAATATTTAAAACAAAAGTAACCTGCACATACGGTAGAAAAATTACTAAAATTAAAATCAAAATAAAACTAAAGTATTAAAAAAGTTAAATGATTCATTATTAATAAATACTACTATACCAGTATACAAATAATATTAAAATAACACAGTTTCCGACATGAATGGGGTGGACTGGATGTTCAGTGTTAGACCAGTTTTTCTGACGGCGAGTGTAGAAAACTAAATTATGACTGTATTGTACAAGAACCTCCTAAATTACCCATAGGGAACTAAACTCTAGGTCTAGGACTACACCGATTGATCTGGCCCTATAATCGGCTTTACATTGAGTTTGTGAGATTTGCCAGTCGAGGCACCCAGATGACTCAAGCGAGATGCACAAGCTCTGATGATGTGCCGCTCATTACTTCACAGACGGTGACGGCCTCTTCTTTAATGACCCTTCTGATTGTGCAATCCGTTCAAAGCATGCAGCAATGTGAAGCAAAAAGTGTTCTGAATAATGAATGACTTGGAAATAATAGAAACATGATCCAATGTCTTTGAAACGCTGCTGCTGGAGATTTGATCACTGCAGATTGGTGATTATTTGTGGATAATCATACAAATCATGTTTTTTTCAGATTTGACATTCCTTCTCTTGTGTGGCATTTGTGCTCCGGTGTTTCTGCAGGCGGGCTTTTGTTGAAAAAGCTAAAGATGACTAACTAAAAAGCCATAGCTGCGTTCAGGCAATTAATTAAATGGACCGCTGCATTTGTTGGCTAGTCTGTGTAATATTGTACTGGTCCCTGACCCTATCAAATATTTACAATTATACCATGGTCTGGGTGAATACTCGATTCTGATTGGCTGCAGGGTGTCCGTTAAAAAGTGATAGAGGACACCTAGTAAAGTAGTTCTGGTGAAACTGCCTGTTTACCATTCGAAATTAATAAATAAATGCGCTGCCTACAACGGCTGTGAGTAACCATAGCAACAGGCAGTCACATGCTCTATCATCTAACGTTAGATATTATAGCCTAATACAACAATGAGCGACTTCGTGCTATTTCTTTTAACATTTATGGAGAATATGGCAACTTTGACGACTGGTATGCTGCTGAAGAAAGAAAAAATGTAAATAAAACGGAGGAAATTACACCGCTGCTGCGCTGCTCCATTGAACTCTATTGGTAACGACGTAACTTGCGACCATAATTGGATAACACGATGCTTTCGGGAAACGCACCCCTGAATGAGACCCTGCGGGAGTTTTACGCAGCTGTCCAGACAACCAAGGCAGGAGAAGGCTGAACGTTACAGCGTTTCAAGCCTAAGGAGCCTGAGGCAAATGACCCTCTCTTTGATCTGATTAATTTTTGCCCTCTATAACGTTAAGCGCAAATCGCTGGAGCTCAGAGCTAATTGTTTTTTTTATTGTTGTTTGATTAATTGTTTTATGTGTAATAAAAAAAAAAAACTATGCCTACCTGTGTGTTTCATGAAAAAAAAATGCATTTGTGAACCTGAAGGGATACGAGCTAAGCGGACTATAAATATTATCTCCGGTTGCTAGATAAACAGTCAGTCAAGTTATTATTTGTAAAAACTAGATTTAGCCTAATTAAAATATAAACTAATGTTTTATTTGGCAAGTGACCATGGTATAAGCGGGTTAATGCCCTCCGAGGTGTCCATTGTCAGGTTTTAATGGACTTCGGCGGAGGCAACCGTCCTCCGCTGCGCGTCGGCCGGTTTACGCCTCGCCGTCGTCCATTAAAACCTGACAATGGACACCTCGTCGGGCATTAACCCTTACTTATAATATAATTATAGTGAGATATTTTTTATAACCATGTTACATATTGCCCAGTCCTAGTGATTATCATAAATGCTGCTAGATAAAAGGCTAGTGCTAAGTCCAGCGCAGAGTGTGCTTTGTGTGTTTATTTGTTGAGCAGTCGTCTGGTCTGTTATCATGGATTGGTTTAGCGGGAGGCAGGTGTGTTCTTCTGTGCCCGGCTCTCCATTGTGTCTGCTTTGAGTGCCCACCTCAGATTATGTATTCTGTATTTAAAAGCTGCATCTGCCATGGGTAATTAAAGCAGCCACTTCCTTTGAAGATGAGGAGGGTGTATCTGTCCGTGCACGTCTCTCACGCTATCGAACGCAGATCAGCTCGGTTGTGCGTCCTTGCACAAACCTTTTTTTTTTTTTTTTCAGCAGTGATACAGGTGGAATGGGAAGTGTGTTTCTGTCCTGCTCACAAAAGCTTAATCCGAAAAGAGAAAAAACATGATCGTCTACACTCAAGTGGATGTGTTTTTATTTTAAAAGGAATATTTCACCTAAAACTTAAACTTTGGTTGAAATTTTTGCAGTTCAATCAAATTATTGTATCCTTTTTCATGAACTAAGATGAAATGTTGGGCAGAATCTCCAAGCTGTTCTTATCAGCAATGAAAGTGGATGGTGATTTTCTGATTTATACCTCAATGGACTGTATAATAAACAATGTAACTTATAACTATAGTCCATATGACTCGTATACTATAATATTATTATTATTATTATATATTAATATATAATATATATATATATATATATATTATTATTAATATATTATTATATTAAAATTATTATTATAATATTATACTATTAACAATATTACCCATTTTGAATGGAAAAGAGCGTTCTGGACATTCTGCTAAACATCTCCTTTTGTGTTTCACAATAGAAAGTCATTCACATTTGAAACTTTGAAATGATTTTGGATGGATTATTCCTTTAATGGAGCAAATGTGCAAAATGTAAAAGTACAGAATGAATAAATGAAATATATACCAGGTCTGATTTGCTTGTGAAACTCTCGGTAGTGATGTGATTAGGGATTTTTTACCATCACAGTCCTGATTATTTTCCAAACTTATTTCAGCTTCTGTACTTGATGTTTAGACGGAAGACATTCACATCCAGTTCCAATAATACTCAGTCTGCTGTTTCTCATTGTGTTTTTCAGGTATCTCATGGATGGAGCCGAGTCCAGTTCAGAGAGTGAAGATGAACAGGATGAGAGTGAGGAGGAAGCACAGAAAACTGTAATTTCTTTTATGTTTTATGAATCATGTCTTAAGAAACATGAAAACCCATCATAATGCGGTCCACCCATTATGGTCTTTATGTGTGAATAAAAAGAGCAACATAACCTTGGTGCGGCGTGCTGTTGCCATAGAGACATCCTCCTCAGATTTGTTGACTTTGCGACATGCATTGACTCGAAAGCAGGAAACACATCAATATTAATCCGAAACCAATTGCATAAGCATCGTTTTTCTCATGCCTCCCTAGAAAACACCAGAAAAGAGGCATGTGACCCCCAAAAAGCAGCCGATTAAGGAAGAAGAGGAGTACGGTGGCTCAACGGATGCGGAAGGCCCAGGTAAAGACAGAATCAAATTGAGTAAAATAGAAAGTGATAACTAAAATGACAAATGCCGTTTTTTGTGTGTGCGTATTTCACATTGAAAACAAAAGGCTACTGCATTCTTGTCTGATGCAAGGCGAGTGACATTTTTATTATAGAGAGCTTTTGATTGGACAAAAATATGTGTAATGCGACTAGTCACATAACACTGAATATACTGTTCCGCTTGAAAACGTTGGGCTGTGAATGGCATATCTTGTTGACTTTAATGCTACAGTATTATGGGTTTTGGAATTAGATGATGCGCTGTAGTGTGTGTGTGTGTGTGTGCTTTGATGGATGTCCATGTCTTTCTTGCAGCTCGAGAGATTTCATACAAATCTGTAGATCTCCTCTAAATTGGTAGTTGATGGGTGACTGGTTCATGTATGGGTAGTCAAAGAATAATGTTAAAATGCACTTTTCTCATTTTAATTCAATGCATTATTGATTCAATTATTTTTATATCAGTTTTTCACATTACATATCATTTCGAAGCAGCTTTATGGAAAATGCATGTCTACATTACAATTTGATCAGTTATCAGAGGTGACTGTCCAAGTCGATGAACAGATTAAATGTAGGCTTTTATTCACATTAATAATCAGAAAGCATAAACAGAAGCTCAGCCGTACTTGCTTAAAGCATTACAAACCTCATTGGTTCCTGTAGAAGCACAAACATGCTCCATAACACGAGGATGAACCTCATTGGTTCTTGTTTAAAGGGTTAGTTCACCCAAAAATGAAAATTAAGTCATTAATTACTCACCCCCATGCTGTTCCAACCCCGTAAGACCTTCGTTCGTCTTCGGAACACAAATAAAGATATTTTTGATTGAATCTGAGAGCTGGATCAGTCCTACATAGACGGCCTAAGGGACTGGCTCTTGACGGCCCATAAAGTCATTAAAGAAAAGGTTTAAATATTCCATGTGCCTACAGCGGCTCAATTATAAGTTTATCAAGCGACGAGACTACTTTTTGTGCGAAAAAAACATAAATAACGACTTTATTCCACTATTCCATTACTTCCTTATGGGCGCATGCGCGAGAACTGAGACGAGGACGTTCTCATTCGACTACTTCTTGTTACCGGCTGCTCACCGCTTAGGAGTTTTACCGCCCCCTACCGTATAAAATGATGATCCATATATAAGGCGCTCCGGATTATAAGGAACACTGTCGTTTTTTGAGAAGATTAAAGGCTTTTAAGTGCACCTTATAGTGCGGAAAATACGCAAATTGAAAAGCGTATGTACAGCGCACATCTTCCTCTGCTTGTAAACAGAAAGTTTTGCGCTTCCAGCTATATCAGCACATCATCTTATACGGTAGGGGGCGGTAAAACTCCTAAGCGGTGAGCAGCCGGTAACAAGAAGTAGACGAATGAGATCGTCCTCGTCTCAGTTCTCGCGCATGCGCCCATAAGGAAGTAATGGAATAGTGGAATAAAGTCGTTATTTATGTTTTTTTCGCACAAAAAGTAGTCTCGTCGCTTGATAAACTTATAATTGAGCCGCTGTAGGCACATGGAATATTTAAACCTTTTCTTTAATGACTTTATGGGCCGTCAAGAGCCAGTCCCTTAGGCCGTCTATGTAGGACTGATCCAGCTCTCAGATTCAATCAAAAATATCTTTATTTGTGTTCCGAAGATGAACGAAGGTCTTACGGGGTTGGAACAGCATGGGGGTGAGTAATTAATGACTTAATTTTCATTTTTGGGTGAACTAACCCTTTAAGCTCAAATGTGCTGCGTAACACGAGGATGAAGCTCATTGGTTCTTGCTGAAGATCAAACGTGATGGTTAACACGAGAATGAACCTCATTGGTTCTTAGTCCAAAAGCCTAAATTCAATCTTTTCAAATAAAACAATCGATTCTCTTCGAAAAAATTTGGACAAACTGTTTAATTCATATGGGTTAGTTTTACGTTCTCTTCATTAACTTTTTTTTTAAAGTGTACTTGCGTAGCAGTCAATGGAGGGACAGAAAGCCCTCAGATTTCATTCAAATAGCTTAATTTGTGTGCTGAAGATGAATGAAAGTCTTGCGTGTGTGGAACGACACGAGGGTGTGTAAATAATAACAGAATTTTTATTTTCGGATAAACTAACCCTTTAACAACAACAGCACTGGTTTACACACAAGTCAATAAAGCAGCGCTGTAGCAAAGCTGTTCTCCGATTTTGACATAACCTAAACGGATGTGCACAATCCATTGAAAAAACATTGATGATGTAGTTGCTTCAATTTCCCTTTGCTTAAACCTCTTAAATGACCTTTCACCCTAATAAACGAGGGGCATTTGAACGCTTTCATGAACTTACACGCAGAATCACTGTAAGATGCTGCAGGTAAACCGAGATGATTGACGATTGAATTGTTCGTTCGCCGCATTGATGCGTCAACCGTGCTCCTCCATCAAAAGCAATAATGGCAATTTTAAAAGTTTTAATGATGTTGCAACTTGCCGTCTACGTCATTTTCAGAAGCTCAGCTGTCCGAACATGTGTGTTAACTACATGCATGCCTGAGGCTCATGCCCTCATCGTTAATATGTCAACCTGGCCCGTCACTCAGGGAGGGGGAGAGGCCGGGTTAATGAAGTGTGTGTAAAGCAGCACTCCAATCAATCAGGAAAAATAAAAAAATGGAGGGCCAGAAGAGAGCAGTAGGATTGGAGAGAGGCTGGAAGTGCGTTACAGATAATTGCCCGGAGCATTCGAAGACAGGAGACTTGGACATGTTTCTCATTTCTATGTAAATTGAGGGGCCACATGAGCTGGCGTGAGCAAACCTCGCTCTTCATCTTCATGCAACTTAAATCCTATGAGAGAAGAAAATGGTGAATCATTGTCCATTTTCATGAACATCATTAGGGCTGAGTGGTTAGAAAGAACGATGCAGATGTTTCAGCAGGTAGAGATTTTGATCTCGCATTTATACAGCTGGATATAGTAGCACAGTTGTTTTGCGAAAGTGCAGACTCAGAGCGGCGCAAACAAGTCAATGCGAGGAGATGCTTTTAGCCACAATAATGTGTTTTAGTATTGGACCTTTGTGTTTTCTTTTAGTCTCAAATGTTTTATAATGTGAATCTGTTTTTACACTGATATTCATTTGTTTTGCTTTGTCTGTCAAATTCCAAAAAAAAGAGTAATAAATAGTAACTCTTTTAAATAAAGGTCCCATTAGTTAGCATTAATTAATGCGCTTAATGAAGTTAATAAAAACACAACTCTTCATTGTGAGCTCATGTCTGCTCAGGTCCATTAAATAATACCGTATTAACAGATACAACTTTTGATTTTAATAATGTATTCATAAATGTTGAAATTAACTGAGATTAATAAATGCTTTAAATTAGAGGCAGACCGATATTATCGGCCGATTTTAGGCATTTTCCAAACTATCGGTATCGGCAGTTATAATGGCTGATAAATTAATATTTCAAAAATAAAATAAAAACGGACAAAACACGCTTCAACCATGTCATGAGTGTTGGAGTTGTATAGTTTGTCCACTAGAATGCACTCTACACCGTCCCTGTTGGCAACACTCGTGTATAACGTTTTGCAGGTAGCTTATAAATCAATGTAGGGACTAATTATTATTTTATTTATCAGAACTTTAATATATTTTGATGTTCCTCTGTTCTGTTGTGACAATAAAAGAAACACGTTTCTTTTTAAAATGCATTATCATATTATTTTAGTTAAAACTCATAAATAACTACAAATAACTATGTTAGGGAAATCTGTTAATGTTTTGTTGCGCTTTTCTGTGAAAAATAAAAAATAAAATAAAATATCGGCCGATATATCGGAATATCGGATTTTAAAACCAACAAATATTGGTATCGGTATCGGCCTTCAAAATCCTTTATCGGTCGGGCTCTACTTTAAATGTATTTTTCATTGTTAGTTTATGGTAACTATTGTAGTAGTAACAAGTAACAAATTGAACCTTATTGTAAAGTCTTACTTAGAAAATTATCTATTATTTTCTTGACTATCAAAATAGGCGTACGGCATGATTTTTAAAAATAATACTGTGAATTTGTGAAAATTCAAAATAGACCTAACGTCTTCTCCTACTGATTCATGTTTTTTGATGCTGTACTCGCAGAGGATGACGCGTCTGGCATGGACACTGAAGATGAGCTGAACAGGTAAGATATTTATTGCGTTACAAATATTTCCCAAATGTAGTCTTGAGGTTTGTTGAAAAGATGAATCTTAAACATTTTAGTTTTATTTTCGAGTTGCTAAATTTGAATATAGCCATAGATGCGAGGCGACATGGTGTTAACGTATAAAAAATAAACAAATGCATTGCCATCATGTGTTAATCAAGGATCAGAATTGTCTTTGGATGTTCTCTTTATTCATAATGTTGTATGAATTCATCTGTGGTCTAAAGAATTGTGCAAAGTTTACACTACATGTCAAAAGTTTGGGTCGGTAGGATTTAAAAAAAAAAAAATGTTTTGACAGAAGACTTTTTTGCTCACCACGTCTGCATTTTATTAAAAATACAGTAAAAACTGAGAATTTTTGTGAAATGCGTTATTAATATTAGTTTGCTGATTTCAATCGGTATTTTTTTTTTTAAAATATAATTTATTCCTGTGATTAAAGCTGAATTTTCACATGATCCTTCAGAAATCATTCTCATATTATGATTTGCTGCTCAAGAAACATTTATTATTATTATCAATGTTGAAAACAGTCATGCAGCTTCACATTTTAGTGGAAACACAATAAATGTGTGTTCTGTCCCTTTTGATCAGTGAAATGCATCATTGCAAAAAGTATTTCTTTCCAAAAAAAAAAAAAAAAAGACCATGCTACAAATTACCTAAAATTTTTAATAAACACAAATACATGAGCCAGCCTTGTGCATGCTTATTAATTAAATATTTTGGCTAATTTGATGATGCATTATAATTGACAGCAGAATCTCCACTGTTTTCTCCACATTTCTACCGTTCTGCCATATCATATTTGCCACCTATCAGACAAAAGACCTCACATTTATGTTGGACACCACCTATGACTGTCAATCAGTTCATTAATCGTCCGATGTATGATGCTCCTGTTTTATGTGGCTATTTTAGGGTGGAGATGGAGAGCAGAAAGAAAAAAGCAGCAAAGGCGAGCCCAGCAAAGGTGAAGGATGAAGATCTATACGGCGGCTCCACAGATGAGAACACGGATGCTGAGGAAGATGAGGATATACCCATCCCTGAACTGCCAGGTCTGACGCCTCCCGGTTCACCTTGACGTAGAAGTGTTGAGCATCTCTTTATTGAATCCTCTTTATTTTTGCTCCTTCAGACTTCCTCAAAGGGAAGCGCTTCTATCTCTACGGCAAGTTCCCTGACAACCAGAAAAGGCAACTTCAGCGCTACATCATCGCCTTTAACGGGTACGAGACAGACGTGTACTACGTAAAGCGTCTGTGATCTATCTGAAGTGCTTTTGAGCGTCAGCAGCCCTTCTGAGTGGCTGTAGGTGGAGCGTGACCGATGAAATGATCTGATCTGTTTGATTCCTCAGAGCTGTTGAAGACTATATGAGCGAGAAGGTCCAGTTTGTCATCACCAGTGAGGGATGGGACGAATCTTTTGAGGATGTGAGTCTTCCTTATTTCGTTTCGTAGCAGAACAATTCACCTTAATTTCTATAGTGCTTTATACAATACAGATCGTTTCAAAGCAGCTTCACGGTAATAAACAAGAAATGATGCAAATTCAATTTAATATGAAACAAACTCAACTCTAAAGCAGCTTTAAAAAGGCCATAGTGTCATTTTGCAGTTCAATGTTGATTCAGTTCAGTTTAATAACTGAAAAGTTGATTAATTGTGGAAAAAAGTTTAATTGTGCTGTAAAGCAGAAGACAATAGTGTCGTTATTCAGCTTAAGTCAGTTCAGTGTTGATCAAAGTCCTTTTAGGCAAGTCATGCCACTCTGCCGCCATCTTGGCAACGCCTCAGGCAGCTATTTTTGATTGATTGATTGATTGATTGATTAATACTTTATTTATCCCGAGGGAAATTCAGGTATCCAGTAACGTACAAAAATATACATACATTAAAACCTATTAAAATAAAAAATTAAAATACAATTACCCTATTACAACCGTAGCCACAGTAAGCAGTGCAAAGATCGTAAATAGTGCTAATGGAGTGCAGATGTAGGTAAACCATACAAATACAGATGGAAGTACAAGAATTACAGATGGGGGTAGAAAAATTGTCCAATTATCTATTATCCTCCCTGTTGTACAGTCTGATGGCCAGTGGGACAAAAGAGTTTTTAAAGGGTTAGTTCACCCAAAAATGAAAATTAAGTCATTAATTACTCACCCCCATGCTGTTCCAACCCCGTAAGACCTTCGTTCGTCTTTGGAACACAAATGAAGATATTTTTGATTAAATTTGAGAGCTGTATAACTACCACATTGGCTCCTAAGGGACTGCCTCTTGACAGTCAATGAAGAAAATGTTTAAATATCCCAAGTGACTACCGTGGCTCAACTATATGTTTATCAAGCGACGCGAATACTTTTTGTGCGAAAAAACAAACAAAAATAACGAGTTTATTAGACTATTCCTTTTCTTCCTTGTAGGCCAGAAACGAGACTTCCTTAGATTTCCACGACGCATGCGCGAGAATTGCGATCTGAAGTAGTGTAAGCAATCTCGTGGAAATCTCGTTTCTGGCCTACAGGGAAGAAAAGAAATAGTCGAATAAACTCGTTATTTTTGTTTGTTTTTTCGCACAAAAAGTATTCTCGTCGCTTGATAAACATATAGTTGAGCCACGGTAGTCACTTGGGATATTTAAACATTTTCTTCATTGACTGTCAAGAGGCAGTCCCTTAGGAGCCAATGTGGTAGTTATACAGCTCTCAAATTTAATCAAAAATATCTTCATTTGTGTTCCGAAGACGAACGAAGGTCTTACGGGGTTGGTACAGCATGGGGGTGAGTAATTAATGACTTAATTTTCATTTTTGGGTGAACTAACCCTTTAAGTCTGTTGGTGGAGCTGGGCTGAGACAGCAGTCTACCACCTGAACACTCGGATCAACAAGACCAGGATTTATTTCGGATCAACAAGACCAGGCTCCTATCTAAATGAATGGGCAGAGACTCAGAACTGCAGTTTCACGGGTCACCAGGACATAAAAACTGCTTGTATTGAAACAGTAATAAAATATGATAAAAATCGCTGAAAAAGTTTGATGACTTTCCCCCAAAATAAGGTTTAAAACGCCTTTTTCCCCACAGGTTACACTTTTACTGCGCATGCGCAAGGGTTCTCTCGCTACCACTCGCTCGCTCTAGTTTCCAGGAGATTTGAACTAATTTGAGGTCATCAGGCAGTCAATCTGTTGGAGACTTGCGACATCTGATATTTACACAACTAACACATCAAATCGGACGCCTTTTCAAACGGTAACATTTTCCACTGTCGCAAACCTCAACGGTGCGCATGCGTCGGCGAAACCAGACGATAGGCTTAAATGTTTCCCGGCTTGACTGTTAAAAGCATACGATTGGCTTTCCAGTGGGATGGGCGGGGCATGTGCATACAACCGCCATCTTTGGTGTTACAGGTTTTTCCTATATAGTTTTATTAAGGATTGACGAAGTGGCATGTCTCTAAATAAATAGTTTCTGGTGTTGATTCAATTCAGTTCAATAACATAATGCTGTCATTGCTAGATATTTGAAAGTTTTACATACACAAAGTTCAAGAAAGTGGTATTTTTATATGCTGTGTGTACATTTTTCTACTGCAAAACGCCTTTTGTGTCTGTAAAATGATTAAAAAAAAAAACAGTATTAAAAAAATCAGTGGACGTTTCCAGTCATTTATAATTCAATTCATTGGTCTCTCTGGTTTTACTTGGCAAACACCACCAGTAACAAGTGGCTTCATTGGCTAGTCAGGCTTTGTTAGATTGTCAATCCACCCAGGCTTTTTCATATGATCATGCTTTAATAGTCTGCATTTGAAAGGCTTTGAGAAAGTCTTTACCCACAGCACATCTGTGAACATCACATTTCTGTTCAACCCGAGTCATTCACGTCATGTTCTCGTAGTAATGAAAACCCTCTGCTCTCGCAACTCTGCAAAAATGTCACGAGTCAAGGTCCTTTCTTCCTTTTCATCCTCTTTTACTCTCTGTTCTGTCTTTTTATAGGCCTTGATGGAAAATGGAAGTCTGAGCTTTGTGAAGCCGTCCTGGATTTTCGCCATCAATGACAGGCAGAAGATGTTACCGTACCAGCCCTACACTGTAGTCCCTTAAGAGATTTTTAATAGGCGTCCTGCTCTTTGGGAGCATCAATCCCAGACTTGACCTGAGTAGACCTTCGTTGTCTTGGGGAAATAAATTAAAAGTTTGTCATCGTTTACTCAACCTCATGTCGTTCCAAACCTGTATGACTTTCTCTCGATTGCTGTTCATCTTTTATGTTTTCTCAAAGAGATATTCTGTTAAACATCCTTTCTGTTCCATGCAAGAAACTCATACAGGTTTGGAAGGACCAATGAATGATTAAATTATGTATCATTTTTGGGGATGAACTTCAATGGGGTTTATCTGTCACAGGACTAATGACGGATACCAACCCGCCAACCCAAAGATGAAAGACTCTGATCCATATTCATGATCCGTTTTACCAGCCATCCGAAAGCTGTTTATTAGGTCTTAAATTTTAATTACTAAAGACTGAACCCAAAGTCCCATTTGAATCTGACTTATGCAGATTTATACTCATTTAATATGAATGTTCACACGTATGGTCAATTATTGATTGTGTGATCCATATTCATATTTGTTCCCCTCATTACTTTGCTAGGAACGTTTTATCATCTGTAGGTGTGGTCTTCAAAATTAATATTACAACAGCTTTGATGAATATTCAAACGGCCATATTTAAGAAAAAAAGCACATGGAATAAATATTGCTGTAAAAACACTGTTTTGTTAAATGTATTGCTTTGTAAACTCTCAAAGTTTTAATGTTTGTTTTTGTTTTTTAAATGCATTTTATTTTCAATTCCCTTAAATGTGTGTCTCAAATTGTTTCTAATTTGTTTTTTGTTTATTAATGTAATTAATATTTGGAAGTTCCGGTTTGAAGCAGTTGCAGAATAAAAATAGAAATAACTTTTGCTTTTTGGAAGATTTTTATATTGAGTGATTTCATGTTTTCCTAGGTTGGTTCTGCTCAAATGTTTTACTAGTTAGGTATTGTAAAGTACAATATGCACATAAGCCACTGTACAAATCAGTTTAGGGTCTTATTAGAAACCTTTGTGCACTAATGACTAAGTATTTATGTCTAATAATTTAAATATAAATAATTAAGCTTGATAATAGTAAAGGTGCTTTATTGGCATTGATCGTTCCATGAAGATCCACAGAACGTCTCCATTTTACAAAAGTTTCTTTAGCGGAAACGTGTTCTTTAGATTTTTCCACATTATTTACACAAGTCATTTAAAAACTTTAAAACCATCCTTACTAGTTTGGTGTCTGTCCCAGATAACCTCCTATAAGGCTGTCTTGTGTCAGCTGGGATTCATCAAACAGAATTATGAATTGTACAGACGGTCTTGTCACTGGCCTTCTTTTAACTGGTTGTGTCTCATTTCTGCCCCTCACTAAAGAAAGCTTGTGTCCTTGTGTCTTGACTAAATGGCTGAATTGCTCTGCAGAAAAACAGTCGATTGACACTCTTTTTTGGCCTCTTTTAGTAGAATATTTTTTGTTTAATTTATTTCATTTTTTCGCATTTTTCTTTCGAACACACACACACTTATTTGTTCTCTGACTGCTGGAAACATCGCTTCTGTATGCATCTTTATATATCTGTCAGTCAGTCTTTCATTCTCTACTCTTCTCTTTTCCCGCCTTAATTTAAAATGGGGTCACCTGTGCGTTTTTCAACGGCTCTGACCTCGAGCTGATCAGCTAATCTAATCAAACATTTTAAACAAATTAAATTATCCCTGTTTATTTTGATTTATACGGACAATCGATGAAAATAAACGCTATTAGCTTTTTTGTTTTGTTTTCCGGCACCGCGTTGGTCCTATCATGAGGAGAAATAAACCGCTTGAGTTATTGGCTCTCAAGCGCTTTATGGCTCGTCAGCTTAAAGTGTGCTATCACCAATAACGGCTCATGCAATCAAAATTTTTAAATAAACAAAGTTTAAACCGTTTATTTAGATTTGAACTGACATTCAGTGCAAATTAATAAACGTTATTAGTTTATATCGCCGCTTGTTCCCGCCATGAGGAGAATGAAGCTGCTTGAGTTACTATGAGTTACTCTTTATTTAGATACGTATTTTCACTATTTATTTTATAACTGTTAATGTAAATGGATATAAATCGGATGGATAACAGCAGGAGCGGTTGGCTGGGCGGGAGGAGGCGCGCGCCTGTGAGGAACAGAAGATCAGGTGCATCTGCTGCAATGTGCAGGATTACTTCATCTGCTGCTTCTCAATCATCATATCTTTATTCCGATTCTCCATTAATATGAACACAATATCTGCTGTTTCATTGTAGGACTGTCGAGATGCGTGTGAAGCTCCTGCTAAATGACAGTAAGTCACTTTACCTTAGACTATCTTCATGTTTTCTCTCGTTCTGCGCGTTTTGAGTACGGGGCATGTTGTCACAAGGTGTGTAACTCAACTTCGGATTTTGTATGTTGGAATTAAACTCTGAAATTAGAGTGATTTCTGTACTACAACATGTCATATTTTTGTAATAGTTGAGTATCAAGTGAGCAATAATATAAAGAAAAAATCAGGACATGTTTAATTATGTTTAAAAGATCGGCGTGAGTTGATTTTAGACTAATTTCAGTCAATAGATTTATTACAATACCAGATTTATTTCAATACAGTAGCGAATGCAATAGTTTGATACGTGTTACATCATGATGTTTCATGAATTTTGTCTTTCATAGTCGCTTTACTCGTTAAATTTAGCTGTAAAGTCTATAATAAGCAGGGTGGCATTGTGACAACATGCCCCACTTTTGGGGTCAGTGTACAGCAAACTGTGTTTAAGAATAAACACCCTAAGAAATATTCACTGGAGTAAAATAAAAAGTGTCACTTTGCCCTGCAATCTCCAATTATTGCTTAGATTTTGTTTCAGTTTCACTGATAAAAATCGTCAAACCTCATAATTAATATTGTCACTTCCCTAATAAAATTGTCACTAGCCTAATACGGTTGGGTGTGAAGTCTGGGAATTTTTTTAATTTAATTTAATTTAAAGGTTTTCATTACTAACAAACAACATATTTGAGTGGAAATTTTAAATCAAAGCCGAGATTGATACTAGAATCTCTCCAAAGGCGATCTCAAGGATCCTTCAATGGAGAGAAAATCTGTACGAAGAGCCATCTGATCAATGAGACTCAATTTTACATTTGATTAGTCACATGAAAAATTGTGCAAAATCCAAAATATTGTGAGCTGTGACCAGCCTTTCAGTTACCTACTTCTCTCCTTTTGCAGTTTGTCTTGCATTAATGGTGCAATTTCAATATGCAAAAAGAAAACCTTCCCTCATTTGGCTTTTTATCACTTGTCTGGTGCTCTAATAACATTTGTTGAGTTGTTAGAGGTTTGTGCGCATCCCTGCGGCCCTGATCAGAGGAGTGGTCACATAACAGCAAAACAAAAACATGCCGCATTAAATGCAAACAGGGCTTAAAAGTTGCTAATAATGCTCTATAATGCTGCCAGGATTTTACTTCAGCATTTTTATTTGTGGTTCTCTATTTCATGCACATTATGTCTCAACGTTTATATAGTTACAACTATACTATTCATATTTTCATTCATCTATTAAACTATGAAACATCTGTTGTTCAATAACTAGTGTTGAAATATTGAACTGAAGTTGAGCTCTGCGGTGGTTAATGAAGCCGTCAAGGCATTGGCAATGAGTGACACATTCCCCTGCGGCAGATGAGAAACCTTATTACTGGCTTTCTCTGACCTGTTAAAGATTCATCTGAGCTCCACATGGGCCTTGAGCAACGGCACGCTCAAACACTCTTGCATCTCATGAAACCTGGCAAGATCCTCTTCATATTGCAGCCTGTTTTTAGGATCATTATGCTAAACTTGAAATCACTGTTTGAGTTCTGCACATTCCTGGAATTAAAGGGTTAGTTCACCCAAAAAATGTAAATTTCAGTCATTAATTACTCACCCTCATGTAGTTCCAAACCTGAAGACTTTCATGCACAAAATGAAGATCTTTTTGATGAAATTGAGAGCTTTCTGTCCCTCCATTGACAGCTACGCAACTACCACTTTGATGCTTCAAAATTTTGTCAAATTAATCCGTATTGAGTGGTTTAGTCCACATTTTCTGAAGAGACTCGACCGTGCATAAAGAACAAAATTGAATTTAGGCTTTTATATTCACATGTAATCATTCATCAACTCACATCAGTTGTGATAAACGGAAGCTCAAGCATGTTCACTTGGCGTGCGAGAACCAATGAGGTTTATCCTCTTGTAACGCAGCCCGTTTGAGCTGCGTTGTTCTCGAGTGTCATGTTCGGTTGAGCTTCTTTTTAAGTTCACTGATTTACATTTACATTCATTCATTTAGCTGATGCTTTTATCCAAAGCGACTTACAATTGCTATATTTGTCAGAGGTCGCGCGCCTCTGGAGCAACTAGGGATTCAATCTGTTCATCATATAAAGCTCAATGCATATGACCTCATTCATTTATGATCTCTTTATGATCTTTTGAAGCATCAAAGTAGTAGTTGCGTCGCTGTCAATGGAGGGACAGAAAACTCTCAGATTTCATCAAAAAAAAAAATCTTCATTTGTGTTGAAGAGTTTGGGTTTGGAACGTCATGAGGGTGAGTAATTAATGACAGAATTTAAAATTTTGGGTGACTATCCCTTTAATGTGAAGGATTGTCTTCTCAACGTTTCATGCAAATTCTCTATCTCTGAAACAACTTCAGCTGATCTCTATACAGAGACAAGTTTCAACATCCAATCAATTAGTTCAAATCAATTGAAATCTCATTGAATATCCTGTTTCATTGTAAGATGATTTCCATGACAATTATGCACATTTTCCTCCTAATTGTCATTTTCTAATTACCTACTCATTACCATTTTGGTCATATCAAACTGCATCAGGCATGCAGGATTTTGGTTCGTTTTTTGTAATATTTCAGATGTGTGAGGGGTGTTTTTTTTATCAGTATCAGTAATGCTTTGCAAAAGCTTTCTAATTACTGTAATATTGGAAAATGATACCATTAATAATTTATGTAAATTGTAAAGTATGCATTATGCTAGTGATTTATACATTAAAACCTATGTATATATTTTTAATATTAGGTTAATTTGGGGTAACCTACTGTGTTTGATTGTCATTAAATAATGTCACAATACAATATATATATATATATATATATATATATATATATATATACATGGGTCCACCTCAGTTTCCTTTTTATTTGAAGTGCAACTATGTTTTCATGATGATTGAGACTTAGTGATTAAAACTGATCATCAGCTGCAGACATTTTTAGGAGATAGAAGTGATTATTAGATTAGGAAGCAATTATTCCACTGCAGAATCAAACTCCACGCAGAGCTATTAATTTTTGAGTGCGTACATTCATTAGCTAATACTTAATTATCACACATGCATCATTTTCTCATCAGTGATCAGTGTTTGTGTCTCTGTAATAACAGATTCATCAGCGCTCAAATGAAATACAGATACGAGAGCCCTCATTAGTGTGTATTGTCCTGAGTGATTCCTGATTAACAGGCGTGAGGATGAGAACAGAAGCTAAGATAGATTCCCTTTTGTGGGAATGTGTCGAGTGCCGCTTTCCCTTTAATCAAGGTCGGACCGGCCGCACAGCTGCTGCCTCGTTTGCATAATTCGTTTAAACGAACTGCTGCCGTAAGAAACATCTTAATTTTGGATTTGGTGTCGATGTGACTGATTTTAGAGAAAAGTTACTAAAGTCTGTTGTGCACTAAGGTGTTTGTTGTGTTACTTTGAATCTTTTTTACACTGAAGTTTTTACTGAGAGCTGAATGGTGAATGAACAACCATGAAACGCCTCACATGCGATCAAGTGCTTTCAAGGCAACTGTGTTTTTGGTTCAATAGTTTCAATTGACTATTAAATTAAAATCCTGCTGTTGCATGAGGCGTGAGGCGTGACTGTTCTGTACGAAACTGCAGTCGTGCTGGCTTTACCTCACTGTAGCTTTACATTTGTTTCCTTGAGAACAGCTCTTGATGCCACAGAACAGACTGTCAATGCAATTAGTCCCCACGTTGGGCGCCACTTTCACTGAAGTACTTGGAAAAGTAATGAGAAGTTGCGTTGTAATGCTCTGAAGGCCTGATTGTGTATGTGTGTGCGTGCTGGGAAAATAATTTAAAGGGATAGTTCACCCAAAAATGAAAATTCTGTTATTATTTATTTACTCACCCTCATGTTGTTCCAAACCCGCAAGACTTCTATTCATCTTCAGAACACAAATTAATATTTTTATATGAAATCTGCTACCACTGGCACTTACACTTCAAAAAGTTCATAAAGAGGTCGGAAAACTAATCCTTATGAATTAACCGGTTTTAATTCGAACTTATTTTAATTCGATTTAAATTAAATGTTTTAAAGTCCTCGTCCGTACTCCTAACTATTTTGACCTTAAGACCTCTTTTAAGGGTTAAGATACTTTCTGAATTACTTTTTTTTTACTAGGATTATTTAAACGCCCACATTTCTAAGAATTTTCTTAGAATTTTGGCACTAGGAGCTACTCTTTGCATTAAGATTCTTTATGAATACGGGCCCATTTCCTTGATATGAAAGAAATGAGTAATATTGTTCAGTCTTAGAAAAGTCGAAATAGAGCACAATGTACTGTGTTGATATAAAGGAATTTTTGTGTTAAAGTAAATGTCCATAAACTTTGGCTGGACATTTCCAGTACCTTTTAGGCTTTTTTATCTTACAGTGTATATTGTTAATAAAGTGGATCAAGTGGATGTTTGTGTTTCTCTAACAGCTTATTGACGAGGTGCTGATGTATTAAACCAGTTACACGTGTGCCCATGGGAAATATCCAGTAAAGGGCTTTCCAAAATGGTTAATGAATAAATAATAATGCAATTGTAATTTTTGGCTGAATTATTCCTTGACGTCCTTCATGTCTTCCCAGGTGCCCAGAGGAGCTGCATAATGCCTCTTCTCGACGTAACTGAGGACAACTTCTCCATCGCTTTCCCAACCCAGAATTCATCTCCAGCTTTTTCCTCCATGGCGTTTTCCTCCGTCTCTCCATCCCTGTCCTCGTTTCTCCCACATTCAAACTGCTCCGTGGCTCCATCTCCCTCCTCACCGCCGTATAACTTCTACGCTGTGTTGTTGGTATTGCTGATTTTTTGCGTGGTGTTCGGTAACGTGCTGGTGTGTGTGGCCGTGTCCCGAGAGAAAGCACTGCAGACCACCACCAATTACCTCATTGTGTCTCTGGCCGTGTCGGACATGCTCTTGGCCACACTGGTGATGCCCTGGGGTGTCTATCTGGAGGTCAGTAGACGTTCTAATTGGTCAATTTTAATTGGTAATTACATGTAGTTGCAACCCTGATAAGCACATAAGTATATGTTTCCAATTTTTTTTTCATTTTTCTGAATTCCATTTTAGTTATTGAAAAGCATGTCTAAAATGTAATCATCTATCTTATACAATTTAACAACAATTTATTAAAAGTTTAATAAAAACTAGGCTATATTTTCAAGGCCCTGTGAAATCAGTTCTAAGAAATCAAAAATAAGTTGTGTTTTCCATTTAAAATCACATTTTCAGGGTTTAATTAGATTGAAATAATCAAAAATCATGTCTAATCAATTGAATTCCTACAACTATGAATAATTAAACTTTAGAAAAGCTGAACAATTTAATTTTAGTAGATATAATAGAAATAGTAGAGTCCCATAAAAAATTCAGAAATTCTGTTTCAACTTTTCTGAATTTATGATTTAATTTATTATTAAAAATGGTGGTATTAGCAAATGAAGGTGTGACGCTGTGCGGAGAAACAGAGCTGAGGCTGGGTCCAAACGCAGTGTAGCTTTATTAAACAAACTTAAAACAAGACACTAGAAACAAGACTCGAGAGACGTGAAAGCACCAACGTAGCACACATAAATACAATAACCAACAAAGACAGGGCAGAAACACAGGGCTTAAATCAGGTGAACTAAACAAGATGATAAAACACAGGTGCATGAAATAAACCATAATCAGTCCAGGGTAAAACATGAATGAAACAATAACCTAGGAAGGAGTGCCCCCCAAAGGCTCAAGCGGGCACTCCAGCCGCAGATCGTCACATAACCCCCCCTCTAAGGAGCGGCTTCCAGACGCTCCTAGAACGATCCGGGCGGGGGGCAGAGTGAAGGTGATCCCGGGGGAGGGACGGAGGGCCAGGCCCGTGCAGGGGAACAGGACCAGGAGGTAGCCAAGGCGGGCCTGGGCCGCAGAGCATGGGCATACCAGACTGGGCCGGAGACCAAGGCGGAGCAGGACAAGGCGGAGGCCAGGGCGGAGCAGGACGAGGCAGAGGCCAGGGCGGAGCAGGACGAGGCAGAGGCCAGGGCGGAGCAGGACGAGGCAGAGGCCAGGGCGGAGCAGGACGAGGCAGAGGCCAGGGCGGAGCAGGACGAGGCAGAGGCCAGGGTGGAGCAGGACGAGGCAGAGGCCAGGGCGGAGCAGGAAGAGACCAGGGCGGAGCAGGAAGAGGCGAAGGACAGGGCGGAGCAGGACGAGGCGAGGTCCATGTCTGCATCGCCTCCATGGCCCTCACAGTGTACCTACTGCCCCCCCCCAAAAAATACTTGGGGAAATTCACGGGAGGAACCTCTGGGTGGTGAACGGGTACAGGAAAGGCCTCCCGGAGCTTGAAGGGTGCAGGCAGAGCGAGGCGCAGAGGCGGGGCCGGCAGAGCGAGGCGCAGAGGCGGGGCCGGCAGAGCGAGGCGCAGAGGCGGGGCCGGCAGAGCAAGGCGCAGAGGCGGGGCTGGCAGGGCGAGGCGCAGAGGCGGGGCCGGCAGAGCGAGGAGTCTGGGCACGCCCACCGGGGCCTGGCGAACCAAACGAGTCCTCCTTCTCCTCCTCCTGCGGCGGCGCGTCACAGGGCTAGACACACTCGCTGGGCTGGACAACTCACTCACTTGAACTGGAGATGCAGCGCTCACTTGAAGAGGAGATGCAGCGCTCACCTGAAGAGGAGATTCAGCGCTCACTTGAGGAGGAGATTCAGCGCTCACTTGAGGAGGAGATTCAGCGCTCACTTGAGGAGGAGATTCAGCGCTCACTTGAAGAGGAGATTCATCCACTTGAACTGGAGATTCCCTCGCGGGGCTCACGTGAATCGCGAGTTCGGCTGGGCTGACGTGAAGCGCGGGCTCGGCTGGGCTGACGTGAGTCGCGGGCTCGTCAATGCGCACGTGAAGCGCGGGCTCGTCGGGACTGACGTGAACCAGCGGTGAAGACGACGAGGGCTTCGCGGGTAAAGTACACTCGGCAGGTGTCGAGTAGAATAAGCGGGCAGTAGTGAAGAGGTCCTGCAAGGAACAAGCCCGAGCGACATACCCGTCAAGAGTCCAGTTGGCAAGGTCCCGCGGCATCCATCGAGCGATCTCATAATCCAGCCCATTCAGAAACAGACCCATGAGCTGGATATCATCTAGCGCTCCCACACTGCTAATGGACAGGAACTCCTTCGCGTACCTTTGGACAGACCTGCCCTCTTGCAAGACTGACGACAGGTATTCTGTCATAGCCCGGTTGCTGACGACTGCTGGACCCATATTGAGGTTGGTTATTCTGTGACGTCGTGCGGATAAACAGAGCTGAGGCTGGGTCCAAACGCAGTGTAGCTTTATTAAACAAACTTAAAACAAGACACTAGAAACAAGACTCGAGAGACGTGAAAGCACCAACGTAGCACACATAAATACAATAACCAACAAAGACAGGGCAGAAACACAGGGCTTAAATCAGGTGAACTAAACAAGATGATAAAACACAGGTGCATGAAATAAACCATAATCAGTCCAGGGTAAAACATGAATGAAACAATAACCTAGGAAGGAGTGCCCCCCAAAGGCTCAAGCGGGCACTCCAGCCGCAGATCGTCACATAAGGCATGAAACATGGACCATTTAATGAAACTTTTAAAATGTAACAAAATGAAAATTAGAAAGCAAATCATTTTATTCGTTTTTTTTCCTTTCAAACAAAGTGCTGCACAACTCTTACTGTTAAAATGAAAAAAGTTTTCATATTTTTACCATCCTTACACTGAGAAGTACATATACGGTACATTACAATAGTAATATATATATTTATTGCATTTTATTTATATATATCAAGTTGTACTGAAGAATTTTTATGACCCGGTTCTGTGATACATTTGCACTTTCCAATTCGCTGATATCATTGCTCCCTGTATAAGAACAAAACAAACCGTGATTGGTCACTGTACATGTCAGTCAGACGGTCTCCAGCTTTCTAAGTGGCATAAGCTGATTTTATGCTGATATTTCAAAAAGCACTGATGTTTGGTGTCTAACGAGAACATATGTGCTTGTACAGGTTGTGGGTGAATGGAGGTTCAGTCGGATTCACTGTGACATTCTGCTCACCCTGGACGTCATGATGTGCACTGCCAGCATCCTCAACTTATGTGCCATCAGCATCGATAGGTGACCCATTCAATAAATGTCGCATTTACTCATTGACTAACAGCCAAAGCGATACATGAATGAAATCCTGTTGTTCCTTAATTGGTGTCCATGAGCAAAACACCCAAATCCAGCCTTGAATGGCTGACAGTGTATGAATGGGTGAATGTGAGGCAAAATGTACACTTTGGTGGCCATTGGGTCTGTGAAAGCACTATATAAATGCAGTCCATTTACTATTTACTTTTTTTTTTTAGAATAATTAGAAATTCTGATTAACAATTTACCAATTTCCTAATCTGTTTTGCCTCAGAATTTGTTTGTAGCTATGCTTGACCTGAATTTATCTTTGGTTTAAACGCACTCCAGGCAATTACATGCCAGCAAGGCAGAGGAGATTATAAATTATAAATCCTGTAGTGTGTTAGAGGCACTTTTTTCCCTTGCGGAGAATTTTAGTGAATGCTGCTCCTCATTAAACCGGCTCTGGAAATGTGCTGGAAAATTGGAAGTACATTAAAGTCGGTGTCCATGAATAACTTATAGGCCTATAGAAACGAGCTGCAGGTAATGTGGTTCACTGCTTAGCATTGTGGATTATGCTTGGCTGTTATATAAGCGTAAAGCATCATTACTGTACCTGAGAATGTGGTAAAAATAAAACTGCCCCTCTTATTCAAATTCACATTTTCAATTTCAACCATTATATACAGTATATTCAGAAGCGGTATTTCTACATGAAAAGGCTTAAAGGAGTAGTTCACTTTTAAAAAACTTTAGCTGATAATTTACTCACCCCTGTGTCATCCAAGATATCCATGTCATCTAAACGTGTCGTGTGTCGATCTGCAGGTACACGGCCGTGGCCATGCCGCTACTCTACAACACGCGATACAGCTCCAGAAGACGGGTCGCTCTGATGATTGCTATCGTCTGGTTTCTGTCATTTGCCATTTCCTGCCCGCTGCTGTTTGGTCTCAATAACACAGGTACAAAACACTTACATACAGGTTGTGACTAGTTTATGAGGAAACTGTATTGATTGTATTGATCGTAGGGCCTTGTTTTTTGTATATGTACACTCAACATCAAAAGAATGTCCTTAAAATCACTCAAAACTCATATGATCTTCTGTGAAACTCAAAAGGAGAATCTTCATGCAATTCTTTGACATATAGCAACAGTTTGCTGTAAGAAAAGATAGCTTAAAACAACCCAATTTTTGTCATTTTAGCAGTTTTAAATGCTCATCTATTGTTTGTTATTATAGTTATAGCTATTAGTATATTGCTGGTTTAAAAGCATTTGCAGAATGACTACTGTAACAACACAGACAACAGTTATAATCAAAAGGAAAAAATGTATTAACAAGCAAGAAAACCCCAAAATTGAGTGAGGGAGGAAAAAGTACAGAAAAGACAACTTATACAGTTAAACAAATAGTCTTTGAAAAGTTTAATTTTGAATAACTTACATTTAACTCTTTTCCCGCCAGCGTTTTTGAAAAGTTGCCAGCCACTGCCAGCATTTTTGATAATTTTCACAAAAGTTTCATGGCCCCCAAAATATTTTGTTGTATGAATATCAGAATATCTGCAATATGTGAAAAGAAAGAATAAAGCATCTGCTTTTAAACGGAGACAAAAAAAACCCCAAAAAACATTTTATTCTAGTTTCATGCATTATTTTTTATCAACACTTGGAAGAAAATAGGTTAGTTTGGGATAAGTTTAATAAAAAAAGCAACATTTTGAGCAAAAAGCTGAGAAAATCATATTTTTGTCAAAGACTATGTCTGGATCGGATTTAGAAAGATCAAATCAAAAGTCCATCAACATTCTCAACCAAGCATTTGTGTCGAAAAAATGCACCTGGGTGTTTTAGTGTTCAATGTCACCATGTCAGTCGTGCTGATTTAATGTCGATGCGCCCTGAATGAAGAGCTGAAATTCTGCACAGCCTGTCGACTCGAGTTTAATGTCCTATGAGCCTGACCTCTGTCTGAGTTTTCGTGAACTTCATTGGTTGAAACAGCAGAGTGAACTTTTGTGTTGATTTCCATCCAAAGGGACGTGGCTGGATCCGTGCACTTGGAATGAGGTTTCCCTCCGTGCATAATTATCATTTCTGCACTCCAGGCAATATGTGTGTTTTCCTTTGTGTTAAAGCTCATCTGACTATGTTTGATAGGATGTGATAAGGTTTTGGGAAAAAAAGAGCAAATCCCAACATCCCTCCAAAGAACACAGCCTCGGGGCAATCCCTAAAAAAAAAAGCTCAGTGGGAATCATTACGGATGGGTCACAGGAGCTGTAAAGTATCATGCATTTTTTGTTAGTCCTTTTTTATTGGTAAAATACATTGCACATCACCTCTTTTCTCACAGTGTCTGAAATGGTACTAACAAGGATCCCTCTAAACCCCTCCTTTCAAAGAGCCTACTCTGCTCTGATTGGTCACATGGCTCAGCCTGTTGTGATTGGTTAAACTTTTATAGCTCCTGTCAGAAATAAAACGCCCATTACCATGTATGGATTTCAATTCCAGAGGCTTCCTCTGCATTTATATGAACGTTGACCATAGCGTAAATTTTACCGAAAATTTCTCGTTTTTGTTTAGTTAAAACCAAAATAAACTAAAACGTAATAAAACCAATACAGATTACATAAAAAATAATAACAAAATTACTAAAATCAAAATGGAGAATGTAAAAATAAAATGTTGTTCAAACTATTATCAAAACTATAATACAAAATCAGTGATTCATTCATATGGTAGCCTTGCTCTGTTCTGTGATGTGCGTTCGTGACTCTCCTGTTCGAACTCACTCATCAAAATGAAAAAATCTTTGTTCTGAGTCAATTCATTCGTTTCGTTCGTTGAATCAACCAAATGACTCGGAAAAAAGATTTTTTTATTTTGATGAACGACTTCGAACAAGAGAGTCACAAACGCGCATCACAGAACAGAGCAAGGTGACCATTTGAGCTTATAAAACTTGTTTTTTTTTAATGAGCGATCGTTTCGCTTGAAAAGACCCTTATTCATCGTCTGGAATCGTTTAAAGCCCTTTAAACAGTTTGCACTGAAACTGTCTTTTGGACCTTGAACCGTTTGGTTCCCACTGAAGTCCATTATATGGAGAAAATCCTGGAATGTTTTCATCAAAAATCTTAATTTCTTTTCGACTGAAGAAAGAAAGACATGGACATCTTGGTTCTTGGATGACATGGGGGTGAGTAAATTATCAGCAAATGTATTTTTTTTTTTAAAGTGAACTACTCCTTTAAATATTGAATAATGCTGTATGTTTCAAGGCTCTTCATTGGTCCTTTATTGTAATATGTAGAGATTGCAGCTCCTCAGTATTGATCTGTTTGTGCCATTATTTAAAGTTAGTACTTGTGAACATATTTATACATATATATGCTCCACATCTCAAACAAACCTTGACAACACCGTAGAGCAGGAGGATGATCGAAACACCTCTCTGACTGAATTTCAATAAGCGAGCTCCTCTTCAGCTCAAGTGGCATCTGCGCTTGCATACAGAGCCCTTCACAGATTGCCCCAGCACATGAAGGCTTGAACTATAAAAACACAGAAAAGAAAAACAGAAAAAATATGCAGCGTTCATCAAAACATGACATGTTTAAGTACTGTGAAATTACTTTAGCAAGAACCATTGAGTCAAGGTCTAAAAGTTTCTTTGAAGAGAACCTATAATGCCTTTTGTTTTGTTTTTTTGTTGTTGTTTTTTTTTACATTTTTAATCTTTCTTTAAGTTCTCAAAGCACAAGGCCACTCAAAAGGGAATTATTCTTTGTATCAGTGCGCAGTTTCTAAACTCTGGGAACAAACACGTCACAATAATCTTCATTTACATAATTCCCACACAATGCATATGCAGAATAACAGGGCGGGGCCTGGTTAAGTTAATTAGTGTGTTGAAACTCGCAGTTATGGTAAGAGGTGTGACATCACAGCACACTGGTCCAGCCAACCAATCAGAGCATTAGTTACACTTTTTCGAAGGAGGGACTTCATTGAGACCGAAACTAAACAAGAGTGTTACTGACAAACTGGGAAGAGAGGAGCTAAAATAAAAATTTTGAAAAATAAGGTGTTTTTTGAACATTTAAAGGGTTAGTTCACCCAAAAATGAAAATTAAGTCATTAATTACTCACCCCCATGCTGTACCAACCCCGTAAGACCTTCGTTCATCTTCGGAACACAAATGAAGATATTTTTGATTAAATTTGAGAGCTGTATAACTACCACATTGGCTCCTAAAGGACTGCCTCTTGACGGCCCAGAAAGTCAATGAAGAAAATGTTTAAATATCCCAAGTGACTACCGTGGCTCAACTATATGTTTATCAAGCGACGCGAATACTTTTTGTGCGAAAATCAAAAATAACGAGTTTATTCGACTATTTCTTTTCTTCCTTGTAGGCCAGAAACGAGACTTCCTTAGATTTCCACGACGCATGCGCGAGAATTGCGATCTGCTCACACCAGCTTACACCACTTCAGATCGCAATTCTCGCGCATGCGTCGTGGAAATCTAAGGAAGTCTCGTTCTGGCCTACAGGGAAGAAAAGAAATAGTCGAATAAACTCGTTATTTTTGTTTGTTTTTTCGCACAAAAAGTATTCGCGTCGCTTGATAAACATATAGTTGAGCCACGGTAGTCACTTGGGATATTTAAACATTTTCTTCATTGACTTTCTGGGCCGTCAAGAGGCAGTCCTTTAGGAGCCAATATGGTAGTTATACAGCTCTCAAATTTAATCAAAAATATCTTTATTTGTGTTCCGAAGACGAACGAAGGTCTTACGGGGTTGGTACAGCATGGGGGTGAGTAATTAATGACTTAATTTTCATTTTTGGGTGAACTAACCCTTTAAGCATGAAAACCTATTCTTAGTAGAGCTAAAAAATAAAATCAAGACTTTGTAAAAGGGCATAATATGGCCTTTTTAACATTCCTTAAAGGGACACTCCACCGTTTTTTCAGATTAAACTGTTATTCCCATAACTAAGACGAGTTGCAGGAGCGTGAATCCCGCGATATCAGTCTTTGGTGTCAGACCCACGGTGAGAACCGAGATCTGCCTGGCTTGCCTGCGCTTTTTTCACTCCTCCTCTCACTGCAGCCGCCTACTCTCGCATACATTTCAGGCGAGGCAAGGCGCATCTCAAACAAGCCTAACGTGTAGTCTGACATGTGTCTTGTCCACGACACGACAAGATTTTAGGAGTCAAAATCACATAATCTGACACAGTGACTACTATCGTAACAGACAAAAAAAATCGTGTAATCTGAACCAGGCATTACTCTACTCGTGTAACTGTATTTAAATAGGGAAAACGTGGAGGTGTTTGGTCGCTTCTCTGCTTGGCCCATATTGAATGAACTGGGATTGAGCGCACGCACTGGGACGAGAGAGGTATGTATCAACTCGTCTTATTTACTGTAAGGGAATAACATAGTTTAATATGAAAAAACGGTGGAGTATCCCTTAAAGAAGTTCGATGTAGTTGAAGTTTGATGTATACTGCATGTTTGCATGAGATTCACTCTTGTCCTTTCTGTCTTTCATATCAGCCAGTCAAGAAGGGAGAGACTGCAGCTTTGCCGACCCTGCTTTCGTGGTCTACTCTTCTGTTGCTTCCTTTTACGTGCCCTTCATTGTGACCGTGATGGTGTATGTGCAGATCTGCGTGGTCCTGCGCAGACGGGGCAGACGCACCGCACCTTCACGCAGACACGGCCTCCATTCAGAGCCCAGAGATGGACAGAGATCTCACAAGGTGTGCTGGGGTGGGTTTAGGGATCAGGGGGTGGAGCTGGGTAGGTTTAGGGGTGGGTTTAGGGATCAGGGGGTGGAGCTGGGTATAGGTTTAGGGGTGGGTTTAGGGATTAGGGGTGGAGCTGGGTAGGTTTAGGGGTGGGTTTAGGGATTAGGGGGTGGAGCTGGGTAGGTTTAGGGATTAGGGGGTGGAGCTGGGTAGGTTTAGGGGTGGGTTTAGGGATCAGGGGGTGGAGCTGGGTAGGTTTAGGGATTAGGGGGTGGAGCTGGGTAGGTTTAGGGGTGGGTTTAGGGATTAGGGGGTGGAGCTGGGTAGGTTTAGGGGTGGGTTTAGGGAACAGGGGGTGGACCTGGGTAGGTTTAGGGTGGGTTTAGGGATTAGGGGGTGGAGCTGGGTAGGTTTAGGGGTGGGTTTAGGGATCAAGGGGTGGAGCTTGGTAGGTTTAGGGGTGGGTTTAGGGATTAGGGGGTGGAGCTGGGTAGGTTTAGGGATTAGGGGGTGGAGCTGGGTAGGTTTAGGGGTGGGTTTAGGGATCAGGGGGTGGAGCTGGGTAGGTTTAGGGATTAGGGGGTGGAGCTGGGTAGGTTTAGGGGTGGGTTTAGGGATTAGGGGGTGGAGCTGGGTAGGTTTAGGGGTGGGTTTAGGGAACAGGGGTGGAGCTGGGTAGGTTTAGGGATTAGGGGGTGGAGCTAGGTAGGTTTAGGGGTGGGTTTAGGGATCAGGGGGTGGAGCTGGGTAGGTTTAGGGATTAGGGGGTGGAGCTGGGTAGGTTTAGGGGTGGGTTTAGGGATTAGGGGGTGGAGCTGGGTAGGTTTAGGGATTAGGGGTGGAGCTGGGTAGGTTTAGGGGTGGGTTTAGGGATCAGGGGGTGGAGCTGGGTAGGTTTAGGGGTGGGTTTAGGGATCAGGCGGTGGAGCTGGGTAGGTTTAGGGGTGGGTTTAGGGATCAGGGGGTGGAGCTGGGTAGGTTTAGGGGTGGATTTAGGGATCAGGGTTGGAGTCAGATCCAGATCTGAGGGGTGGAGCTGGGTAGGTTTAGGGGTGGATTTAGGGATCAGGGTTGGAGTCAGATCCAGATCTGAGGGGTGAAGCTGGGTAGGTTTAGGGTGGGTTTAGGGATCAGGGGGTGGAGCTGGTTAGGTTTAGGGGTGGTTTAGGGATCAGGCGGTGGAGCTGGGTAGGTTTAGGGGTGGATTTAGGGTCCAGGGTCGGAATCAGATCCAGATCTGAGGGGTGGAGCTGGGTAGGTTTAGGGGTGGGTTTAGGGTCCAGGGTCGGAATCAGATCCAGATCTGAGGGGTGGAGCTGGGTAAGTTTAGGGGTGGGTTTAGGGATCAGGGGGTGGAGCTGGGTAGGTTTAGGGGTGGGTTTAGGGATCAGGGGGTGGAGCTAGGTAGGTTTAGGGGTGGATTTAGGGTCCAGGGTCGGAATCAGATCCAGATCTGAGGGGTGGAGCTGGTTAGGTTTAGGGGTGGGTTTAGGGATCAGGGGGTGGAGTTGGATCCAGATCTGAGGGGTGGAGCTGGGTAGGTTTAGGGTGGGTTTAGGCATCAGGTGGTGGAGCTGGGTAGGTTTAGGGGTGGATTTAGGGATCAGGGTTGGAGTCAGATGCAGATCTGAGGGGTGGAGCTGGTTAGGTTTAGGGGTGGGTTTAGGGATCAGGGGGTGGAGTTGGATCCAGATCTGAGGGGTGGAGCTGGGTAGGTTTAGGGGTGGGTTTAGGGATCAGTTAATTTTGACATCTGTGGGTTGACTTAACATTAAGTAATCTAAAAAAAGCCAATAAATTCATTTTTTTATAATACTGTGCTTACATATAGCCACATAGTATATTAATATGATTTCGGTGTACCTATGCAGTTGTTTGCAGGTCGTAAAATGAAGTGTTACCAAGACTTCTTTCAAAAACAGTAAAAAGTCTTTTCAACCCAAAACCTTTGAACTAGATATAACATGCCTTTTGATTAGAATTAAAATGATTAACTAGTGACTGCAATCTGGCACATCGTTTCATTGTTTTCTCTCTTTTTGTGTTTGTCAGAATAAGTGTACTCATCCTGAAGATGTGAAATTGTGCACTTTAATATTAAAGCCTCCTCCAGCCGCTCCGCAACGCAAGAAAGTGGTAAAACACTACAGCTGTTCATACTGTCCCTCTCACATTCAGTCACTTCTAAAGCGTGAACGTCTGTGTGAATCATGTTGTCTGTGACAGACGCTGGTGAAAGAGGCCGTGGTTCATCCTCTGGACGTGGAACCCATGTGTTTTCTGAGTCAGGACAGAGAGCAGCCTCCGCAGCAATCGCAGCAGCCTGGACATGCTAAAATCTCCCTGTCGGTGTCTGTGGCGCCCAGTCCCACACGGCCCTGCTCCACGCTCTCGGTCCCCGGCCTGCGCGGGGCCGCACTGCAGGAAAGCGTGAACGGCCCCCACGGATGGAGGGAGAGAAACGCAGACAGAGAGAAAGGAGCCGTGGCGAAGGAGAGAGTGAGAGGAAGACTGTCACAGCAGAAAGAGAGAAAGGCGACACAGATGCTCGCCATCGTTTTAGGTGAGAGGTTAAAGGAGTAGTTCACTTTAAAAAAAAACTTTTGCTGATAATTTACTCACCCCCATGTCATCCAAGATCTCCATGTCTTTCTTTCTTCAGTCGAAAAGAAATTAAGGTTTTTGATGAAAACATTCCTGGATTTTTCTTCATATAATGGACTTCAATGGGAACCAAACGGTTTAAGGTCCAAAAGACAGTTTCAGTGCAAACTGCAAACTGTTCAAAGGGCTTTAAACGATTCCAGACGATGAATAAGGGTCTTATCAAGCGAAACGATCGCTCATTTAAAAAAAAAAAAAAGTTTAAGTTTTATAAGCTCAAATGGTCGCCTTGCTCTGTTCTGTGATGCACGTTCGTGACTCTCCTGTTCAAACTCGTTTATCAAAATGAACGAATCTTTTTTCGTGTCATTTGGTTCATTCAACAAACGAAATGAAGGAATTGACTCGGCAAAAGATTCGATCATTTTGATGAAGGAATTCGAACAGGAGAGTCATACAGAAGCTCATAAAACTTAAACTTTGTTATTTAATTTTGAAATGAGCGATCATTTCACTTGATAAGACCCTTATTCATTGTTTAAATCCCTTTGAACCCTTTAAAAGTGAACTACTCCTTTAATATGAAAGATTCAGGACGGTTTCTTTGGAAAATCAAAAGGATTTTACACGTTTTCACACACTCCGAAGAGCCTATCTTCCATTCTGTGACACATGAAATGATTGCTTATATAATATTCATTTCAGGATAACACTGAAAGAGCTATTCTATACTGAAATGTCAATGTCATGCAAAGAAAAAGGATTAATTCAAACTAAAGTCTAACATAGCCAGGTCTTTCTAGTCTCAAACATACTTTATAATCACTTTAAAATTTTAATGACCTCTTCTGTCGACATGATGCTATCGACATGATGCAAATATATTGCACTGAAACTGTCTTTTGGACCTTGAACCGTTTGGTTACCACCAGGTTTTGATGAAAATCCTGGATTGTTTTCATCAAAAACCTTAATTTCTTTTCGACTGAAGAAAGAAAGACATGGACATCTTAGATAACATGGGGGTGAGTAAATTATCAGCAAAAGTTTTTTAAAAGTGAACTACTCCTTTAAAGTCTATCTACAGGCTTTCAGTGAAGGTCTGGTCCTTTTAAGTTTTCGTACAAGCTGTTTACACATTTCCAATACATTAAGTGATTAATACAAGAAAATTCTTACACGCAGCCTATTTAAAAGGAATGATTTTTTAGCAGATGTTTTTAACCAGGGCAGCTTACAAATGCGATGTTTTCGCTCCTTGATGTTTGTGTTTTTTGCAGGTGTCTTCATCATATGCTGGCTTCCCTTCTTCCTCACACACGTGCTGAAAGCTCACTGCGGTAGCTGCTGCATCTCTCCGTCGCTCTACAGCGCTGTCACATGGCTGGGTTACCTCAACAGCGCTGTCAACCCCGTCATCTACACCACCTTCAACATCGAGTTCCGCAAGGCCTTCATTAAAATCCTGCACTGCTGACAGACAGCGCACCACAACAGGGGACTTCACTGAACAAGAGAAGCTTGACAAGGGAAACATTTGAAGCTCAGTATGTAACGATAACGCAGATCAAGAAACGCAGTGACGGTAAAGACAAGACGAGACATTTGAAAAGGCAAAGAGTCTTTGTTTGTGGAACTGATTCTTTGAAACTTTTACAATTGGCAAAAGATGTGTTTTTATAGCAGTGCGTCATTCAAAAGTTAACGTTTTGTCATCATTTGCTCACCCTGGCATCCAAACCTATATTATTTTAGTTATTCTGTGAAACGCAAGCAAAGATGTTGTACCCAATGGGTTTTATTATTGAACTGTAAAAAACAATTAGTTCAGTTTATTTAATTTTATTATGCGTTGCCTTAATTTCATTAAGTGAGCATAACTTAATTTGCATCAAGTTATTCTTACTTAATCCATTTAAGTTTTGTTTTTTTAAGTCAACTTAATTCTGTCTGTAATCTGAGGAAGTGTACTCCCAGAGTGCATTGCGGCATGAATAAATTAATTGATTTGTTTTTCTATTTTTGGTTTTATTTTACCATTACAATTTTATTTGCTTTCGATACTGGAGTTATACTTACAAGATACCGCAAAAAAAAATTTAATGGTCAATTAATAAAATCATTAAACATATATATATATATATACACACTGTAAAAAAATCTTTTCATGATTAGTAATCACAACATTTTTTCTTTTGTCAAAACAACTTAAATCATTTATTTAGTTCAGATAACAAATAATTTTGAGTTTCTGATGATTAAATCATTCACCTTCATTGTATTAATTTTAAGGCAACCAGGTTGCTTACTTTTTTAAGTTAAACCAACAATATTTTTTACAGTGTATATATATATATATATATATATAAATGGTACTCAAGTAATCTTTACAAGATTTTTCTGAGTAACGAAGGCATAGCATGCAAACAGTACAGATTACTACGAAATTTTAAGTAAGTTCAACAAATTATTGTATTGCACATTAAGTAAAGTTAACAAAAAAATTCTTAGTAAGAACAATGTTAGATTTTACAGAGGTTTCAGTGCTCCTGTGGAGACTAAATAAATTGGGGTCTGTTCCTCACAAAAAGGATTTCAGAAGACTTCGGATTCGGAAGTACTATTTTATTATAAATTAATGTACTTTTTGGCAGTTTCAAAAACAGAAGCTCAAACATTCTCCTAACCATCTCCATTTGGGTTTCACCGAAGAAAAAAAGTCATACATGTGTGGAAGTGTGAGTACATGATGACAGAATGTTGATTTATGGATGAATTATCCCTTTAAATCATGTTTTTTATCCTTGGAGTTGGTAAACGATGCTGAAAATGATCACAAAATGCACAATTTATAGACATTTTAGTGGATTTCAAATGATACTGATAATGTCAGTTTGTTTTTTAATCTCTAACCAGTTCAATCATCTTTAAATATTTAAACATGTTTTGAAGTTAAATAATTCAGTGGAATCTCTAGTATATCTCATTAGCGGATGCTAATGTGAAATATGCTCATGCTCACTAATGCACCTACTCCAGAAAAAATTAACACACTTATCATTTTGTATCTATGAGAATGTGTGTTCTACCATAATATCATGCAAAAGATCTGAATCTGTACTGTATGCTGTAAATAACACGAGATAAATATTCAATATTGAGATTTGTGTCCCCTTCCACATCACTTGAAAATGTGCAAATATTTAAAAAACTTACAATTATATACACATCATCTCTTAAAGGTCATTTAAAGGAGTAGTTTACTTTTAAAAAAAACTTTTGCTGATAATTTACTCACCCCCATGTCATCCAAGATGTCCATGTCTTTCTTTCTTCAGCTGAAAAGAAATTAAGGTTTTTGATGAAAACATTACAGCATTTTTCTCCATATAATGGACTACAATGGGAACCAAACGGTTCAAGGTCCAAAAGACAGTTTCAGTGCAGCTTCAAATGGCTTTAAACGATTCCAGACGATGAATAAGGGTCTTATCTAGCGAAACCATTCGCCATTTAAAAAATAAATAAAACAGTTTAAGTTTTATAAGCACAAGTGCTCTCCTTGCTCTTTTCTATGATGTGTGTTCGTGACTCCTGTTCAAACTCGTTCATCAAAATTAACAAATCTTTTTTTCGAGTCATGACTCGAAGGGTCCTAGATAAGACCCTTATTCATCGTCTGGTGTCGTTTAAAGCCCTTTGAAGCTGCACTGAAACTCTCATTTGGACCTTGAACCGTTTGGTTCCCATTAAAGTCCATTATATGGAGAAAATCCTGGAATGTTTTCATCAAAAACCTTAATTTCTTTTCAACTGAAGAAAGAAAGACATGGACATCTTGGATGACATGGGGGTGAGTAAATTATCAGCAAAAGTTTTTTTTTAAAGTGAACTACTCCTTTAAGTTAAATGTAAAAAAAAATTGTTCACAATATGTAGCAGTTTTATTTTAGCATTAAGAAATTATTATAGCAATTATGTCTTTTTGTGTGTAAATTTGTTATTTTTGTCATATTTATTAGTGTTTTTTTAATATGTCAATATAGTTCTAGTATTTTACATCAAGTTAAACTAAATGAGCATTCATTTTATTTCAAGTAACGGAAATTTTTAGTAGTTTTATGATATATAACCATTTCAAAGGAGGCTGGTGACGCTTTGCCTTCCCTTGGCTTGTCCTTTTAGTGTAATCTGACGTCGTAACTGAGTTAGTTTAATCTTGTTTTCAATCTAACTGCTCCCATTACAGATTGCACGTCTCCTGTTGACTTCCAGCACCTTACACGGAGGAATCCTGTAATGTGATCGGGCAGGTAAAAACCCTCCTGGGGTGAAACAGGATTCACAGCCTTAAACCACACGAACAGATACACTCATATGCACACATTTTCCATATGAGGTTGCATCAAACGTGTCATGTTTTACATCTTTATTATGTCTGTTAAGTATACACATATGCAAAGCCCTACAGGTAGGGTGGATGGATGGATGCTAACATCATGTTTTCCTCCCCTCAGTCATCATGATCTGACCTGTGCTGAGTCACTGGCTTTGTGTTGTTTTGTGACCCATCAGTCGCAGTATAACTTACCCTCAGTCGCTCAACTCTGACCCCGTCTAACAATAATCAGCATGCATTTTTCATCAGCCTTGGCGACTGCTATCCATTACAGCCGAACCGCTCTTCATAAAAATTCCTGAGCGGCGTTAGACACGGATGAAATGCTGTTGAAGTAGAGGAAGTGACTCTGGGACACAATGAAACACGGCGAGCATCTCAGCGGAAAGAAAGGATGGTGGATGCTGTTGTTCTTTTGACACTCATCCAAGGTTTCTGGACTTTCATTATTGCTTGCGTGTCCAAGTGTCATCTATTGTTGGAGGCACTAGAAGAATGGCCTCGTTTCTATGAACGCATGAGCCGACACAAACTATGGCTTTTGTTCAGGTAAGAACAATAGTCTCTTAGTTTTTGTAACCATTCATCAAAATGCCTTGAAGAAACTGGCGCTGAGTTCACATTAGCTGATTGACATTTAATGTGTGTAATTGCTAAATAGTGTTTCATATCCTGTTTAATGTACAGAGGAAACGGACATGGTGACATTAGCTAAACCAGTGGCATTATTGTCAAAGGAGTTAATGTGAAATAGGGTCATGATATTTTGTTGCAGTGTTATTTTTTATATTATTTTAGTTATATGTTATATACAGTATATATATATATATACACATATATATTTGTCTCGTTTTCCATTTTAATTTTGGTTAACGTTCTAGTAATTCTGTTTTGTAGTCATTTTTTATGTCTATATAGTTTTTATTGATTTTTATTTCACTTTTAGTTATTTTAGTACATAAAATTAAGCTAAATTAAATTAAGAAACCTTGGCAACTAGCTGAAATAATGTATTATTTTACTTACTGTAATTTCAAGCAACGAATATTGGTTCCATGTTTTTAGTTTCGGTTAACTATAATAGCTATTTTTATAGCTTTCTGAATGATCTTATTTGGTTAATTTAATGTTGCAGAAATTCTTTTCTGCATGCTTTTTGCATTTGATCTTTTTCATTGTCTACATGACAAACTTGTCAATAATGCTGATAGTCAGATGCACGCTGAACCGAAGTGACCATCATGAACAAAATTCTCCCCATGCATGTTTTTTTTAATTCAATATTTTGGCTAATTTAATGTTTAGTTATAAAGTTATATATCTATATAGCTTTATATCTATATTATATATTTAGTTATATATCTTAATAGTACTTTTAACTAAATTGATCTTGTTTAAAGTCTTCTGATAGACTATGGAATTTGATTTGAGTAATTTCCAGGTCTGGATAAGTATGAAAAAAAGTATGGAAAAATACATTTCAAGAATATTGCCCCTATTCAGTTTTCTAAACTATAAAATGAAGAATTTCAAAAAAATAAAAATTGTCTCACAAGCAGAGTATTTTCATGGCAAAAGTTTAGTGATTGTTTAGTTGAACATGACTGAATTCAAGACGCACAAGGTCTTTACCAAAAACGAGTTTCTTTTGTACTTCACTGCGTTTGTCACTCAAACCAACAACAGATAAAGGAACAAATTATTATTTAAATCAGACTGTTTGGTGATCGTGACTCATCAACCAACATTTACAGTTTCAAACTGATGTGTCTGAGTGAGAAATGAAAAAAAGAGAAACTAAAATAATTACAGATGACTACTATATACCAAATATAATGCTGCTGGTAATGCTGTATGAACCATTTATGTTAAATATGGTCTGAAAGCTCTACAGATAGGTTAAATCCATCCAACCCTAGTGATAAGTGACATGATTAACTTTTAACATTTTCTTACGTTTAGGGTTTCTATAAAATCAGCCCTGCAAAAGACAACCAGGAGCCTCTGCAGTCCTTCCCAACATGTCCTCCTCCATCCACTGGGATTCCTCCAGATCTGCTGTCCACCTGCCCGAGGCTTTTGAACACGGCTCTTCCTCTTCTCACGGCTCCAATAATGACGGACGTTCCTCTCACCTTGATACCTGGAACTGCATCAAGAAGCCCGGTTGTCCAGAGTCTCACAGATGTGTCTCCGCAGCCGACAGAGCTCCCTCTATACGGAGCAGAAAGTGCGTCCATACAGTTTCCTCTCCCTCTTGTTACGCTGTATCCGTCCACACATCCACGGGTCTCTCCCGGTTGTGTCCAGCTGCTGGGAGTCTCTGAATTGGCTCCCTTCACACTGTCGACACTCATGCCGCATCTGCCCCGATTACCACCACCTGACAGCGGCTCCTCGCCCCTCACAGACCCTAGAGCCTCCTCCAAAGAAGAAGACATCATCTTACAGGAAGGAGGCATTAACATTAGTGTTTCTAAAAACTCCTCTACAGATGGGGCAGGTGAGGTGATGGATGGATGGATGGATGGATGGATGGATGGATGGATGGATGGATGGATGGATGGATGGATGGATGGATGGATAGATAGATAGATAGATAGATAGATAGATAGATAGATGGATGGATGGATGGATGGATGGATGGATGATGGATGGATGGATGGATGGATGGATGGATGGATGGATGGATGGATTGATTGATTTGATGGATAGATTGATAGACGGACTGTTAAATAGATAGATGGATGGATGGATGGATAGATGGATGGATGGATGGATGGATGGATTGATTTGATGGATAGATTGATAGACGGACTGTTAAATAGATAGATGGATGGATGGATGGATGGATGGATAGATGGATGGATGGATGGATGGATGGATGGATGGATGGATGGATGGATGGATTGATTTGATGGATAGATTGATAGACGGACTGTTAAATGGATAGATAGATAAATAGATAGATAGATGGATGGATGGATAGATGGATGGATGGATGGATGGATGGATAGATAGATAGATAGATAGATAGATAGATAGATAGATAGATAGATAGATAGATAGATAGATAGATGGATGGATGGATGGATGGATGGATGGATGGATGGATGGATGGATGGATGGATGGATGGATGGATGGATGGATGGATGGATGGATGGATGGATGGATGGATGGATTGATTGATTGATTGATTTGACGGATAGATTGAATGGTTGTTTGATTGATTGATTGATTGATTGATTTGATGGATAGATTGATAGATGGAGTGTTAAATGGATAGATAGATAGATAGATAGATAGATAGATAGATAGATAGATAGATAGATAGATAGATAGATAGATAGATAGATAGATAGATAATTCCCTTCTCATTGTTTTCTCATCACAGATGTCTCTGGGTTCAGACTCTGTCCATCATGTCCATCACGTCTGGCTTTAATTACAACCCTCATCCCCACCTTCATCATCCTCACCGTCTGCATTGCCATCATAGGTACATGTGCTCTCATTAAAGACTGTGATCTGGTACAATCAGATCGATATAAATCTATTTACTGTCATGAAAACAGTGAGATAACGCAATACTTTCCCTCTTTAGTGAAGTTTGTGTGTTTCCCAACCAAAGCGCGAGACACCCCTGCTGGCGGCTCACAGAACTGCACCATCACACCGGCGCCCGGTGTCTATTCGATGAAATATCCAGCCAACGACACCGTCAACGTTTCCTCAGGTACCATCAGAGATACATGAAGAGATCTTGATTTGATTATGATGTCACATGGTCTCTTCCTGTCAAAGTGAACTTGGTCTTTGTCGCCCAGATTGCTCCACAGCAATGAATGCTGGGTCTCGTGGGATGCGTATTGTTGGGGGTACGGAGGCTGCGAAGGACCAGTGGGGGTGGCAGACCAGTTTACACTGGCGTGGCAAACACGTGTGTGGAGGATCCATCATTACTTCTCACTGGGTCGTCACTGCCGCACACTGCTTCGTACAGTGAGTATGAGACAACAGCGAGAAAACGTAAACTTTATTATCGACCAGCTCTTAAGGTGTGAAGATATTAAAAAATGATAAGCATTTACATCATGATTTTCTGTGAAGCTGAAACCATGTGTATTGCGTAAAGCGCTATACAAATGCATTTTGACTTTTTCCATTGCTGTGTTTGTGTTGTTTGTCAGATATGATATGATGCTGGAGTCTGATTGGATCGTGGTTGTTGATACTGTCAGTGTCTCGGATTCATCCCAGGGCAAGCGCTACAACACACTGCAAATCCACCCACACCCGCGATTCTCAGGGAACAACAACGACTACGACCTGTGTCTGCTGCGCACGCAGACTGAGATGGAGATGGGAGGTATCTCGCTATTATTGCGTCCTTGTATGGGAGATAAAGTTATAACCTCAGGTGGTGGAACGTTTTATTGTGTTTTTCTGGTAATGTTTCTCTTTTTCTGAATTATATAATAAGCATTTATCTAACTTGGTGACATTACACCTTGAATGAAGTATCAGTAAAACTACAGGGGGAGGGGCCGGGATGAGGAGGAGGGAGGGTCTAGCTAGCCTCCGTTTTGTTTGACATTATTTCGAACGTCAACAAGAAGTGACATCACCCAACATTGCTTAGAGCACCTTTAAAGGGGATAGTTCACTTTGAAATTAATTTTTAGTATGTTTTAGCTTACCTCAAGGGCATCCAAGATGTAGGTGTCTTTGTTTCCGCAGTAGTTTCAATTTTGATATTTTTAGGTCAAACCGTTCTTATCTGTCAGTCATATAATGGAGGTCTATGGTCACCACCTCAAAGAGCATGCACAGAGAAGTCCAAATTAAACATGATTTAATGACTCGTAAATGTAAGAACACATTGATGGCCTAAGACACGAAACGAGCGGTTTGTGTGAGAAAACGAACAGTATTTATATCGTTTTTACCTCTTGTAATCATGTGTGTGTGTGTATTTATTTATTTATTATTAATAAATAATATACATTTTTTAAAAATTTTCTTCATATGAACACAAATAATGTTTTTTGTGACTGAATCAGAGAGTATTTGTTAACATTTTAAAGCAAATGAAAGATTCCTTTCTTATCTCTAGTTGAAAAGTATCAATAAAACAGGATCTCTTTTTGTATTATAATTTATAGATGGGTAGAATGTATATTAAAAAACAAAAAATGATTTCTCCTCTGTAATTCAGAACAGATGTGTTGACTTTTGTTTAGATGGAGTGAGACCCGTGTGTTTACCACGTCTGAGCGAGTCTTTTCCTCCTGATTCCCCATGCTGGGTCACAGGTTGGGGTTACACTCACGAAGGAGGTGAGATCATGTTTCTGAAGCGTTTACAGGCCTCCCGAACACTCCTGAAGGTGTCTTTCACTCTCTCATACAGGGTCGGTGTCCTCACACTTGAGACAGGCTTTAGTTCAGGTGATCGACCAGTCCGTATGCTTACAGTCCAACGTCTACGGCTCCCAACTCACTCCCAGAATGCTTTGTGCTGGCGTTATGGAGGGAGGAGTGGACTCCTGTCAGGTATACACATCTATTAACATGATAGATTGCTTAAAAATGACAATTCTGCGTAGCATAGTTCATGTCAAATCATGTCCATTAAACACTATTAACAGATACAACTTTTGATTTTAATAATTTATAAGTAAATGTTGAATTTAACTACAATTAATACATGCTTTAGGGCGCGTCTTTTGCGCGTTCAAGTTCGTTATTTCAAATGTACGGCGGTATGCCCGGAATGGAATATGGAATCATAATAGAATATGGAATCATAACGGAATGATTAAATTTTTTTTAAAAACATTTCATCTTTTTAGAATGCCACAAGCGCATCATAAGCGCACAGTAGGTCATGTGACAAGAACCAACCAGAGTGCATCCACCCTAGCGCTTTGGAAAAAGAAGAATGTGACGCGTCCAGCATTTTCTATGCGTTTTAGGTGCTATATGTGAATCCGGCCTTAGAAGTATTTTTCATGTTGGTTCAAGTTTAACTAATGTTAACATAGAGCCTTATTGTAAAGTGTTACCAATATTTCCTTGAAGGATCCTGTGTGTGTTTTTTACATGGTTTGTTGTGTAATTGTTCTCCAGGGTGACAGCGGAGGTCCTCTAGTGTGTAAGACTGAAGCTGGTGATTGGAGGTTGGCTGGTGTGGTGAGTTGGGGACAAGGATGTGGAAGACGCAATAAACCAGGCGTCTACACCAGAATCACTCAGCTTCTCCAGTGGCTGGATCAATACATCAGTGTAAACACAAACAACACCAACAGCATCATTATTCAGTTTGTTACAGAGGAATGTTACGGGTTCAAAATCAAATTTGCTGTAATGCATTGTAATGTAATTCAGAGGAAGTATATGGGGCAAAACACTGCATAATACACAGAAGTAAAACCACTTCATGCATACAATCGAATTGATGAACTTTGTAACATATACACTAAATGGAATCAATACTGAAGCACTACAGAATTAAAAGTGTCATGACATTGTTTACACTTTACACCCGCCCACTTTTTCAGCAGCGTTACTTCCGGAAGTATTTTAGATTCATTTCTCCCATGGGGATAGCAAAAAACTGAGTGACTGTAAAATAAACCAACCAAACTCCTGACATGACTTTATAAAACCAGTACCTTATGTAAAACACCACCACCAAAAAAATAATAATAAAATAAATAAATTTACACAGACTTTGAACTAGTAACATTCCTTTAAACCTATTTGCACGTATATAAAGTCCAAAAACCATTAACATTTATTTCATTTCATTTCAGGATAAAAATGAAGAGGCATTCTCAGTGGCCACCATAAAGGATAATAACTTTTGAAAATTCAGTTTTAATCTTACAACAGATAATTGAAACCTTGAATAGAAGCAGATATCATCTGTAAAATAGGCAGCAATAAAAGATCATTGCATCCAGACCGACTCATGCTGATTTAATATGACTGACTGGAGTCACGTACGCTCAGAAAAGGGCATGTGAGAACAATACATAAATAAAAATGATGTTGGGAGATATGCATGGAATGTGGGACTTGCTGACTCACTCTGACAGTTGTCTCTTCATGATGATGTCGTTTCTATAGCTGTATGAATCTGAATCTGATCACATAAACTCTGGGCGGAGATTAAAGCTCATAAATGAACTGGAACTTGTACTCATTGTGGCTGATAAACATGTACTTTTTTCATCTTTTAGACAGCTCATGAATATTAATTAGTGTGCTGCTGCTGTTGAGACTCATTGGTGTTTTTGAGCCATGACTCCAGATAATTGAATATTTTTGTACATCACCCACTTCCCTACAAAGAACCTGAAAGTGCAGGTATAGAGGCGGACAGCTCCTGCTTTGACCCTTACAAGCGTATTTCCAGGTAAGCTCTCTGACTCTGATAGTCATTAAAGTTTTATTTGGTTACACTTTAGGTTAATATACGTACACTGTAAAAAATATTTTCAAGATTTGTTTTCACAACACATTTTCTTTTGTCAAATCAACTTTATAATAATTTATTTAGTTGAGATAACTTATTATTTTGAGTTTCTGATGATTAAATTAATCTCCTTCATTGCATTAACTTACTTTTTCCAGTTCAATGAACTTAAAATTTTAAGGCAACCAGGTTACTTACTTTTTTTAAGTTAAACCAACAATATTTTTTACAGTGTAGTCTATGTCTGTGGTTTACACTGGGTGTGAAGAACATTAATAGTTCACCCAAAAATAAAAATCCGTTCATTAATTATTCATGTCATTCCAAACCCATAAGATTTTTGTTCATCTTCTCCAGTACACAAATGGAAATCTTTTTGAAGAAATCGGAGAGATTTCTGTCCCTCATTGACAGCTACGCAACTACTACTTTAGAGCTATCTAAAACTAATCCATATGAATTGCGGTTTAGTCCAAAATTTTCTGAAGAGACTCAATCTGAACAGATTGAATATAGGCTTTTATACAAATAAACATTAATCAGCGAACAGAAGCTCAACCGAACTCTGATGTGTGAGTTGGTGAATGTTTATATGTTAATATAAAAGCCTAAATTCAATCTGTTCATCACCTGAATCTCCCGAAAAACTTGACAAAACCACTCAATTTATATGGATTAGTCTCTTTATGAACTTTCTGAAGCATCAAAGTAGTAGGCGCATGTCAATCGAGGGACAAAGACAGATCTTAATTCATTTATTTATTTATTTTGTGAACTAGCTTCTGTTTTCTATTTTGTCAGAAGAGAGGGGGCTTTTTGTGACTCCCTAATACAAATTTTAACTCTCTAATGGTTATTTGGTTATCCCTAAACTACTGATCCCACCGCCAAGTGGCAGCACTGCACACACGAGCTTGCTGCGCATGCGCGGACAAGTCAAGGTTCCTTGTCAGTCACTTTAGAATGTCATAAACATTAGGAATCGACATCACTATCTATACTGGAAATTAGCACATTTATAAAGCGATCCTATCATGCATTAGATATTCACTTCTCTTACCAAATAATACGCGCCTTTACTATGCAGTGATCCCGGAAGAAGGCGTGCACTCGCTCTTTTACAGTTACAAGGTGTTTACAATTAACTTACAGGACAGTTTGACGACCCAAGTTCATTCAGT